>CM042140.1:147350454-147632405 GCA_023376005.1 Doryteuthis pealeii
CAGTCACATCAGAGAAGAATACAGAAAAGACTCAAAAACTGGAGAAACAGAGATCAAGGAGAGCAGAAATATCTGTTTGGGTGATATTTTCAATATGGCAATCCATGCAGATTTACATGAGTCAAGCTATTTATATAAATTATTAAAGGAAGTTTAACTGATAAAACATAAAGTAAAAAGAAAAGAAAACTTAAACACAATCTTACCAGTGAATGGTTGGAAATGATAAAGATGATTTTCTGGGCAACCCAAGGTTGGCTAAAATCATACACTCAGCCACTGTACATGGATTTCCAAATGCTAAAACCAAAGAAAAAAAAAAAAGAAGATTTTATTATTTCCTTTTTTGTTTTGCAGAATTTAATGCGGGACAATTAAAAATGCCTCCAATAGATTAATATTAAAAGTCACACAATTAATATTGATGATTAACAACTACTTGACTAATCATCTATATCATCAATATTTTTATCTTCGGTTTAGAAGAGCTTCCTTAGTCTCCATTCATCAAGTCAAAGCTCCACGTTGTTTCTATTGAACTTTAGAGTACGGGGAAATCTGCATCAATGTACATGATGGATTTGCGTAGCTCTTCTCACTTGAAAACAAAAAAGAATCAATTAAAAATGATCATACTGGGGCACCTGATTGCTAATGTTTCTCTAAAAGTTGCAGATAATCAGTTCTTGTACTTAGCCTAACCGTTAATATTCTAATATTAAAGGAATGGATCAACGGCTTATATGCCTTAAATATGTATTAATATATATAATATAGTATATATAATATATATGCCTCCCACCCTCACTTTCTCTTTGTTCTTTTCTCTTTTTCAGTTTCTTTTACCTCCAATTTTTCTCTATTTCTTTTTTTTTTATTTTCTATTCTTTCTTTCTTTTACTGAAAAACCTCGATTGACATCTCCATCCCCTCCCCCAATCTCAAATTGAACAGAAAAGCAGAAATGCAGACCCCTATATCAACCATAAATCACCCTAGGAAAAAAAAAACAATCTTTTTTTAAAATATAATACATCCAAAACTTTAAATATTTTTCAAATAATGTTGGTTAATAATTATTTTTATATTAAAATACTTTCATACACAGGAGAAAACCGGTTTTATGTTATAATGAGTTATGAACCAAAATCACAATTTACTTACAATTTATAAGTTTTAACAATTATTCTCACACACACTACTACTACTACTACTACTACAAGACCAAAATTACAAGTGCATTACATTTTATAAAATGAAATGTAAGTAATTAAAAACATAATTATTCAAATCAATATGTAAGATTCAGTTACACATATACAGTTTTGTTGTTGATGTATCATCAACAACAAAATTACAACCTGAAGATGAAAAAAAATGTTATTATAACAAATAATCTATTTTTTTTACAATGCACTTAATTCATTGTTATATATTAATCACATAAATTAAAAATTATAGTGAAAATTTCAGATCAAAATTTAGTTAATAACTAGTCTTTTTTTCAAGTGACTTTTTTCTTTGGGATTGATTGAAGAAACAAGTCTACTCTAGAAAGCCAATGACTTTGGAAGAAGTTAAAGGACAAATACGAGAATTTATTTCTGCCATTCCACAAAAATTCTTGGGAAGATCAGTTAATGCACTTTCCGAGCAGCTTGAGAGGCTGGAGGCGAATGCTGGTACCTATGTGGGATTTGAAATAAAACTCCATATCACACGTATCCTTCTCAGATTCAGTTTTCATAAAAATATGATTTCAGATTTTTAAAATAGGGAGTTACTTTAAATATTATACAGTGAAAAATTCAGATCAAAATTAAATGAATAACTTCAGTCCTGCTCATCATTATTGACAATCTTTCTTTTTCTTTTTTTTTTTTTTTTGGCAACTTTCAGAAATAAATGAAAAATAACGAAATTGATATAAATTTGTTGTTTAATCATTCACTGGTCTTTATAAAACATCAGTTGTCAAAACAACAAAAACTGTTTCACTAGATTCAGAGGGGGGGTGGGCTATTCTAGATTGTGGACTGAATTTAAATTAGATGCAATAATTATGAACAGAACTGTACATTGTTAGAGATGAGACACTCATTAATTCATTCTCATATACTAACTTCTCATGTGCAATTGTTCATCTTTTATTTTAGTCAATTCAGGAATCTCAGCAATTATTTCTTCTCAGGTTTACCATCAGCAATCGCTGTGCCATCTGTTTAAGAAAAATAAGAGAAATGGATAGAGAATCACAGTTATGTAATTATTCAACTGAATATTTCTATTTTGGTTTTCTTTCTTCATCTATCTATTTATCTATTACATAAGAAAGGCAATTGGTGTTTATGTATGTATGTATTTTGGATTAAACTTCAAAAATAAACATAACGACAAAGTAAACATATATAATATATATATATATATATTTATATATATACACACATTAAATATCACTAGTTCTTGTTTTTTGTGCAAAAATTATGAAGATTTGATTTATATTGAAGATATTCAAAAATTAAAATATACAGAGAAATAGCATTGAAATTCTACTTGAAATGTTCCAGAATGTGTGAATCTCAAAAAGTATTACAAATCAATACATCAGGGTTGTTTTTTTGTCTTGTCTCTATCCAGTTGATGCTGGGTAGCCACTTCTAGTTTTTGATATTTGCCACCATTTTTTATTTAGGAAACTGAGGGAAGATTACATCACTTTTAGAAGAAAAGAAAAAGTATAATAGAAGAAATCTTTTGAGTTCTAAATGAATGAATAACAAAACTTGGTTTAATAAATAATTATTTGCTGTTACTGATTCTAATATGTTATTCTCAAACGTATTAAAAGTAATCTTATATATAATTCTATATAGAAATCAATTAACATTAAAATAAGTGAAACATTGTTATATCCGTTCTTATTTAGTTTTGTTAGTCTTTCTAAATGAAAATAATATTTTATTACATTAAACTTGAATACTTGCACCTGACGAGGAGCATACTTTTACTATTGTATATAATATTATTTGCAATAATCCTGTTCAACAATTCCAAATCAATAATGAGCCAAAATATAAAAGTTTAAAAGATTTTTCTGCACTGAAAATGCAGAGAAAACATTTTAGCAATCTATCTATCTATCTATACTTATATAAAGGGCAGTTTGTGTGTATGCATGTCCAGAGGAAACTACGAAAATAAAACAATTAATGACAAAGTAAATATATATATACACATTCCCTATCACCAGATCTTTGCTTTTTGAGCAAAAATAATGAAGATTTGATTTATATATGAAATCATTGAAGATAATTAAAAATAAAATTTAAATGATAATAGCAGAGAATTTTTTTGCATTTAATATTTTAAATAGTAGACATCAATTTTTCTTTTCTTCAGAGTAACTGGATTAACGCAACGTCTTTTTTACATGGGGATTTTAATGTGGCATACTACAAGGATCCAACTCACAATTCTATAATAATGTATCTGTGAGACTAACTTTTTTTACCTCACCCACTACCCAGGCAATGCCGGGTTGCCACTTCTAGTTATTAGAATAAATCAAATGATTAATATAAATATCAAATGTTTAACCTTCAAACAATTTTGAGTTGAAAATATTCCATATTTAATATTTTTTGGACTTCTTACAAAATAAAAACTTTGAATATAAAAACTATGATTATACTCACCTCATAGAAAAGCTTATAACGTGATTTAATGAGAGTACGGCCATACCAGACATCAAGTACATTAAATTCAGTGTCCATTTCCCAAATAACACTTACGGAACATCTAGAAGGAAGAGATATCACAAATTCTAATAATTTAAGCCAGAGAGGGTAACCTAATGTAGGACATATAAATTGAACAAATTCCGACAAAGAGTTATAACAAATAGACTTTATTATCTAAGCAAAGTCCAACAGAAAGAATACAAAATAGAATAGATAAATGTCTTAAAGAAAAGAGTCTTTGTAGAGAGACTGAAGCTATAAAATGAAGAATAAAGATTGTCACTTATTGTGCACTTCATGATGGATGAGATGAGTGGGGCTAAATCTCTATGAAGGCATAGAGTATATTCAAGGTATGTGTACTCTATGTGGAAATTCTGGGGCTGGTGAGCCAAATCTCTATGAAGACAAAGTATAAAAGGGCTGTTTACACCGACACATATAAGCCTGTAGCTGGGGGGGGGGTTCAAGAGGATGGAGACACATATATACACTAATTCATAGCTGAAGGATCTAGGAGAAGGAGAATATGACTTTCATGTGACTGCCTTTAAATATTTTGGGTCACAGTGCCACCTTACAGCAAACCATAGCAGCAAGGGAAGATAATCCGTACGTGGCTTGGTTGGTGGCATTTTACAGCATGTCAACCCTTATTGGGTCATTTTATGCCAAAAATGTTTTGTTTTATTCATTCTTCATGGGTACATAATTTCTTTTTTTTACACATTTTTTAGAACTTATTTTATTCTATTTGACCCATAGATGGGACCCTTACAGGTATTACCACTCAGGGTCAGAGTGGACCTAGGAGTAATTGTGATGAAGGAGTACTCCACATTCCCTGAGCTCCAGAACTGGAACTTTACCATCACATAGAGTTCAACATCATACCCAGGACACTAAGACCCTCATCTACTGCCTTCTAGTACATATATGATAAAAAGGGTTGAGGGGTTTGCCATATGGGCAATAGGTTGACAATCATATAGGTGCTAAGGCTAAGGCACCAAAAAAAGAACTCATCATATTATAGTACATTTTCTTTTTTTTTCATCTATACAAAATAAATGATGAATGAATCATTCAGAAATGAGTAGAAAAAAAATTGTTGAAAAGTTGTGGCAAAAAAGAGTTTTTGAATTTTTCAAAATTCTTAATATTAACAATTAAACTTACCTATCAACTCCACTAATCAAAGAACAAAGATTAGAGCTTAAAACTGAAGGTAACATGTCATATCGTCTATCTGCTAGATAGACTGTGCTGGAACGAGCCCTAGCTTCAATATCAGTCAAAGATCTTTCCTTCACAAAATAAGTGACATCTGCAATGTGCACTCCCAATTCAATATTCCCATTAGGGCAAATATCTGTAGGAAAAAAAAACAAAAAACAAAAACAGTTTTTATTTAAGATTAAATTCAGAAAACTCTACTAAGTTTAGCAGAGTTTATATAAATTTACATTGACTGCTGTTTACACAACAGCGTTACTCTCCAACAAAACCTTCATCAGATGATGACTGTGGGATTAGGCATGGTTTCAAGTCTTTATTACCCCTTGCCCAGAGCACCCCAGCAGTATCTCACAATAACACCAGTCCAAGATTAATTAGGTATGAGGAGTTTCAGTTGGTAATGAATCCTCGGCATCCGACCTCGACAAGAAATACACGTATTATCTAGCAATTTCTGACACATTGTTCTGACAGATCTTCATATTTTTCCAATTTACACTGATGCGCGCAGTCAAAGTTTTCCTTAAATGTAACCGTTAACTCAATAACAAAAACTTTCTTCAATTATATATAAATTCTATTAAAGATACATATTTACCAACTCTCCACAAAAGCAGAATGTGACTCAAGGTCAATTTCTTAAGTGGAGTTTAACAGGTTTGAATTCAGAGTTTTCCTTCTTCTAGACTGGTAGCATAAGCAAGTCTGCCCTACTATTTACCCATACCTTTCCCAAGGTTATTAGTGCTATGTGAAATGCAAACAACTTCAACCAGAATTTTAACTAATCTCATTGACAGTAACTAATACACCACAGCCCTCTATTAAAGATATAAGACAAGTATTGAGATTTTTATTAATTTTTTTATGTTCAAGAGCAAGATATCACAAATGAGGATGAAGGCTGTATAATAATTGGCCAAAATCAATGGTGTTGTATCCCGAGTACATGTGCTTTTGATCCTCATTGGTCAGTGATTTTGGACAATGATTATACAACCATCATCTTCATCTCACTCACAAATACAAAAAAAGTTGATAAATAACCCAACTCTAAATCATTGTTTGTCATCTTTAACAAAATATGCCTGCAAGAAAATTTGCTGTTTAAATACTATATATATATATATATATATATATATATATATATGAGGAAATAACAGATTGGGTAATATGACAAATTGGGTTTAATCATTCATATATATGTCGTCAGGATGGCCTAATGTCAGTATCAGCCATGCAGCAAAGGAGTCTATCCCCTTTTCACTAGCGTTAGACCAAGGAGATTATTTTAGCGTCTGAGGTGGAGCACCACACCTACCATCAGTTCCTTACTTTACCGCACAGATCCCTATGCTACTCATATGCTGAGTTGGCGAGGGCGGGTATCGAACTAGGAACCTTGTGGTTTCTAGTCGAACACTCTACCGACTGAGCTACATATATATATATTATATTATCAGTTAAATTCTCCTTCCTGCTTGTAGGTGTGCTGATGTCCCAGTGGTTAGGAACTCTGATGATAAATCAGTCAGGTTTCAATCCTGGCTGGAGGTAGCCTGCTAAGTCTAACCACACTGAGGAGACATGATACGTCAAAACACAGTGTCTGTGGATAACTATATATATAAGTAAAAAATATAACAGAAAACTTAGATTCTTTGCAGTATCGCTTATTTCAGAAAGCCTAGAGCAAGTGTCTTAAGGATCCAAATCATCAGATGCGAATGATGAATTCTTTATTACTTTTATGGCAGTTGAAAACAGATTTTTTTACTTTATTTGTCCTGTGTTTTTTTTCTGTGTTATCCTCTTTTGGTAGGTAATCAGCCGTCGATCATAAATTAAAGACTCACCCAGTTTGTACTTTGTACAATAATGATGAAACCATTAAAATCTTTGGATGCTTTTCACAGAATATAATTCTTTCTGGAATGTTTGGAATGTGTGGTAACAGTTATATAGTGTAACGGTTATGAGAGGGATCATGGTGACCAAAGCTTGAATTCTGGACTAGGCTGTTTGCATTTCACATTGTAGTAATACTCTTGTGAAAGGTATGAATCCAACATTTGGTCTAGGCTTCCTGAAATAGGCTTTAAGCAAAGAATCTAAGTCTTCTGTTATATTTTTTACTTATATAATCTTGCTCTGTGACTCAAACAATAAGAGCATACATTGAGCTCTGCAAACTGCGACAGGTTTTTTTTAAAAACTTCTATGTCATAAGGAAGATTTCTTCTCCGGATTTTTGGATTATATATATATATATATAGTTTGCTATATTTATAGATAAAGAGTGCTCAATATCTGTGATAAAATATATATCTGAGTTAGGATAGCATAGATAAAGAGTTAATGTGCTTGGTGACAGTCAGTTTCTTGCCTATGCAATCATTGCTTCAATGATTGTGAGAAACTGAAAGTCACCAAGTTTTGTTGACTTTGTCTAGACTATCCTAATGCAGCATCCTTGTGTAGTTCCCATCTAACTTCTTTTCTAGGCAATTTGTTAAAGTCAAAGTGGTGTAGACATACAGTAGTATTGATATGGCTACAGCTTTTGAAGAATTCATAAAGATCAGATTTCCATATGAGCAATAACCAGTCCATGCTTCTCTTATTCATATATTGACATTGCTTTCTGTAAACAAGATCTTACTACCAAGGGATGTGAACTGGTCTAGTAATTTCAGAGGTTTGTCATTTAATGTGGGGATGGCTCTATCTTGTTCAAAACACATGAATTCTTTCTTTCAATTTTTCTAACAATTTCATAAATGTTATCAACTTGAACGGAATTAATTAATTGTCCGAAAGTGTTTTCATTTTCAAACCAAGTGCTTTCAATTCTCTTCTGAACTATTATTAAAGCTGTGTATGTTATTATTCGTTATTGTCTAAATTATTGTTTTGTTTTTGTCATTAAGGTGACACTAAATAAAGCTGTTTTATATGAGCTCACATAGAGGCCAATAAAGAAAGTTGTATATATTTGTTGTACATTATCAAAATAAACCATTTTGAGAACTCAAAATCCAAAGAAAATTGTTTACAAAAAAAAAAAAAAAAACATGGATTTATATGACTTAGTTTTAAACTTATTTATTACTTACTTGATAGATAATGTATCATCAACGTCTTCACAACCTGGGGGGTCAATACTGAATACAAGGTGGCTTTCTCGTAAATCTCTCCTTTTAGAAATTTCTTCCTCTGGGACGCACCATAGATGATCTGCACTTACTTTTGGCAATTCTTGTAACTAAAATTTACATATTTCATTCATACATTTATTCATTTAAAAATACTCAACAACAACAAAAAATTTAAACCTAAAGAATACGAAAGTTTATGAAAGTATACTGATTAAACCTTTATCTACCAGAGTGCCTGACAATCAAAATGTGGGACCCTCTCCAAAAAATGCCCAAGATCGTCAGCTTTTAAAAAATGTTTTAAAAATAAAAAAGAGAAATTAATTAAAGGAATACATTTCTCTTCAATAGTAAAGGATCAGTGATACGATACTAGCTTGTCAACTATTTCACTATGCGATGGCAGTGGTAGATAAAGGGTTAAAGATATTTTTACACTAAAACAAAACCAGAGAATGTGCTTTACAAAATATAGCTAAATAATTCATGGTGTAGTACAAAAAAAAAAAACTTTATTTTTTGTTCAGGTATAAATTATATTTTGAAAAGATGATCACAACTTATAAGAATTTGAATTTCATTATCAGTCATTTTTCTAATCAATTAGAAGAAAAAGAAAAAAAAAAGAAATATTATTATTCAATCAAAATCATTTTTGGAGATGACCAATTTTTTGTAAATGGTTGGTTGGCTGGTTGGTTTTTACGGCATGTCAACCCTTGTTGGGTTATTTTATGCTGAAGACATTTTTGTTTATTCATTCTTCATGGGTACTCAATTTTTTTTTAAATACATTTTTTAGAACTATTATTTTTCTATTTAACCCAAAGATGGGACCCTAACAGGTACTACCACTCTGGGTTAGAGTGGACCTGGGAGTAATGGTGATAAAAGGGTACTCCACAATCCCCAGAGCTCCAGAACTGAAACTTCACCATCAGAGTTTAACATCATACCCAGGAAACTAAAACCCTCAGCCACCACCTTCTAGCACATATATGATAAAAAGGGTTGAGGGCTTGCCATAAGGGCAAGAGGGTTATGACAATCATATAGGTGCTAGGGCTTAACATGACTAGCTGATTAATCGGAGGGGGCCTCTCCGACCGCCTGTCTAGCCTAAGTAAGGGCTGTAAATAGTTGGGGATAATTCAGCACAGAGATCTGCACTTTTTCAAACTGAAATTTCTAACTTAACTTTCTCAAAAAAAATTCCAATTTATAATGCAATCAAGTTAGCTCTGATTAGGCAATTGGGTCATCCATCAAACTCTGGGTTGATAATTGGGATTAGGGAAAAGTAAGTTTGCAAAGTGAATTAAATGTTTTTTAAATAAATACAGCCGGAGAATTAAAAAAAACATTAAAATCATTTTGTAAGATTTCTAAGAAATGGAACATTTGACGTAATTTAAATTTAAATGGACTGGATTTTTGGAATCATTACAGTCTCGCTACTGCTGAAATTTAACATACAAATAAAGTGGGAAGTTAAATGTCCCTCTCACATTCACTTTCCAATCTCTCTCTTTACACACACAGAGAAACTAACATATATAATGGAGGTAAACAAAACATACATAGAGAGGGGGAAAGTGACAGGTAGAATGAGGAGTAAGAGACGGGTCAGTTTTTTACTTCATTGCAAATTACAACTAATTAGAACCAATTAAAATGGAATTTCTTTCAAACCTAACCCAACATAACCCAATCCAAGGAATAATTTAGTATGAATTTTGTGTCATTAAACTTATAAGGAAAAAAGCCTTTAGCAAACAATCATTAATTAACTCAGCTTTAGTATATATATATATATAATGGTAGATATAGAAAAATAAACTGGGTTTATTGAAGCATAGAAGAAAAATTACATATTCTAACATAGACATTTTAAAATATGTTGTTTAAAACAACATTTACTTAGCCCAATCATTTTCATCAGATTTGTAAAATGAAATGAGGAAACCTATTGTATCTTCCAATTTCCTGTTGAGAATATTCTATGAACCCTAGCCGTTAAAAAGTCTGAAGTTAATATGTATAAAAATTTTAATCAAACTATTGATTGAACAGATATAGATTATAAACTATAAATAAAGAATAAAAAAATACATACATATATATGCATATACATACTTACATGTACACACATATATATGTAAGTTAGTAGAAACTTAAAAAAAAATCTTTTTTGGAATGTTTTGATAATATATTTTGCTATATCAAACAAAAAAAATAGTCCTATCATTGATAGAGCATATATACCTAAGTTAGAAAATCACATAATTGAGAAACTGACAGTTACCAAGCACTGTTTATGTCAAAATACTGTGAATGCCAAACTAACAAAAGGTAGATTATCAAATTTTTATCTAAGGATTTAGATAAGAGAAATTGTAGAAATGATTATTTTACCTGCATATCTGAAAAACTTCCCACAATGATATTGTTTTCAACCAAAATAGTTGCAATTTCTGTTTCTGGATCCCCAACTGCACCGAGGGAACGGACAAAATGTCCATTGGGGTACTGTGAGCCCAATTCCCAGGAATCAATCCTCACCACAAACCTAGGGGAAAAAAAGAGTTCACAGAAAATATAAAGTTTATCAAGAAATGAATGAGTATGACATTAACGAAGAGAATAACTGAAGAATCTTACTAATTCTTATTTTGACCAGAATACAAAACTTTCATTTAGTTTTATGAATGGAAAAATGAAAACATTTGGTCAAATATATTCCATTTCCCCTTTGAATTATGATTGTTTTAATTCTTCTTGAATTCTTGTAAATTTCTTTTCATAGAAAAACATTCTTTATATGTTTAACTCTTTCAAAACCAAATTTTCTAGGTTTTTTTTACTTGTATGATGGGATATCTCAAAGTTCATTATCTATTCACCTCACAATGAATTCTAAAGTCCTATTATTATTATTGTAATCTGAATCCTTCTGCTCAATTATAATCAACTAACCATCAGTTTTTCTACTTTGTTTACAGTAATTGTAGTGGTGAGAGAGCCGCTTTAAGCGGTTTAAAGTAGGCAAACAGTTAAAAACTTAATTTTTGCACATTGCTTTTATCTTTTGTTACAAGTTGAGTGAAGAAACAGTGAGAGTTAAGTAATGAAATGATGCTATTCAGGATAGAAAAGAAGAGAAGGAGTAGGTTATAACAAGTATGAGGCATTTGTTTAACACAGCACCAATATAATAGGTTTTTCTCAATCACTTGTCAAGTGATTGATTGGAAAAATAGACAACAGAAACTTGTGTTATTGTAATTAAGAATTGTTGAGAAAGAGGAATGGAACAAGAGACAAGATTTCCTCAATTCAACAATCTGGTTATTATGCTCCCAATTCAAATGCCTTAAAAACAGTTGGCACTCAATAAAGTTTGAACAAAAGTTGTCTTTTCTCCACTCCTATCTATCCAATACTTTGGGTCTTTTCCCATGTTTATAGTTATTTCAAGTAGGGTATTATATAAGCTCAAATAAAAAAAATATGAATGACTGATAAAATCAAAGTAAATTCAATAAAAAAAAAAAATGAAATTAGTAAAACATTTATAAAGAAACTGATATTAGCAGTGATCATAAGTGAATAGATATTTATTAGGTTTATCTTAATCTGACACAAAAGCTATAAGTGGTAGATGTTGCGAAGATTATATTGTGCTAATATTAAAAGTAGGGAGGGTCAATCTATATTTGAAAATCAACATTTAAAATACTCGCCTTTACTTTTAGGTTGAAATACTGACCAGTTGTGTTGCTGGTAAATATATAACAACTTCCACTAAAAATCTGTGTGTCAAAATTACCCATATCATTATCTCAAATTACCCTGGATTGGCAATACCTCGATGCAACTGCTTGAACACATAAAGCGATCAGTGAATCATTGCTGCTAACACCATTAAGTTGGCATTTATTCTTAGATTTAACACACATTTTCCCCCCAATCTTAAAGAAAGTGTGCACCCTCACCAAAAAAGCTTTATCATTTATAAATTCCAATGCAAATGCGATATTTGCTATATTAGGCGTGCTACCCAAAGATTGGAGATGAGAATAAAACAACATATCCCCCCCCCCTACTATCCACTCCAATAACTTAGACTGCTCTACATCAAGCAATCGTAATTCTCCATCAGACATTAGACAACATTTATTGGATAATCCTGCATGCACTACAGGATATAATCCGTCAATGTTTACCATTTTGGAGTCCTCAACCAGTGAGTTACACCTAGTTGTCCTTGAGGCTATCCACATCAGTAAATGTTTTCCTTTTGCTTTGTGCACAAAAACAATTTCATTCTTTACTTCTTTTTAGTCCTATTGTTCTTAATCCTACCAACCACATGTGAAGAAAACAGGTATAAGAAAAAAAAAACATTTTTTTCCTTTCGTGATTTCTTTTTTTCAGCTTTCTGTTATAATTCCACTTTTCTTATTGTATCATGGAATTTCTCTGACTAGACATTTTTTAGAATGGGTTACATTTAACAAAAAAAATGCATACGCTTTTTAAAGCTTTTATCAAATATGTGTCTATGTATGTGCATCTTTCTTTAACCAATCTTTTTTTAAGTTTTAAATGGAAAGGGAGGTAATTCAATAAATACGAACAACGGGAACTTATAATTATTTGATAGTTATATTGCTAAGTGATCGTTTATTTTCACCCGATTTACTTGTACTCAAAAAATGGGGATGAGAAAGCAAATTAAGAAAGACAAAAAAATGTAAAAAATAATTTTTAAAAAGTATATTAAGTAAGAATAAAGATTCCAATATTCTCACCTCTGGTCTTTCAGAGTTGCTATCTGACGTGTGCAAATTCGAATCTTTGGTATGCGATAATCCCAGGGTATCACCAAAACCCGGTCAGCTCGGCGGGGATTCTTCTGACTATCTGCTTCATTATTCTGCAAAAGTTATTCAAGTCATTAAAAATAAAATCATAGCAACTAAAACAGCAGAGATGAATATATATATATATATATATATATATATATATATATACATATATATATATATATATATGTATATTTAGTCAGCATTTCTTTAATGCATACGGTATTAAAATAAGACAGACATTACATGTCTGATGAATTTCTTTTTTTATCTTTTTAAGTTTTCAGTCCAATTTCTTAATATTGGGGTGGAATCTGTTGATTAGTACACCAAAAATGTTCATCCCTAGTACTTTCAGCACTCCGATGTGCTATCATCAGGGTGGATGTAATTGAGTATTTTCCTGGTTCTATTTAAAAACACATAATGTGGTTAAACAACCAAGTAGTAGGAGTAAGTAGGAGAGGAATTCACAGAAATTATATGAAAGGGTGTGGGACTGGGAGGAAGAGATTTGGTGGGAAATGAATTATAAAACATTTTAGAACATGGCTGCTATATTCAAAATTAATATTATTCAAAGTGGATTTACTTTCTTTCTTCTTTGTGTAATATGTGTGTGTTTTCGGTTAGAATTTCTGATAATTAGGGGGGGGGCATGCATGTGATTTTAAGTGCTGTGAAATGGACCTGATATCAGATAGATGAAGTGTTATATATATATATATATATATATATATATATATATAAGGAAGGGACCGGGGGAGTGCAGTAATGTAATAGTGACATGTAAATTAGCACGGAAAAGTTTTAGGAGAAATACAATAATTATATGTAGATAAGAATGGAAAAGTTTAAGGATGAATCATCATAAAGCAACATGCCATTTTTCTATTGGATGAGACCTGAGATGTGGCGAAAGAGGAAGAGTGAGAGGTGAGAATATTCAGAGAGTCTGGTATAATGCCTTGGGAGTGAGACATTGGCTCTTGCTCTCAGCCGTTGTGAAATGAGAAAAAAAGTGGCCTAGTGTTATTACTAAAAACTCTAAATGACACTAGGCAAAATGTCCCCCCCCATCACCCCAATTTGCTTTCCAGACTCCAAACATCAAGGAATTGTCAGTCAACTTGAGCATCAGCCCAGCAACCAAGATTCGAGCCTCTCTAATGTAGTACCGGTCCAAACAATTATTTTACCATTAAACCATCACTCCATTCAACATGATAGACATAATGTCACAATAAAACCAAATTAAAAATCAGCTAAATTTATGTAACTATGTAAATATTTTAAAAATCTATAATACAAATGGATGCTGAAATGTTTCTCAACTCAACCAAGAATGTAGAAAGTAAACTGCAAAAATGAAAATGTGGAATAACATGAATGCTTTATAGTTTTAAGTTTTTCCTTTCTTGGTTGAGGTGAAGCACCACATCTACAATCAGCTCCCCACTTTACTTTTAGTAATAATCATATTAGTAAGTAAAGTTGGTAGAGTGGTCTATTGTTGGTATCAGCCGGTCAGCGAGGGAGTCTATCCACTTTTCACTAGTATTAGACTAGGGAGATTGTTTTTGTGTCTGAGGTGAAGTGCCATATCTACTATCAGCTCCCCATTTTACTTTTAGTAAAAAACTAATATTTTTCATATTAATAAAAAACATTTCAGCATTTTCTCAAACATATAAACAAATAAAATATGATATATCTTATAATAGATATTCCTATTTGTAATTCTTATATTAATTCATAACTACAGACAATTCTTTTATTTCTGATTTTAAATGCTCAACTAATACAGACTTGTGCAAACTTTCTAAACAAATCATATATCAAAATTGAACAATTTGGGGGATAATATTATTTTTACTGCTCCAAAAATATTTAGTTTCTAAGAGCAAAAAATGATGAAATTATTGAATTGTAGAACTGTAAAGTCAGAGGCAATAATTATTTTTTAAAAAGCCCAAACTTTATCTACATAAAACCAAGTTCTATTGTGGTCAGTCCTAAAATACAACAGTGATTACTGTTTCATTTCTTTCTATCAAAATTGCTCTCAATCAAAAGAATTACAATTTTGACATGTTGAATGAATCTTACCCCATCATAAACCAGCTAGAAAGTCAGTTATTAGCTTAATTTTGATCTGAAATTTTCAGTGTATAATGTTCAGTCTTTGTGAATTATCAAGAATAAAGCAAACTGACAAAAGATTATATTGGAAAGTAAATATTTTTGTAAACAAATGCTTTCTATAAGTCATTAGTCTACAGACTTTTTTTTAACATTTAAGTAGATATGAATAAATACGGAATGATAAAAAATTACTGAGACTGGAGCTTTAAATGTTTAATTTTAAAATTTAGATAAAGATGTGTGAACAGTTGAATAACTTATATAATAAGTAATGATAGGTAGTCATCTAAGGTAGTCATCTAGATGGTAGCATCTAGTGCTGTCTAACAAGTCAGTTCCCAATTTTCAACAAAACATATCAAACAAGTACATAACTCAATAATCACCAAACAGTCTGTGTGTGATTTTTTTCTTTTCCTAAACTGAAACTTTATCTTAAGTGTAAGATGTGAGGACATTCAAAAATTGCAAATGCATAGCTTTACACCTATCAAGAGAGGAGTTTCAGAGGAACTCCTGAAACTGAGTTGAATGCTAAGAGGGACTATTTTATAGAAAATTAATATTCATTCACTGTTCATTTGTCTTAGTAAATACAATTTTAGTCTGGAAGTATATAGTAAATTGTGATCAAAGAATGACTGTACTCACTTCTACTGAGGCTAAAGACGCTACATAATCCAAACAGTTCCTCTGCAAAATACCAACCACCTTACCATTGGGCATCACAGAAGATGTATCAGATTCTTCTTCCTCGGATCCTAATAAAAAAATGAGACTGATTAAACAAATAAGAAAAGGGAAAATCTTTTTATTCTGTTATTAAATGAGATTTATTTACCTTCAATAGTTTCATCATTTGACAATTTTTAGGAAACAAGTTTTAAATGACCCACAGTTTTCTTTCCAAAGTTCTGACCAGAGATAAGTAAATAATTTTGGAGAATGCTTATATATATATATATAATATATATATTATATATATGTGTGTGTGTTTTTGGTAATGAGGATCATTCCATGTGTAGTTTAACTGTAAATGAGAGCTAATTAGAAATTTAAACCCCTGTATTCTCAGAATTACTTCAGTAATAACATGTGTTTTGCTCTATTGATGCAGTTGAAATAAAAATATACAATGAAGCAAATTTAAAGTTTTTCCTTCATTATCACATATATATTATATAGATATATGAATCCTTACCATCATTTTCATCTTTCAAGTTCAAGGATCGACCTCGCCATTCAGATTGAGGCACACTCCACACAACACATATCAACAATGTCCCCATGAATAGCTCGATTACGGTGTGCCATTCCATAAATGAGGATGTCTGAATCATCACTTTTCGTCTCTGATGAACTAAGTAAAAAAAAAAAAAATTATGGTATTTCGTTCATGATAATTTTTAGAAAAAAGAAAATCAATTGGGATTTTGGATTGTTTTGATAAATTTATTTTAGAATTAATTCTTAAATTTTTTGATCAAAATGTGTCATGTCATGTGTCATGGGGTCGAGTACTCATACACAAGGTGATGAGTGCCCCACGTTTTAATAGTCTGTGTTGGCCGTTGGAAAGGCAAATAGGCTACAGTCCCAGGCGTCAAAAAGGTTAGTTTTCGAGTTACGATGCCTCACAATTAGCGGTAATAATTTTAGCGTAATTATTAATAAAATCAAAAAAAGGCTAATAAAAAGTTTTTTCGCAATCGGTGGCATATCTTGATATTATGCGAAAGTAAATTTAAACGGACTACTTTGTAAAAAATACGAAGCAAAATGGAGTAGCTCCGAAAAACGGATTAAGCAAATGAGAATCGTGTGTTCGAAATACAATAAGTAAAATGGCCACCTCCAGCGAAGAAAAGCAACAGTTGTTAGCGACAAAAAATGTTATGTGCCATTTTACCTTCCAAAAAAGCATAAAATTTTCTAAGAAAACGTGGACTCATCATGTGACAACAAATCACGTAATAAAATGAGTAATAAGCGAATTTGCTTTTTAGAAAAAATAAAAAATAATAGTATTTCGCATCATGTGACAACAGTCACGTAAGATAAATAAGTAATAAGCGAATTGCTTTAGAAAAAAAAAAAAAGTATTTCGCATCATGTGATAACAAGTCACGTAAAAAAAATGAGTAATAAGCGAATTTGCTTTTTTAGAAAAAAAAAAAAAAGTATTTCGCATCATGTGACACAAGTCACGTTAAATAAAATGATAATAAACGAATTGCTTTAGAAAAATAAAAATAATAGTATTTCGCAATCGCGTAATTTTCTGTTGTTCTATTCAATAGTTCGGTCTTTTATCTCTTTATTATACTGTATAGTATCGAAAATGACCAAAACAATTTACGCCCCCAACATAAGGTGGTCAAAATTAAGTGACCTGAAAAAAATGAGAAGTTTTGAATAAAATAAATAATGCATTATAAAGATCGTTCATTGATAAATAAACACTGAAAGTTTCATTAAAATCCGATAATTTCCCTGATTTTTGGTAAATTATTTTCTGTAGGGGGGCTAAAGTCATTCGCCTTTTTAGGTTCATAAAAATAAAATAAAATTTCTAAAAAAGCAGTTCTTTAATTGAAAATTATATTTTAAATTTTTCCTGAAGAAAAAAAAATTGTTTACTTTATACTAAAGCATTATTATTGTGCTTTAGTTACTAAAGCATATATAGAATTTTTTTTTTGGGGGGGGGGTTTTGAGGGTAATTTTTTTTATTTCATTAACACAGAACACAGCTGATGTTTACATTCCAGATAAAATCTGTAATCTCAGTGGCTAATGAATTCGGAGCTATTTCGTTCTATACGTATTTTAATCACTTAAAACTTATTTGATTATTCTTTGCGGCAATAAACTTATGCGCGAAAAAAAATGGAATTTTGGGGGATACATTTTAATAATAAAGACAAATTATTCGGGCCACTTTTTACATCGACACAACTGAACGATAATCGGCTTTGGGACTGCTAGCCTAAAAAGCTAGACACAGATTCAAAAGGATAAAAAAACACAACAAATGATGACAGGATGTTAATGGAGGAAGGTGTGACACTTTGACGTTTGTGATGGAGTAGAGGGCACTTAAAATCGATGTTCAGCTGACAGAAAGTTACTTACAATAGTTAACTGGCTGCTTTAATGATGTGGTCTTAGCTTATTTTCTATCTACTGCTACTGGGATGACCTATCACAGTTCTGGTCTGAATTTGCTTTTCTGGGCTACCCGCTGAATATATACAGAAATCTCCCCAACATTGCCTCTTGATCCGGACTGCCCAGACAATTGGTAATAACTTTTCTGACATGACCTTATGGCCCAAATTCTTTCCTAAAATTAGTGGACAATTACTTTTTTTCTAGACTGTGGACACCAATTTTCAGACCTTACTCTTCAAAACCTATTTTCTCTTAAACTAGCCACTTAAAGATAACTTTAAGTGACCACCTTGAATTGAAATATTCAAGGTGGTCATACATTTTTTATGGCTTCTTGAACCCTCTATCACTGATCCTTATACCCTACAATGTAGAAGCTTGAATCCATACTGAACACATAGGTTAGTCACAGGTTGCAATTGGACTTAGATCCAAAAATTAGGTGTGTTGCCTTCAACTGCTCGGGGTGGGGGTAATTGATTCAAGCTTCTAACATTGTAGGGTAATAAAGGATCAGTGATAGAGGGTTCAAGAAAGCCATAAAAATGTATGACCACCTTGATATTTTCAATTCAAGGTGGTCACTTAAAGTATATCTTTAAAGTGCTATTAAGAGAAAATAGGTTTTTGAAGAAGTTAATGGTCTGAAAAATTGGTGTCCAACAGTCTAGAAAAAAAAGTAATGTCCATAATTTTAGGAGAAATTTGGGCCATAAGGTCTGTCAGAAAAAGTTATTACCAATTTCTGGGCAGTCGGATCAAGAGCAATGTATGGGGAATTTCTGTATATATTCAGCTGGGTCAAGCCCCAGAAAAAGCAAATTCAGACCAGCAGACTGGATGATAGGGTCATCCCAGTAGCAGTAGATAGAAAATAAGCTAAGACCACATCATTAAAGCAGCCAGTCTACTTATTGTTAAGTGAACTTTCTTGTCAGCTGATAACATCGATTTAAGTGCCCTCTACTCCATCACAAACTGTACAAAGTGTCACACCTTCCTCCTCCATTAACATCCTGTCATCATTGTGTTGTGTTTTTTATCCTTTTGAATCTGTGTCTAGCTTTTTAGGCTACAGTCCCAAGCCGATTATCGTTCAGTTGTGTCGGATGTAAAAAGTGGCCGAATAAATTGTCCTTTATTATAAAATGACATCCCCCCCAAAATTCAATTTTTTTCGCGCATAAGTTTATTGCCCGCAAAGAAATTAATAAAATAAGTTTTAAGTGATTAAAATACGTATAGAACGAAAATAGCTCCGAATTCATTAGCAATTGAAGATTACAGATTTTATCTGGAATGTAAACATTCATCTGGTGTTCTGTTATGAAATAAAAAAATTACCCTCAACCCCCCCCCCCAAAAAAAAAATTCCTAATAATATGCTTTTAGTAAACTAAAGCAAACAATAATAATGGCTTAGTAACTAAAGTAAACAATTTTTTTTCTTTCAGGAAAAATTTCAAAATATAAATTTTCAATAAGGAACTGGCTTTTTAGAATTTTTATTATTTTTAATGAACCTAAAGCGATGACTTTAGCCCCCTACAGAAAATAATTTACCCAAAAATCAGGGATTATCGATTTTATGAAACTTTCAGTGTTTATTTATCAATGAAACGATCTTTATAATGCATTATTTATTTTATTTTTCAAAACTTCTCATTTTTCAGGTCACTAATTTTGACCCACCTTTATGTGGGGCGTAAATTGTTTGGTCATTCGGATATATTACGTATTAATAAAGGATAAAGACCGAACTTATAATAGAAAACAACAAAAATTACGCGATTATGCGAATACTATTATTTTATTTTTCTAAAAAGCAAATTCGTTTTATTACTCATTTTATTACGTGACTTGTTGTCACATGATGCGGAAATACTTTTTTTTTTTTCTAAAAAAGCAAAATTCGCTTATTACTCATTTATTTACGTGACTTGTTATCACATTGCGAAATACTTTTTTTTTTTTTCTAAAAAGCAAATTCGCTTTATTATATTTTATTACGTGACTTGTTTCACATGATGCGAAATACTATTATTTTTATTTTTTCTTAAAAAGCAAACGCTTATTACTCATTTTTATTACGTATTTGTTGTCAATGATGAGTCCACGTTTCTTAGAAAATTTTATGCTTTTTGGTAGGTATTAAAATGCACAAAACATTTTTGTCAGCTAACAACTGTGCTCTTCTTTCGCTGGAGGTGCCTTTTTACTTATCGTATTTCCAACACACGATTCTCATTTGCTTAATCCGTTCGTGAGTACTCCATTTTTGTCGTATTTTACAAAGTAGTCCGTTTAAATTTTACTTTCGCATAATATCAAGATATGCCACGATTCGAAACTTTATTAGCCTTTTTTTGATTTTTATTATAATTACGCTAACATTATTACCGCTATGTTTGAGCATCGTAACTCGAAAAACTAAGCCCTTTTTTGACGCCTGGGACTGTAGCCTATTTTGCCTTTCCAACCGGCCAACACAGACTATTAAAACGTGGGGCACTCATCACCCTTGTGCATGAGTACTCGACCCCATGACACATGACATGACACATTTTGATCAAAAATTTAAGAATTAATTCTAAAATAAATTTATCAAAACAATCCAAAATCCCAATTGATTTTCTTTTCTAAAAATTATCAATGAACGAAATACCATAATTTTTTTTTTTTTTTTACTTAGTTCATCAGAGACGAAAAGTGATGATTCAGACATCCTCATTTATGGAATGGCACACCGTAATCGAGCTATTCATGGGGACATTGTTGTTGTGGAGCTGTTGCCTCAATCTGAATGGCGAGGTCGATCCTTGAACTTGAAAGATGAAAATGATGGTAAGGATTCATATATCTATATATATATATGTGATAAATGAAGGAAAAAACTTTAAATTTGCTTCATTGTAATATTTTATTTCAACTGCATCAATAGAGCAAAACACATGGTTATTACTGAAGTAATTCCTGAGAATACAGGGGTTTAAATTTCTAATTAGCTCTCATTACAGTTAAACTACACATGGAATGATCCTCATTACCAAAAACACACACACATATATATATATATATATATATATATATATATATATATAGCATTCTCCAAAATTATTTACTTATCTCTGGTCAGAACTTTGGAAAGAAACTGTGGGTCATTTAAAACTTGTTTCCTAAAAATTGTCAAATGATGAAACTATTGAAGGTAAAATAAATCTCATTTAATAACAGAATAAAAGATTTTCCCTTTTCTTATTTGTTTTAATCAGTCTCATTTTTTTATTAGGATCCGAGGAAGAAGAATCTGATACATCTTCTGTGATGCCCAATGGTAAGGTGGTTGGTATTTTGCAGAGGAACTGTTTGGATTATGTAGCGTCTTTAGCCTCAGTAGAAGTGAGTACAGTCATTCTTTGATCACAATTTACTATATACTTCCAGACTAAAATTGTATTTACTAAGACAAATGAACAGTGAATGAAATATTAATTTTCTATAAAATAGTCCCTCTTAGCATTCAACTCAGTTTCAGGAGTTCCTCTGAAACTCCTCTCTTGATAGGGTGTAAAGCTATGCATTTGCAATTTTTGAATGTCCTCACATCTTACACTTAAGATAAAGTTTCAGTTTAGGAAAGAAAAAAATCACACAGACTGTTTGGTGATTATTGAGTTATGTACTTGTTTGATATTGTTTTGTTGAAAATTGGGACTGACTTGTTTAGACAGCACTCTAGATGACTACCTTAGATGACTACCTATCATTACTTATTATATAAGTTATTCAACTGTTCACACATCTTTATCTAAATTTTAAAATTAAAACATTTAAAGCTCCAGTCTCAGTAACTTTTTATCATTCCGTATTTATTCATATCTACTTAAATGTTAAAAAAAAAGTCTGTAGACTAATGACTTATAGAAAAGCATTTGTTTTACAAAAATATTTACTTTCCAATATAATCTATTTTGTCAGTTTGCTTTATTTCTTGATAATTCACAAAGACTGAACATTATACACTGAAAATTTCAGATCAAAATTAAGCTAATAACTGACTTTCTAGCTGGTTTATGATGGGTAAGATTCATTCAACATGTCAAAATTGTAATTCTTTTGAATGAGAGCAAATTTTGATAGAAAGAAATGAAACAGTAATCACTGTTGTATTTTAGGACTGACCACAATAGAACTTGGTTTTATGTAGATAAAGTTTGGGCTTTTTAAAAAATAATTACTGCCTCTGACTTTACAGTTCTACAATTCAATAATTTTCATCATTTTTTTGCTCTTAGAAACTAAATATTTTTGGAGCAGTAAAAATAATATTATCCCCCAAATTGTTCAATTTTTGATATATGATTTGTTTTAGAAAGTTTGCACAAGTCTGTTTAGTTGAGCATTTAAAATCAGAAATAAAAGAATTGTCTGTAGTTATGAATTAATATAAGAATTACAGATAGGAATATCTATTATAAGATATATCATATTTTATTTGTTTATATGTTTGAGAAAATGCTGAAATGTTTTTTATTAATATGAAAAATATTAGTTTTTTACTAAAAGTAAAGTGGGGAGCTGATAGTAGATATGGCACTTCACCTCAGACACAAAAACATCTCCCTAGTCTAATACTAGTGAAAAGTGGATAGACTCCCTCGCTGACGGCTGATACCAACAATAGACCACTCTACCAACTTTACTTACTAATATGATTATTACTAAAAGTAAAGTGGGGAGCTGATTGTAGATGTGGTGCTTCACCTCAACCAAGAAAGGAAAAACTTAAAACTATAAAGCATTCATGTTATTCAACATTTTCATTTTTGCAGTTTACTTTCTACATTCTTGGTTGAGTTGAGAAACATTTCAGCATCCATTTGTATTATAGATTTTTAAAATATTTACATAGTTATATAAATTTAGCTGATTTTTAATTTGGTTTTATTGTGACATTATGTCTATCATGTTGAATGGAGTGATGGTTTAATGGTAAAATAATTGTTAGGACTGATACTACATTAGAGAGGCTCGAATCTTGGTTGCTGGGCTGATGCTCAAGTTCACTGACAATCCCTTGATGTTTGGAGTCTGGAAAGCAAATTGGGGTGATGGGGGGGGACATTTTGCCTAGTGTCATTTAGAGTTTTTAGTAATAACACTAGGCCACTTTTTTTCTCATTTCACAACGGCTGAGAGCAAGAGCCAATGTCTCACTCCCAAGGCATTATACCAGACTCTCTGAATATTCTCACCTCTCACTCTTCCTCTTTCGCCACATCTCAGGTCTCATCCAATAGAAAAATGGCATGTTGCTTTATGATGATTCACCTTAAACTTTTCCATTCTAATCTACATATAATTATTGTATTTCTCCTAAAACTTTTCCGTGCTAATTTACATGTCACTATTACATTACTGCACTCCCCCGGTCCCTTCCTTATATATATATATATATATATATATATATATATATACACTTCATCTATCTGATATCAGGTCCATTTCACAGCACTTAAAATCACATGCATGCCCCCCCCCCCGATTATCAGAAAATCCTAACCGAAAACACACACATATTACACAAAGAAAGAAAGTAAATCCACTTTGAATAATATTAATTTTGAATATAGCAGCCATGTTCTAAAATGTTTATAATTCATTTCCCACCAAATCTCTTCCTCCCAGTCCCCACACCCTTTCATATAATTTCTGTGAATTCTCCCTCCTACTTACTCCTACTACTTGGTTGTTTAACCACATTATGTGTTTAAATAGAACCAGGAAAATACTCAATTACATCCACCCCTGATGATAGCACATCGGAGTGCTGAAAGTACTAGGGATGAACATTTTGGTGTACTAATCAACAGATTCCACCCCAATATTAAGAAATTGGACTGAAAACTTGAAAAGATAAAAAAAGAAATTCATCAGACATGTAATGTCTGTCTTATTTAATACCGTATGCATTAAAGAAAAAATGCTGACTAAATATACATATATATATATATATATATATATATATATATATTATATATATATATTCATCTCTGCTGTTTTAGTTGCTATGATTTTATTTTTAATGACTTGAATAACTTTTGCAGAATAATGAAGCAGATAGTCAGAAGAATCCCCGCCGAGCAGACCGGGTTTTGGTGATACCCTGGGATTATCGCATACCAAAGATTCGAATTTGCACACGTCAGATAGCAACTCTGAAAGACCAGAGGTGAGAATATTGGAATCTTTATTCTTGCTTAATATACTTTTTTAAAATTATTTTTTACATTTTTTTGTCTTTCTTAATTTGCTTTCTCATCCCCCCTACCCCATTTTTTGAGTACAAGTAAATCGGGTGAAAATAAACGATCACTTAGCAATATAACTATCAAATAATTTTAAGTTCCCATTGTTCGTATTTATTGAATTACCTCCCTTTCCATATAAAACTTAAAAAAAGATTGGTTAAAGAAAGATGCACATACATAGACACATATTTGATAAAAGCTTTAAAAAGCGTATGCATTTTTTTTGTTAAATGTAACCCATTCTAAAAAATGTCTAGTCAGAGAAATTCCATGATACAATAAGAAATAAAAGTGGAATTATAACAGAAAGCTGAAAAAAAGAAATCATGAAAGGAAAAAAATGTTTTTTTTTTCTTATACCTGTTTTCTTCACATGTGGTTGGTAGGATTAAGAACAATAGGATTAAGAAAGGAGTAAAGAATGAAATTGTTTTTTGTGCACAAAGCAAAAGGAAAACATTTACTGATGTGGATAGCCTCAAGGACAACTAGGTGTAACTCACTGGTTGAGGACTCCAAAATGGTAAACATTGACGGATTATATCCTGTAGTGCATGCAGGATTATCCAATAAATGTCGCCTAATGTCTGACGGAGAATTACGATTGCTTGATGTAGAGCAGTCTAAGTTATTGGAGTGGATAGTAGGGGGGGGGGATATGTTGTTTTATTCTCATTTCCAATCTTTGGGTAGCACGCCTAATATAGCAAATATCGTATTTGCATTGGAATTCATAAATAATAAAGCTTTTTTGGTGAGGGTGCACACTGTCTTTAAGATTGGAGGGAAAATGTGTGTTAAATCTAAGAATAAATCCCAACTTAATGGTGTTAAAGCAATGATGGACGGATTGCTTTATGTGTTCCAGCAGTTGCATCGAGGTATTGCCAATCCAGGATAATTTGAGATAATGATATGGGTAATTTTGACACACAGATTTTTAGTGGAAGTTGTTATATATTTACCAGCAGCACAACTGGTCAGTATTTCAACCTAAAAGTAAAGGCGAGTATTTTAAATGTTGATTTTCAAATATAGATTGACCCTCCCTACTTTTGATATTAGCACAATATAATCTTCGCAACATCTACCACTTATAGCTTTTGTGTCAGATTAAGATAAACCTAATAAATATCTATTCACCTATGATCACTGCTAATATCAGTTTCTTTATAAATGTTTTACTAATTTCATTTTTTTTTATTGAATTTACTTTGATTTTATCAGTCATTCATATTTTTTTTTTTGAGCTTATATGATACCCTACTTGAAATAACTATAAACATGGAAAAGACCCAAAGTATTGGATAGATAGGAGTGGAGAAAAGACAACTTTTGTTCAAACTTTATTGAGTGCCAACTGTTTTTAAGGCATTTGAATTGGGAGCATAATAACCAGATTGTGAATTGAGGAAACTTGTCTCTTGTTCTATTCCTCTTTCTCAACAATTCTTAATTACAATAACACAAGTTTCTGTTGTCTATTTTTCCAATCAATCACTTGACAAGTGATTGAGAAAAACCTATTATATTTGGTGCTGTGTTAAACAAATGCCTCATACTTGTTATAACCTACTCCTTCTCTTCTTTTCTATCCTGAATAGCATCATTTCATTACTTAACTCTCACTGTTTCTTCACTCAACTTGTAACAAAAGATAAAAGCAATGTGCAGAAATTAAGTTTTAACTGTTTGCCTACTTTAAACCGCTTAAGCGGCTCTCTCACCACTACAATACTGTAAACAAAGTAGAAAAACTGATGGTTAGTTGATTATAATTGAGCAGAAGGATTCAGATTACAATAATAATAATAGGACTTTAGAATTCATTGTGAAGTGAATAGATAATGAACTTTAAGATATCCCATCATACAAGTAAAAAAAACCTAGAAAATTTGGTTTGGAAAGAGTTAAACATATAAAGAATGTTTTTCTATGAAAAGAAATTTACAAGAATTCAAGAAGAATTAAAACAATCATAATTCAAAGAGGAAATGGAATATATTTTACCAAATGTTTTCATTTTTCCATTCATAAAACTAAATGAAAGTTTTGTATTCTGACCAAAATAAGAATTAGTAAAATTCTTCAGTTATTCTCTTCGTTAATGTCATACTCATTCATTTCTTGATAAACTTTATATTTTCTGTGAACTCTTTTTTTCCCCTAGGTTTGTGGTGAGGATTGATTCCTGGGAATTGGGCTCACAGTACCCCAATGGACATTTTGTCCGTTCCCTCGGTGCAGTTGGAGATCCAGAAACAGAAATTGCAACTATTTTGGTTGAAAACAATATCATTGTGGGAAGTTTTTCAGATATGCAGGTAAAATAATCATTTCTATAATTTCTCTTAACTAAATCCTCAGATTTAGTTTTGATAATCTACCTTTTGTTAGTTTGGCATTCACAGTATTTTAACAGAAACAGTGCTTGGTAACTGTCAGTTTCTCAATTAGGTGATTTTCTAACTTAAGTATATATGCTCTATCAATGATAGGACTATTTTTTTTTAATATAGCAAAATATATTATCAAAACATTCAAAAAAAGATTTTTTAAAAAAGTTTCTACTAACTTATATATATATGTGTGTACATGTAAGTATGTATATGCATATATATGTATGTATTTTTTTTATTCTTTATTTATAGTTTATAATCTATATCTGTTCAATCAATAGTTTGATTAAAATTTTTATACATATTAACTTCAGACCATTTAACGGCTAGGGTTCATAGAATATTCTCAACAGGAAATTGGAAGATACAATAGGTTTCCTCATTTCATATTACAAATCTAATGAAATTGATTGGGCTAAGTAAATGTTGTTTTAAACAACATATTTTAAAATGTCTATCTTAAAATGTCTATGTTAGAATATGTAATTTTTCTTCTATGCTTCAACAAACCCAGTTTATTTTTCTATATCTACCATTATATATATATATATATATAATTATACTAAAGCTGAGTGAATTAATGATTGTTTGCTAAAGGCTTTTTTCCTGATAAGTTTAATGACACAAAATTTATACTAAATTATTCCTTGGTTATAGGATTGGGTTATGTTTGAAAGAAATTCCATTTTAATTGGTTCTAATTAGTTGTAATTTGCAATGAAGTAAAAAACTGACCCGTCTCTTACTCCTTATTCTACCTGTCACTTTCCCCCTCTCTATGTATGTTTTGTTTACCTCCATTATATATGTTAGTTTCTCTGTGTGTGTAAAAAGAGAGATTGGAGAGTGAATGTGAGTGGGACATTTAACTTCCCACTTTATTTGTATGTTAAGTTTCAGCAGTAGCGAGACTGTAATGATTCCAAAAATCAGGTCCATTTCAATTTAAATTTAAATTAGGTCAAATGTTCCATTTCTTAGAAATCTTACAAAATGATTTTAATCTTTTTTTTAATTCTCCGGCTGTATTTATTTAAAAAAAAATTTAATTCACTTTGCAAACTTACTTTTCCCTAATCCCAATTATCAACCCAGAGCTTGATGGATGACCCAATTGCCTAATCAGAGCTAACTTGATTGCATTATAAATGTGGAGTACCCTTTTATCACCAGGTACACTCTAACCCAGAGTGGTAGTACATGTTAGGGTCCCATCTTTGGGTTAAATAGAAAAATAATAGTTCTAAAAAATGTATTAAAAAAAAAATTGAGTACCCATGAAGAATGAATAAACAAAAATGTCTTCAGCATAAAATAACCCAACAAGGGTTGACATGCCATAAAAACCAACCAACCAACCAACCATTTACAAAAAATTGGTCATTTCCAAAAATGATTTTGATTGAATAATAATATTTCTTTTTTTTTTCTTTTTCTTCTAATTGATTAGAAAAATGACTGATAATGAAATTCAAATTCTTATAAGTTGTGATCATCTTTTTAAAATATAATTTATACCTGAACAAAAAATAAAGTTCTGTTTTTTTGTACTACACCATGAATTATTTAGACAAGTATCCTTGTCCTTGTTGTTTTGATTGCTATATTTTGTAAAGCACATTCTCTGGTTTTGTTTTAGTGTAAAAATATCTTTAACCCTTTATCTACCACTGCCATCGCATAGTGAAATAGTTGACAAGCTAGTATTGTATCACTGATCCTTTACTACTGAAGAGAAATGTATTCCTTTAATTAATTTCTCTTTTTTATTTTTAAAACATTTTTTAAGAGCTGACGATCTTGGGCATTTTTTGAAGAGGGTCCCACATTTTGATTGTCAGGTGGTTTGGGGCACTCTGGTAGATAAAGGTTTAATCAGTATACTTTCATAAACTTTCATATTCTTTAGGTTTAAAATTTTTTTTTGTTAAATATTTATGTTTTATTTTTAAATGAATAAATGTATGAATGAAATATGTACATTTTAGTTACAAGAATTGCCAAAAGTAAGTGCAGATCATCTATGGTGTGTCCCAGAGGAAGAAATTTCTAAAAGGAGAGATTTACGAGAAAGCCACCTTGTATTCAGTATTGATCCCCCAGGTTGTGAAGACGTTGATGATACATTATCTATCAAGTAAGTGAAGACGTTGATGATACATTATCTATCAAGTAAGTAATAAACAAGTTTAAAACTAAGTTGAGACAATCATGTAAATCCATGTTTTTTTTTTGTAAACAATTTTCTTTGGATTTTGAGTTCTCAAAATGGTTTATTTTGATAATGTACAACAAATATATACAACTTTCTTTATTGGCCTCTATGTGAGCTCATATAAAACAGCTTTATTTAGTGTCACCTTAGTGACAAAAACAAAACAATAATTTAGACAATAACGAATAATAACATACACAGCTTTAATAATAGTTCAGAAGAGAATTGAAAACACTTTCAAACAATTCATTAATTCCGTTCAAGTTGATAACATTTAAGAAATTGTTAGAAAAATTGAAAGAAAGAATTCATGTGTTTTGAACAAGATAGAGCCATACCCACATTAAATGACAAACCTCTGAAATTACTAGACCAGTTCACATACCTTGGTAGTAAGATCTTGTTTACAGAAAGCAATGTCAATATATGAATAAGAGAAGCATGGACTGGTTATCGCTCATATGGAAATCTGATCTTTATGAATTTTTCCAAGCTGTAGCCATATCAGTACTACTGTATGTCTACACCACTTTGACTTTAACAAATTGCCTAGAAAAGAAGTTAGATGGGAACTACACAAGGATGCTGCATTAGGATAGTCTAGACAAAGTCAACAAAACTTGGTGACTTTCAGTTTCTCACAATCATTGAAGCAATGATCGCATAGGCAAGAAACTGACCGTCATCAAGCACATTAACTCTTTGTCTATACTATCCTAACTCAGATATATATTTTATCACAGATATTGAGCACTCTTTATCTATAAATATAGCAAACTATATTACTGATATATATATATATATATAATCCAAAAATCCGGAGAAGAAATCTTCCTTACGACATAGAAGTTTTTTAAAAACCTGTCGCAGTTTGCAGAGCTCAATGTATGCTCTTATTGTTTGAGTCACAGAGCAAGATTATATAAGTAAAAAATATAACAGAAGACTTAGATTCTTTGCATTATAGGCTATTTCAGGAAGCCTAGACCAAATGTTGGATTCATACCTTTCACAAGAGTATTACTACAATGTGAAATGCAAACAGCCTAGTCCAGGATTCAAGCTTTGGTCACCATGATCCCTCTCATAACCGTTACACTATATAACTGTTACCACACATTCCAAACATTCCAGAAAGAATTATATTCTGTGAAAAGCATCCAAAGATTTTAATGGTTTCATCATTATTGTACAAAGTACAAACTGGGTGAGTCTTTAATTTATGATCGACGGCTGATTACCTACCTAAAGAGGATAACACAGAGGAACACAGGACAAATAAAGTAAAAAAATCTGTTTTCAACTGCCATAAAAGTAATGAAGAATTCATCATTCGCATCTGGTGATTTGGATCCTTAAGACACTTGCTCTAGGCTTTCTGAAATAAGCGATACTGCAAAGAATCTAAGTTTTCTGTTATATTTTTTACTTATATATATAGTTATCCACAGACACTGTGTTTTGATGTATCATGTCTCCTCAGTGTGGTTAGACTTAGCAGGCTACCTCCAGCCAGGATTGAAACCTGACTGATTTATCATCAGAGTTCCTAATCACTGTGACATCAGCACACCTACAAGCAGGAAGGAGAATTTAACTGATAATATAATATAAATATATATATATAGCTCAGTCGGTAGAGCATTTGACTAGAAACCACAAGGTTCCTAGTTCGATACCCGCCCTCGCCAACTCAGCGTATGAGTAGCATAGGGATCTGTGCGGTAAAGTAAGGAGCTGATGGTAGGTGTGGTGCTCCACCTCAGACACTAAAATACTCTCCTTGGTCTAGCGCTAGTGAAAAGGAGATAGACTCCCTCGCTGCATGGCTGATACCAACATTAGGCCACCCCGACGACATATATATGAATGATTAAACCCAATTTGTCATATTACCAATCTGTTATTTCCTTATATATATATATATATATATATATATATATATATATATATATAGTATTTAAACAGCAAATTTTTCTTGCAGGCATATTTTGTTAAAGATGGCAAACAATGATTTAGAATTGGGTTATTTATCAACTTTTTTTGTATTTGTGAGTGAGATGAAGATGATGGTTGTATAATCATTATCCAAAATCACTGACCAATGAGGGTCAAAAGCACATGTACTCGGGATACAACACCATTGATTTTGGCCAATTATTATACAGCCTTCATCCTCATTTGTGATATCTTACTCTTGAACATAAAAAAAATGAATAAAAATCTCAATACTTGTCTTATATCTTTAATAGATGCCTGTGGTGTATTAGTTGTATTTGTCAATGAGATTAGTTAAAATCCTGGTTGAGGTTGTTTGCATTTCACATAGCACTAATAACCTTGGGAAAGGTATGGGTAAATAGTAGGGCAGACTTGCTTATGCTACCAGTCTAGGAGAAGGAAAACTCTGAATTCAAACCTGTTAAACTCCACTTAAGAAATTGACCTTGAGTCACATTCTGCTTTTGTGGAGAGTTGGTAAATATGTATCTTTAATAGAATTTATATATAATTGAAGAAAATTTTTGTTATTGAGTTAACGGTTGCATTTAAGGAAAACTTTGACTGCGCGCATCAGCGTAAATTGGAAAAATATGAAGATCTGTCAGAACAATGTGTCAGAAATTGCTAGATAATACGTGTATTTCTTGTCGAGGTCGGATGCCGAGGATTCATTACCAACTGAAACTCCTCATACCTAATTAATCTTGGACTGGTGTTATTGTGAGATACTGCTGGGGTGCTCTGGGCAAGGGGTAATAAAGACTTGAAACCATGCCTAATCCCACAGTCATCATCTGATGAAGGTTTTGTTGGAGAGTAACGCTGTTGTGTAAACAGCAGTCAATGTAAATTTATATAAACTCTGCTAAACTTAGTAGAGTTTTCTGAATTTAATCTTAAATAAAAACTGTTTTTGTTTTTTGTTTTTTTTCCTACAGATATTTGCCTAATGGGAATATTGAATTGGGAGTGCACATTGCAGATGTCACTTATTTTGTGAAGGAAAGATCTTTGACTGATATTGAAGCTAGGGCTCGTTCCAGCACAGTCTATCTAGCAGATAGACGATATGACATGTTACCTTCAGTTTTAAGCTCTAATCTTTGTTCTTTGATTAGTGGAGTTGATAGGTAAGTTTAATTGTTAATATTAAGAATTTTGAAAAATTCAAAAACTCTTTTTTGCCACAACTTTTCAACAATTTTTTTTCTACTCATTTCTGAATGATTCATTCATCATTTATTTGTATAGATGAAAAAAAAAGAAATGTACTATGATATGATGAGTTCTTTTTGTTGGTGCCTTAGCCTTAGCACCTATATGATTGTCCCAACCCTATTGCCCTTATGGCAAACCCCTCAACCCTTTTTATCATATATGTACTAGAAGGGTAGATGAGGGTCTTAGTGTCCTGGGTATGATGTTGAACTCTATGTGATGGTAAAGTTCCAGTTCTGGAGCTCAGGGAATGTGGAGTACTCCTTCATTACGATTACTCCTAGGTCCACTTTGACCCTGAGTGGTAATACCTGTAAGGGTCCCATCTATGGGTCAAATAGAATAAAATAAGTTCTTAAAAATGTGTAAAAAAAAAAATTCTGTACCCATGAAGAATGAATAAAACAAAACATTTTTGGCATAAAATGACCCAATGAGTTGACATGCCGTAAAATCCCACCAACCAAGCCATGTAGGGATTATCTTCCCTTGCTGCTATGGTTTGCTGTAAGGTGGCACTGTGACCCAATATATTTAAAGGCAATCACATGAAAGTCATATTCTCCTTCTAGATCCTTCAGCTATGAACTAGACACAAGTGGGTCTCCATCCTCTTGAACTCCCCCCCCCCAGCTACAGGCTTATATGTGTCGGTGTAAACAGCCCTTTTATACTTTGTCTTCATAGAGATTTGGCTCACCAGCCCCAGAATTTCCACATAGACTACACATACCTTGAATATACTCTATGCCTTCATAGAGATTTAGCCCCACTCATCTCATCCATCATTGAAGTGCACAATAAGTGACAATCTTTATTCTTCATTTTATAGCTTCAGTCTCTCTACAAAGACTCTTTTCTTTAAGACATTTATCTATTCTATTTTGTATTCTTTCTGTTGGACTTTGCTTAGATAATAAAGTCTATTTGTTATAACTCTTTGTCAGAATTTGTTCAATTTATATGTCCTACATTAGGTTACCCTCTCTGGGTTAAATTATTAGAATTTGTGATATCTCTTCCTTCTAGATGTTCCGTAAGTGTTATTTGGGAAATGGACACTGAATTTAATGTACTTGATGTCTGGTATGGCCGTACTCTCATTAAATCACGTTATAAGCTTTTCTATGAGGTGAGTATAATCATAGTTTTTATATTCTAAGTTTTTATTTTGTAAGAAGTCCAAAAAATATTAAATATGGAATATTTTCAACTCAAAATTGTTTGAAGGTTAAACATTTGATATTTATATTAATCATTTGATTTATTCTAATAACTAGAAGTGGCTACCCAGCATTGCCTGGGTAGTGGGTGAGGTAAAAAAAAGTTAGTCTCACAGATACATTATTATAGAATTGTGAGTTGGATCCTTGTAGTATGCCACATTAAAATCCCCTTGTAAAAAAGACGTTGCGTTGATCCAGTTACTCTGAAGAAAAGAAAAATTGATGTCTACTATTTAAAATATTAAATGCAAAAAAATTCTCTGCTATTATCATTTAAATTTTATTTTTTAATTATCTTCATGATTTCATATATAAATCAAATCTTCATTATTTTTGCTCAAAAAGCAAGATCTGGTGATAGGGAATGTGTATATATATATTTACTTTGTCATTAATTGTTTTATTTTCGTAGTTTCCTCTGGACATGCATACACACAAACTGCCCTTTATATAAGTATAGATAGATAGATAGATTGCTAAAATGTTTTTCTCTGCATTTTCAGTGCAGAAAAATCTTTTAAAACTTTTATATTTTGGCTCCTTATTGATTTGGAATTGTTTTGAACAGGATTATTGCAAATAATATTATATACAATAGTAAAAGTATGCTCCCTCGGTCAGGTGCAAGCATTTAAGTTTTAATGTAATAAAATATTATTTTCATTTAGAAAGACTAACAAAACTAAATAAGAACGGATATAACAATGTTTCACTTATTTTCATGTTAATTGATTTCTATATAGAATTATATATAAGATTACTTTTAATACGTTTGAGAATAACATATTAGAAATCAGTAACAGCAAATAATTATTTATTAAACCAAGTTTTGTTATTCATTCATTTAGAACTCAAAAGATTTCTTCTATTATACTTTTTTCTTTTCTTCTAAAAGTGATGTAATCTTCCCTCAGTTTCCTAAATAAAAAATTGTGGCAAATATCAAAAACTAGAAGTGGCACCCAGCATCAACTGGATAGAGACAAGACAAAAAACAAACCCTGATGTATTGATTTGTATACTTTTGAGATTCACAAATACCGGACATTTCAAGTAGAATTTCAATGCTATTTCTCTGTGTATATTTTAATTTTTGAATATCTTCAAATATAAATCAAATATTCATAATTTTTGCACAAAAAACAAGAACTAGTGATATTTAATGTGTGTATATATATATATATATATATATATATATATATGTTTACTTTGTCATTAATTGTTTTATTTTTGAAGTTTAATCCAGAAATACATACATACATAAACACCAATTGCCCTTTCTATATGTATAGATAAATAGATAGATGAAGAAAGAAAACCAAAATAGAAATATTCAGTTGAATAATTACATAACTGTGATTCTCTATCCATTTTCTCTTATTTTTCTTAAAAACAGATGGCACAGGCGATTGCTGATGGTAAACCTGAAGAAGAAATAATTGCTGAGATTCCTGAATTGACTAAAATAAAAGATGAACAAATTGCACATGAGAAGTTAGTATATGAGAATGAATTAATGAGTGTCTCATCTCTAACATGTACAGTCCTGTTCATAATTATTGGCATCTAATTTAAATTTCAGTCCACAATCTAGAATAGCCCCCCCCCCTCTGAATCTAGTGAAACAGTTTTTGTTGTTTTGACAACTGATGTTTTATAAAGACCAGTGAATGATTAAACAACAAATTTATATCAATTTCGTTATTTTTCATTTATTTCTGAAAGTTGCCAAAAAAAAAAAAGAAAAAAAAAGAAAGATTGTCAATAATGATGAGCAGGACTGAAGTTATTCATTTAATTTTGATCTGAATTTTTCACTGTATAATATTTAAAGTAACTCCCTATTTTAAAAATCTGAATCATTATTTTTATGAAAACTGAATCTGAGAAGGATACGTGTGATATGGAGTTTTATTTCAAATCCCACATAGGTACCAGCATTCGCCTCCAGCCTCTCAAGCTGCTCGGAAAGTGCATTAACTGATCTTCCCAAGAATTTTTGTGGAATGGCAGAAATAAATTCTCGTATTCGTCCTTTAACTTCTTCCAAAGTCATTGGCTTTCTAGAGTAGACTTTTCTACTATAATTTTTAATTTATGTGATTAATATATAACAATGAATTAAGTGCATTGTAAAAAAAATAGATTATTTGTTACAATAAAATTTTTTTTTCATCTTCAGGTTGTAATTTTGTTGTTGATGATACATCAACAACAAAACTGTATATGTGTAACTGAATCTTACGTATTGATTTGAATAATTAATGTTTTTATTACTTTACATTTCATTTTATAAAATGTAATGCACTTGTAATTTGGTCTTGTAGTAGTAGTATTAGTAGTGTGAGAATAATTGTTAAAACTTATAAAAATCTAAGTAAATTGTGATTTTGTTCAAAACTCATTATATGCATAAAACATGTTTTTCCTGTGTATGAAGTATTTTATATAAAAATAATTATTAGACAACATTATTTGAAAATATTTAAAGATGTTGATGTATTATATTTTAAAAAAGATTGTTTTTTTTTTTTTGCCTAGGGTGATTTATGGTTGATATAGGGGTCAGCACTTCTGCTTTTCTGTTCATTTGAGATTGGGGGAGGGATGGGAGACATCAATCGACTGAAAAGACTTCCATGTTTTTCAAGTAAAAAGAAGAAAGAATAGAAAAATTAAAAAAAGAGAAAAGAAATTGGAAGTAAAAGAAATTGAAAAAGAGAAAAGGACAAAGAGAAAGTGAGGGTGGGAGGCATATATATATATATAAATATATATATATATATATATATATATATAATACCATATTTAACGGCATATAAGACCCTGTTGATCCATTTCCTTTAATATTAGAATATTATAGAGTTAGGCTAAGTACAAGAATTGATTATCTGCAACTTTTAGATGAACATTAGCCAATCAGGTGCCCCAGTTTCACATAGATCATTTTAAATTGATTCTTTTTTGTTTTCAGTGTAGAAGAGCTACGCAAATCCATCTGTACATTGATGCAGATTTCCCGTACTCTAAAGTTCAATAGAAAACAACGTGGAGCTTTAGAACTTGATGGAATGGAGACAAGAGCTCTTCTAAACGAAGATAAAAATATTGATGATATAGTGATTAGTCAAGTAAGTTGTTTAATCATCATATTAATTGCTGACTTTTAATATTAATCTATTGGAACATTTTAATTGGCATAAAATTCTGCAAACAAAAAAGGAAAGAATAAAATCTTTATTTTTTTTTCTTTGGTTTTAGCATTTGGAAATCCATGATACAGTGGCTGAGTGTATGATTTTAGCCAACCATTGGGTTGCTCAGAAAATATCTTTATCATTTCCCAACCATTCACTGGTAAGATTGTGTTTAAGTTTTCTTTTCTTTTTACTTTATGATTTTTATCAAGTAACTTCCTTTAATATTTATATAAATTAGCTTGACCCATGTAAATCTCATGGAATTGCCAATATTGAAAATATCACCCAAACAGATATTTCTGCTCTCTTGATCTCTGTTTCTCCAGTTTTGAAGTCTTTTCTTGTATTCTTCTCTGATGTGACTGTGAGGCAGCATTTCCACTTAAATTCCACAAAGTTTAATTAAGAAGAAAACCCATGATATATTTTATGACCTTTATTTTTAAAAATCTAACCCAACCAATGATGATTGTGAAATGTAAGGAAAATGACTTTTTCTTTCATATATTTTTATAAATTGCAAACATCCAACGTCCAATAAAGATTTTAAATCTAGGAATATACTTTTGTCTTTTAATTTAAATCAATGAAGTTTTGGAAACTATGAATTTCTTTGTTAGTAATAACACATCCAATAAAGATTTTGAAAAGAAGGGTAATTTAAAAAATAAAATTGCAATAATACTATATCTAATAAAGATAAAATATAGTAAAAATACGTATACCTTTGAATTTCAATCGTACCACATCCAAAGAAAAATCACGGCATTTGGAATGATTCATTTTAAAATGGGTGAAATATGATTTCGGTGAATAAGTGACATCAGATAATCCGGATTTATATTTTTACATTTCATCTTGGACAATTTGGTTAGTCTCATTTTTAACAAGACAGTGTTGTAAGATGATAATGGTTGTACAATTTAGGAACACGAGTATTAATATAAAAATAGTTCAGATGTCAGATTTATGAAAATTGATTAAACTGATAAATGTGACTGAATATTTTTTGTGAAGGTGTGTGTGTATTTTATGATAATTCATTCTTCTAAAAAAAGTTTCAATGGTGAACTGCTATGAATGAATCCCACCAAATTAAAAAAAAAAAATAGCTGTTTTTTTTTTCTTTTGAAGTTGGATAAATCATTTGGTATGTGTCTAAAAGTATGACTATCTATTTGATTAGTAGTAACTTGACTACGAATAATCTTGTGTATTTGTATCTTTATATGTGTTCTGTTGGACGTATCTTTATATGTGTTCTGTTGTAAGGGAAATATCTTTCCTTACAACAAAGAGTTAAAATAAAAGAAAATTGTCCTATAATGACACATTCACAAATTGAGTCCAGATTTTGATTAATAATGCTAAAAATTTAACCGACATTTGTTAAATATTTTTATGACTATTGATAGATATTTATGACTTTAATCATCAATAATTATTACAGAAAAAAGTTTTAGGTTCAAATCTTTTATGTAATTTTTTTGTTAGTATTTTAAAAACAATATTCGGTGTAAGTATAAATAATCAAGTTTAAACTGTTTGTATTTTGTTTTTTAGTTGCGTCATCATCCTTTGCCAAAACAGGAATTCTTTGACAATTTGGTGGCTTGTGCAAGTTCACAAGGATTTACTATTGATACAACTTCTAGTAAATCTTTAGCTGATTCACTTGACAAATGTGTTGATGCCAATGACATTTTCATGAACAGAGTGAGTAGTTCAAGATTTTCTTTTTTCTAGTTTATAAACTTCAATTTTACTTTTTTTTTCTTCCGTTTTCTAAATTATTATTTTGTAATATAATGGGGTGGAAAACTCCCCCAATATAATGGGGTGGAAAACTCCCCCAAATCTAAGTTACGTGTAGATAACAGTGGAAAGTAACTAGGATATGATTTTTGGATGACAAACGAAAAGTGACCTGTCGATTTCTGATTGATCGATAGATGCCAAATGGTGAGGGAATTGAAGAGAGGTAGTGAGAGGAGAATGATGACAGGTCAGTCTGGACTGAGCTGTTGAACAGAACAGATGCAAGGCGAGTGTCAGCAAAAAATAAAAAGAATAAAAAAAGAATGTCTTGTGTTGTTATTAAAAACTATTAACAGCACAAGACCAAATATCCCAAAAGTTTCCAAAGTAATTTCCAGACTTGAAGAACAGTTGAAAATGTCAGCCCAACAACTAATTAAGAAATACCAGCAAATCTTATCCAACCTGGAAGAATAGAAAAGGATAATGAAAAGTAAAGTATTATTATTATTACCATTATAACATCATCACTCGTTTTAGATTGAACCTTGAATGCCACAATTCGTCTACTTTTTTATGTTTATTAAAAATCATTTGATTTTGAAATTGTTATAAATAGAAATACAAATCATTTTGTTGAATTCAGTTGAAATTAATCATCAAGATAATCTTTTCATGTTTCTGGTAAATCATTTTTAATTTGAACATTTAAAAAATGTTTCTTTTCTAAATCTTTTTCAGCTTCTTCGAATGATGGCAGTACAAGCCATGTCACAAGCTGCTTACTTTTCTACCGGCTCAATTAGTTGTGATAATTATTTTCATTATGGTCTTGCCCTTGACGTCTATACACATTTCACTTCACCTATTCGGAGATATGCTGATGTTCTTGTGAGTTGGATGTTTGCAATTTTCTTTTTGACAAATTCAATTCTAAAATTGCATTTTTTACTGTTTTCTTTTTCAAAATTTAATCTTTTATTCAAAACCTTTTATAAACAACATTTAAACGACTCAATTTTATTTCTCTAATTAAACATTAATCTCTTTTTGTAACAAACCTTTTTATAATAAATCAGATAAAGATGATAATTTATTTCAATTTATATTATCTATTAATGGTCATCATTTGAATAACTTTAAATGCCAATTCCTTCTTCACTTAAAATCCTTCCATTGTCTATTTTAATAAAAGTAATTCATTTCTTTATATTTTTGTATTTTTCAAATTGGTTGAATATGATAATCATTAATTTAGGATTGAATTGTGTAAATCACTGATTATTTTAAGAAAACTGATGACCTCTCACATTTGACCTTTGTAATGTCATTGAAAATTAAAATGCTTATGACAATATGTAAATTCTGATCCCTATTGATATAAGGAAAGGACAGTGTCATCTTCATGGGTCAATGTAAGGGTGATATTAGTTTGTCAATTGTTAATATGAGAAAGCAAAATAGGACAAAAATTGAAATTTTACTTGAAGGGGGGGGGGGAGCTCAAAGATGGAGAAGATTGAAAAAGGATGAAGAGAGAGAGAGAGAGAGAGAGAGAGAGAGAGAGAGAGAGAGAGAGAGAGAGAGATGCAAGAATAGAATAAGGGTTAAGAATAGAAACTAAGAGAGCATACCAAGTGATTGAAAGTGTGATAGTAAAATGAAAAGACTGTAAAAAAGAGAGAGAAAAAAAAACTGTGTGTGTGTGTGTGAGAAAGAGAGAGAGAGAGGACAAAAAGATTAGGAAAAAACTAATAAAGCAAGTGAGAGAGAAAGAAAGAAAGAGTCTTAATGAAAAAAAAGAGATAGGAAAAAGTCTAAGAAAAAGACAGCATGTGTGTGTGTGTGAGAGAGAGAGAGAGAGGACATAAAGATTGTAAGAAAAAGACAATAATAAAGCAAGAGAGAGAGAAAGAGAGAGTGTCTTTATGAAAAGAGATAGGAAGAGAGATAAGAAAAAGACAGAGATAGGAAAGAGTCATACAGATAGACAGACAAACTGATAGATAAAAGAAGCAAAAAATAAGTAAACAAAACAATACTGAATATAAATAATGTTGTAATTGTGCAAATTGAATTGATAAACAATTACAATTTAGTTGACTTCACTTCATCTAAACACTAAAAAGTTATGAATGAATAACAATTTTGTCTTTAACATTCTAAGATTTTATAAGTATGAAAATTGAAGAATTGATTGTTTCAGTTTGTTAATATTGATTTTAGATGTTTTTTTAAAAATCTTGAACAGGTTCATCGACAATTATTGGCTTCAATTGGCACTAAAGATGATGGTCAAGTATTATTGAACAACCAAGAATTACAAGATCTTTGTGATCATATGAATCAAAAACATAGAGTAAGTTATTGCACTTAAGAGTTTCCATATATTTTTTTTGCTTCTTAATTTTGTAAATATTCAATGTCAACTTTTATTTTTTATTTTCTTAGATTTTTATTTTTCATTTTTTAATGTCACTTCTATAGCTTAGCTAGGTGAAAACATTGGAGAATTGGCATTGTGATGGCTGGACTTTGTCCTCAACATCTGTGGCCAGGCATTTATGGTTAGCATTTATTACAAAGGCCAAACTAGGCCTACAAAATGCATGGATACATTCTGCTTACTATATAAGTAGCACAAATGCTTAAACAGGAAGTATTAATAACAATGCTCAAATGAGAAAAGCAGAAGGATTTTTTTTGTCTCATTTTAAGCATGATCTAGAAAATTTTTGTTTGAATTAAATTTAACTATCAAGATGAATTAAAAATTGTGTCTCATTTTGAGCATGATCTAAAAAATCTTTATAAATACCGGTTTTTTTTTCTTCATATTATCTGTTAATTTCCTATTTTTTAATCCTTTAAATTTAAAAAAAATTTTCAGGCAGCCCAAAATGCTCAACGTGATTCCCAAGAAATGTTCCAGGCTCTCTTTTTCCGAGATCGATCTGCAGACAGTGATTGTTTTGTGGCCGATGCTATTGTTGTTCAACTAAGAGCAAATGGTGTTGTGGTATTCTTACCCAGGTAAGAAACTTCTTAACTTACCCTTAGATTTCTATGTTACTAGAAAAACATGACTTGTTTGGTCACCTATTAAGCTCTGGGTAGATAATTGGGATCAGGAAGAAAGTTTGAATTAAATTAAAAGAATAAATATGATTGGAGAATTAAAAAAAAAACATTAAAATTATTTTACTAAAATTTGCAATTAAGTCAAAAACTGGTCTGTCTTGTATGTAAACCAGCCGTTAGCTGCTGAAAATTAACATGTGAATAAGTTCATCTATTGCTCACACTGAACAATCTCTCTCTTTACACTCACAGAGAAAACTAACATATTTAAAGAGTAGTTGATCAAGATATATAGAGAGAGGTGGAAAGTGACAGTCAGAATGTGAGTAAGAGACAGGCGAGTTTTTGACTTAATTGCAAATTATATCTAATTAGAACCAAATAAAATGGATTTTTTTTTCAAAAATAATTAATCCCAAAACTAAGGAATATTTTGGGATGTATTTTGTGTCCTTAAACTAAATAGGAAAAAAGCCTTTAGCAAACAATTATTGATTTACTCAGCTTTAGTATAATAATAGATATGTGGGTACAACAGTCTCTAACATTTTTTATATAATAAAATTTTTCGAGACTGTTGAACCCACACATGTCCCCCCCCCCAAACAAAAAAAAAACAATACTTTTTCTATTGTATATCAATTGTCTAGTTTTTGAAAAAAAAAACTTTTGTTCCTACCCAATAGAATAATTTCAGTCACAAAAAAAAAAAAAATTAATTACGAGAAGACAAGTTCAAATAAACTCAGATCTTTGTTTTTTGTAAATCCAGTTTTGATCTGATTCATTTTCTGTAATTTTGAGATGAGTGATTATCTAATTAACTGATTCATTGTTTAGTTGTTCCGTTGTTTCAGGTCTCAAAAAAGTTTTCTTCAATTGACCACATCTAATATACATTTCAGGAATACTAGGCAAATACTTATAAAATTCATAGAGTGCAGTATTTCTTGATCTTATGGGTTAAATGGGGGATTTACTTTTTAGTTGTGAGTACATTGTATATAAGTACAAAATGGAAAAAGCAAATTGCATTGAAAGATGATATTTATTTAGCCAACACTACAGTGTTTCGATTTTTTCACCAAAACATCATCAGGCCCAACATATACGTAAAAAGAAACTATTGATAAACATAAGTTTGTGAGCCTTTGCTTTTAGTGTATGTCAGATTTTGTTGGTATACTGTATATAGATTATTATTCTTACACTGCAGTTCATCTCTGAAATGGATTAAATAGTTGTCCAGTATAAAAAGAAATTTGCCGTCTTCTAGTTGATCTTCAGTGATGTAATGCATTTGTATTATTGTCTGAATTAGAAACATCACTTGCTATATAATAGATGCTCAATCGGGATGTATATGTGTGTGTGTGTGTATATTATATATATATATATATATATTTGTGTGTGTGCATTTAGTATGCTTAATCAAGTCTGGATCAAGGCTTCAAATGTGTGTTATCTAGTGAGGATCCAACTTATTATACACTGTTAATGACCTAAACTAGCTAAAGATTACCATCTCAAAAGCATATATATATATATATATTATATATTATATATATAAGATATGTAAAAAAGTATTGACATTTTTTTGTACTTTTGACACACCTTGTATTCTGAAAAAATTAATGTTCCATTCATTGTTCATTTCTATCTTGGTAAATACAGCTTCAATCTCGATACTTTTATGACACACCCTGTATATGATATTTTCAATAAGAAAGAAAAACTCATCAAACTGTTATTTGGCTATTATGAATTTATTCATCAGTATGAAAATATTTTCTTATTTATTTTGTAATGATTATCTAAAAAAACTCAGTTCATTTATGGAGTTGCTGGCAGAAAAAAAAACTTATAATAGCCAAATGACGGTTTATATAGTTTTTCTTTCTTATTGTGACACAATGTGCTTTTGTACCAGTGCATTGTGCATGCATGTATGCATATGCAGGTGTGGATGTGTGTGTGTGTGATTTCAAGAAATCACAAGAGTCCTGATGTGTATGTGTGTAAGCTAAACACATTGGAGAAGACAGACTATGTTTGTCTGCGTGTATGTATGTGTGTATATATATATATAAGTAAAGAAATAACAAAAGACTTAGAGATTTAGCATTATAGTCTATTTCAGAGAGCTTAGACAAATAGTTTAACTCTCCCGACTCATCAGATGCGAATGATGAATTCCTTATTACTTTAAAGGCATTTGAAAACAGATTTTTATTTTTTATTTATTTTATTTTTTAAAATTTTATAGTCCTGTGATATGAATTCCAAATGAAATCCTTGATGTTGCAAAAAGAAAAAAATTTGATGTTGTAGTTTCACTTCCGCTACAAAAAAACTCGGTCAGCAAACAATGTATCTCTTAAATGTATCCATTATTTTGACAGGTTAGGAAAAAGAAAGACATATTCAAAGTTCGTCACCAGACGAATTCACCTATTCAACCAATATGAAAATAAACAGCAACGAAATTAGGAAGGATTTTTTAATTTTAAGTGCATGGGTATATATGTATACATATATAAGTGTGCAATAGATAAGATTTGGCCTGTGTCAGTCAAAAGAGAAGAAAGAAAGAGATAAGATCTACAGAATAGTCATTCAAAAGAAACCATTGGGTGGGTTTTTCTAAACAAAGAAACCTTAGCCATGTGTTCAACTCATGCGGACTGATGATGGGGTTGAGGAAACGAGAACGACAATGAGATTTGGGACAAGAATTAGTCAGTGGGGAGAGGGAGTTGGATTCTGGAATTGAACTTTAAGACCAGTTGACTTCAGATTGAAAAGCTAGCAGGCCGTGATTTGGTCAGGTGGGCATCCCACCCCCACCCGAGCAGAAAAGAGATCAGCATTGCTGTGTCATACTCTCTCTTTTCAATTACAATTGTAATGTTCATCTTTAGTTGCCTTTGTTTATTTGTCTCTCTCTTTGTTGTTTATTTGTTTTCTTGTGATAGGGTCTTTACCCCCACCGGGTGTGATTCGATCGAGAACATAATAAGTGGCAGTCAAGGATTGCAGATGACACAGCTGGCCAACAATGAGATGTGCATACAAAATCTCGGTTGGTCCCATCATAAGGTTACATTATTGAAAGTGTAAATATTGCTCTGTATATAATTAATTAATTATCTTACATCGAGCTCTCTTAGAGATTTGAAATAATCCTTGTATAAATCTATAGATGGGCAACTGCATGCATTGTCGATATACAGAAGATATAGATGATCCCAAATTGAATCTTCACCAACTTACTGGTTGATTGGATACTTTTACCTATATATATATATAATTTAGGATAGTATAATGGTCTTGGTTTATTTGGATTTGGATATTTTGCCTGAAGACTTGTCATTGTAGATATTTTCATTGTTAAATTCTAGTTAAACCCCCCCCCCCACACACACAGAAACTGATTGCTCTCTTTTATGTAACTTGCTATGCTTATCCCTCCACCCCCAGGTGAGTCACAGGTTTTGCAATATTTTGGTACATATTATTTTGTGGCATGTATAACACATGAACAAGTATTGTAGTAGTATTGTGGTAGTTGGTGTGCAGATATGTGCATTGCTTTATTCTGTGTGTGATTTAAGAACCGCACAGATGAACATGTAATGTAGTCTAATAGAGGAACTTATTTTATCTGAGTTCAAACTCGGCCGTAATTTTATAGAAACAACCAAAAACATTTGTGGTGTGAAAGATGAAAGTGCAGTTGGTTACAGTAAACAGATTGTTCAAGAAATTTTGCTGTGGATTCCAAAACTGTGCTCCACACCCATAGAGTCAAATCTAGCAAATATCCCTTGGAATATATAAAGCAAGCTTGGCATCTCACAGTCTAACATGGTTTATCATTTTGATGACTTTGGTAAAAGTGGCCAAATTGTGCACCCGTGTGCGGCCAAAATATTGCAAAACTTTTGACTCTACCAAGTATTATTCTATGACATAACATTTAATATAATCAAATCAAAATTGCATATCGTATAACAAGAGACATCTTATGTTTGCTTATCAGGTACGGCTTAAAGGCACCTGTCTATGTCAAAAATAAAGAAGGACAAGTGTTGCACATTCCTGCAGGAAAAGAGACAGCCGAGTGGACGCATGGTGCAGTGACCAGAGGATCAAATCACGTGACGGTTATCAGCAGGATGGGAAAACAACTTTGTTTTACTTTGTTTCAACATATAACAGTAAGAAATTTTCTTTTCTTTTTTAATTGGATGAGATTTAAGAAGTCATAGGAATGTTAATTTGAATTGTTAATTAAAATATATTTAACAATTTTTTAATTGGATGAGATTTAAGAGTGTTATATAGCTATACCTCGTCGTATGCCCATCTGGACATACAATGATAGCTATTGTATATACGAGGGACACCCATGGTTGTGTCTCCCATATAAGATCTTCTTAACTTTAATCTTATCTTTATTGTAGTTTATACTTTATCTGTAATTAGTCTGCTATTTCTTCTTACAATTCTGGGTAACATTATCTTAGTTGATTCATGGCTTCTGTTTAGACAACACCATAGTCATCCTAATAAAGGTTTTAATATCAACTTTACCATCTACAAATAAATTTATCTTTCGGATTACTTTATTTTTTCTTATTTCTACATTATATATATATATATATATATATATATATTATGTTGTTGGCATCCTTCCGTCTACTAAAGATGATAACGTAGTGTCCACTTTTTTTTTTCTTTTTATTATCTGCAACTGCGTGAGTGGCTAAATAGATCAATTTTTGAATGGCAATCTCTGGTGCAGTGACTGCAAACACTTCGGCTGAACAAGTCGAATGCCTTTGTTAGGTCTATGAATGCGGTGTAGAGTGGCATCTGCTTCTCCTGGCACTTTTCCTGCTGCTGGCATAGTGAGAAGATCATGTCCAAGGTTGACCGGTTTACTCGGAAGCCACACTGTGATTCTGGATAGATAGAGATGCAAGGCTCTGCAGAAGCGCCAGTGTAACACGAGCAAAGTCTTTTCCAACTATGCTGAGGAGAGAAATGCCCCAGTAATTGTTGCAGTCGCTCTGATCTCCACTGTTCTTGTATGAGGTGACGATGGTATCATCGTACATGTCCTGAGAGATGTGTCCTTGTTCCCAGCAGCTGCAGAGTAGTTAGTGTAGTGGTTTGAGCAACGCTGCCTTCCCATTTTCAAGACCTCTGATGGTATGCTGTCACTCCCGGTTGCTTTCCTATCAGCAAGGTGGTCCTCTCCATTTTGTAGTGGAAAACTACGTAGCCTGGGCAGGTTGTTATGGAAATGAGCTGTTGCCCAAGCAGCAGATCTTCCTTCTCCACATAACTGTTGTGGTCTAAAGGAAAGGTAGGAACCAATGCAGTTTGGTAACGATGGTGCCGCAGGAGTTGCTGGGAAGTACTGAGATTCAGCACCACCCACCTTAGGGACTCCAGCTCCAGATTTGTTTTCAGGGTTTACCTTTCCATGCTGAGTTGGCGAGGGCTGGTATCAAACCTGGAACCTTGTGGTTCCTGGTCGGACGATCTACTGACTGAGTTAAACCACTGCCTTCGTAAAGTAAGGCCAGTTCACTGAAGTATGACGTCACAACAGTTGGCCACAAAATAGATACCGCTGTCAACCTTGTAAAGACATTAAATAAACAAAACAACATGTTACGTTTCATTAAATTTTAAGATTCATAGGAGAAAGAGCTTTTATGCCATTATGACAAAATTTTGGAAACAGCATTCATTTAGTTGCATCTTTTTGACCAAGCCAATTTAATATATGGACTGAGTCAAATAGAAAGAAAAGAGTTCAAAACTTAACAAATGGGTGTTGATATACAATAGAAAGCTTTGGTGGACTACAAAAGAAAGATATAGCATTTTTATTTGTTATGATTGATAACATATGAAAGCCTATCTCCTCTAAACCAATTATTATATGTTTAACTATATCAAATAAATTCTCAGCTTTAAGGCATTTAACATGCACAACATACTTATATTGAATGTAATAGTTAAACTGGACTTCAAACTCACTACAATATCACAGTCCAGTTGATTAACCTCTACACCACACGAATTTCATACAGAATTTCTATTAGGAGTAAAAATCAACAAATCACATTTTTTGTAATCTTCTTTTTATCAGAAAACATGTGGACGTTCTTGATTGGTTTGCTACATTGATTTTTAGAGATGAAAAGTTTTAAGTAATTTGATTTGTTTATACATTTGATATAGAAACAAATTTTATGCCTACATAATTGTGTGTCTGTAAAATCTAAGTGTAGCAAAATAATTTGTTTCATGTTTCTAAAACTGATTTGATCAAACATTCAAGATCATGTAAAAGACAATGGATCTAATAAAGTTAAAGTTATACACCCATATCTTATATAGATACAGTTGTTGTCAGTAAATTTGTTTGTCTGTTTACCTGAATATGTCATGCTGGAACAAACTAATTTATCTAAACATAAGCTAGGACCATATCCATGTGAACATTTATGAATAGATTTGAATTTCTACAAAGGTGTGATGGTAATCATTGTAAGAAATGGACATGGCAATTAGGGTTCAAATCTTGTACAAGGCTGGTAGCATTTGAAACAGCACTAATACCCTTGGGAAAGGTATATATCCAACTATTCTTCCTCCAGCCATGGGCAAATAGTAGGTCATATATATATGAGTAAGAAAATGGAATTAAAGCTGACAAATGTTGGGAAAGAATAAAAAGAAAAATTATTTAGTTATATGGAAGAAATATAATTTAATATTTGCTGACACATTAAATTATATTTAATAATAATAATTATAATCCAGTTTCTCAAGTTCATAACTGGATTATTCAAATAACTTTTATATTTTTTTTATTTCAAACTTTGAAGAGTTTTTCTTTTCGAGGTTTGATTGGTTTGGTTTGTGGCATATCAACCTCAGTGGGTTATTTAATGCCGATAAAGTTTTGAAATAAATCAATTCTTAATGGATAATACAATTGTTTATTAAGAGGCAATAGGGTTGGGGCAATCATATAGGTATTAGGGCTTGACGTGACCAGCCGCCCGTCTAACCCAAGATAGGGCCAAAGTGGAATATTGCAAGTCATGAACTGCTCATCCACCTGGGTTCTATCCTTAAGCATCACCGGTCGCCACCCATGGCCACAGGTGGTCCTATTGGGGGAGTCTTACCCCTGTGCAGAGGTGCAGTCGGTGCATTCTAACACCACAGCCTAGAGGGCGGTTCAAGGTTTCAGACTTGAAAGTTTTCAAATAATGCTATATTATTTTTTAACCAAGAAATGTTTTTAACATTTTTTTGAAAGGCATACCAGTTCACAGCATGAGCATTCTTGGATTTTTTGTGTCAGCCGTTTTTTTCCTTTTTCTTATTCATATAACTGTTGCTCTGATGAAGACAAATGGTTTATACAATTCCTTCTATTATTGTTTTATTTTACTTTTTAAAATAATTTTAATTAGATTTCATTTTATTAAAATTTTATCGTTGAAACATCTATCAGCATGTATTAAATTATATTTCTTCCATATAACTATATTGTTTTTCCTTTTTATCTTTCTCACTGTATATATATATATATATATATATATATGATTTTAGGAAATGAGATTTATTAGATCAATGTATATAATTTTTGTTTTTGTCTGTAGGTGAAAATCTCGTTGGAACCTGTTTTTGCTCACAAACCAAATGTTCGATTAGAACTTGTATCCAACAAATCTTTATTACATTTTGAGAATGCTGAGTCAAGCCGACCAAAATCATCACCTAAAGATTTATTCAAGGTAAAAAAATTCTCTTTCACTCATTAGATAAAAACATTTTTGTTTTATTTTTTATTTCACTCTCACTTATTGATGAAGGAAATTAAAGAGAAATTCAAAATTTCAACTTCAGATTTACAAAAAAATCCAAACAAAAAGAACTTCCTTTTGTTTATTTCAATAAAAGGAATCAGGATTAAACGTTTCTTTGGTTGTTTTGAGAAACCAAAAAATATTTTGGTTTGATGAATTTTATTATTACTAAAACTGACTTGCATGTTAAATGATGTTCTCATTGTTGGAATGGAGGGATGAAGTGTCAACGTGTGTTACATTTATGGCACTCATTTTCAAATGGAATGATGATATTTTGATAGTAGAAATTGATTTGTTGTCTACTTATCTCTTATCAACTTGTACTACATTGGAGAGGCTGGAAACCTGGTTGCTGAGTCGATGCTGGAATTGGCTGATGATCCTTGGTGTTTAGGGTCTGGAAACCAATTTGGGGTGCTGGGGGGGCATCTTGTCTTGTGCCATTTAGAGTTTTTAGTAATAACAAAAGGACACTTCTTTTTCTCATGAGTTTTTTTTATTTTCCCCAAGACAAAACTGCTGAGAGCAAAAGCTCCAAACTCAATTCACATTCTGACCTCTTACTCCTTCTCTCTCCCACTTTGTCCAAATAGAAACAAAGCTATGTGGCATTGATGATTCATCCTTAAACTTTTCCATTCTCATCTAACACATATTTTTGCTAAAACTTTTCTATGCTAATTTACATGTCAGATTACACTCATCCCCCCCCATTATTTTTATACACTTATTCATTTGTTCACTTTAATCTGATAATGAAAATTTCTTTCAACAATTAATGAAAATGATTATCATCATGTCATGCTATTAATTCAAATATCCATGGCAATCTCTTGCCAACTATCTCTATTATTCATTGTCCTCGGCAGGTCCTCTGCACAGCATCTAGTATCCGTGTAGAGCTGGTTAATGTAAGTCTTTGCCAAACAGCCCACATTGGTGTGTCCATACTGGAGAACATCACTTATGAGTTCATCCTTGCTTCTCCAGCCGGGTCTTGTTCATCTCACTCGGATTGTTTGCGTGAAGGGCAAGTGGCCATTTAGCTGTTTCCTTATGGGTGTTGTTTCTATGATTTGTTTAATATCCCACTCAGCATTTTTGTGCAACTCCCATCCAACTTATTCTCTAGGTGGTTCCTTAGAGTCCAAGTGGTACAGCTATACAGTAGCACTGATACAACTACGGCTTGGAAGAATTGCAGCTTTAACTTGTCAGTGAGATTGGATTTCAATATGATTGATAATCTGTCTATGGCAGACTATGCCCCTCCCCTCCCTCCCCCCATATACGTGCATTAACATCACTTTCTGTGGATTGGAATAATTTGGTGGAATATGACATCAAGTTGTTGAAAATGAAAAACATTATTTGAGAAAATCATCTCTCATGAATCTTTATTATTCATTACTTTGTAAATAATACATTTCATTTTAACACTTATTATTATTTGTCTGAATTTTTGAGATGAGGTTTGAGAATTTGTATAATTGAGATTTTTTTTGACTGTTGTCCTCATCTATATTGTTGGACACATGGCACAACAGATATAAGGGTTGAGTTAATACACTTCTAAGTGACAATCATTGGTAGGTTGCAGGTTCAAACCTGACTAAAGGGCAAAGATAACACAGAATATTTAACATAGCTGAACACTTTTACCCGGAATCAGAACAATCAATGGATAAAAAAAGGTTTGAAGTTCCATGAAGACTCCCAATTCCAAAACATCTGAAGAAGGCTGCAGAGCACATTGGCTGAAATGTGTATATAACACTTTAGATAAGAACAACAGTCCAACAAATCTAAATAATACATAATCATTATTTAAATTTACTTCTTTTGAAAAAGAAAAATATTGCATTCCTTGAAAAATATTTCTATTTTCCTTTAGGCTGATCCATCTTCAAGTATTGTCCAGGATCGAAAAGATACAATCTCGAAAAGTTCAATTCAAGAATTATCAAAAGAATACGGACAATCACATATTGAGAACAGTTTGTATGAGATGTTTGAGTCTTTTCACGAAATGGGTTTAATGCCACGATGACCTTTTGATCTGCAAATGGACAAAATTGAGATGAAAATTATTTAAGTAAATTGTTTTTATTTTTCCAATAAATAACTTTTTCTACATTTATAATGTTTGTTAAATGCCTTTTTTTCTTTTTGAGAAATTTTAGTTGCTGAAAATTATTTCCTTTTTTATAATTTACTTATCCATTAAAAAGATGAGATTTTATTTGTCAAGACCAAAAAGAATACAACTTTAAAACAAAAATTGAACATTGATGTCCCCATAAATATTTTAATTTAATTTTAATCATTTTAATCTCATTTAATTTCATTTTAATCAGTTTAAATAGTAAAGTGAATGTCAAACTGAAAAACATTTTCTGAAATTTTATTTAAACTTTTAAAAATGATAGCACAATGCATGGATACAGTATGCATCTGTGCATGCGGGTGTAGGTGTGTATATATAATTCTAGGTAGATAATTGGATAAGTAGTAAGTCAAACCACATATATGTGTGTATATGTGTGTAGATTGAATATGTAGTAGCAAGACCAGTAGTAAATAGTAACTAGTGTGGATAATGTGTGTGCATACATATATATACGTGTGTGTGTGTGTGTCTACATATATTGTATGTGTAAAGTAGGTCAATGCTAAGTCAAGTAAATCTTAAAAATAAGAAAAAGAATTTAGGCTAGATAAAAAGGAGTGATAGTGAACAATTAATGTTAGAAGTAGACAACATGTCTGGCCCTTTGTGCAAATAATAGTTGACCACGGTCAGAAGGGTCATAAAACTCACCATGAGGGTGGTCTTCTAAACAAAGAACTCTTTCAAATCAAGCGGGGTTGATAAAATATCAGAGGATGAGATTTCATAAAAGAATTGATAGATTTGGGGATTCTGGGAAATTTAAAAAAGTGAACAGTTAGATCTTGGGCAGCGAAGAATCAACATCTCCCTTAGAGCCTTGTAGCATAGAAGTCAACTTTAGAAGAAGTCCTTAAGGGAGCAAGAGGGGGGCCTTGTGCCCCCTCTCATCTCGACAGACAGTGGAAATGAATTAGAAGCAATGTGAACTATATACCTCATCTCTGACTGATTTTGTCTTTGTTGTTGATGTTCTCTCTCTTTTGCAATACTTGTTTGTTGTGCACCCCTCGGTAGGGGGGTCCCCTGCGAGATGTTTTGAGCATATATGTACAATGTGGCGATCCAGGGAAATTGCTAGACGACATGAGATGAACGGCCAGAAAGATGCAGTGAACGCAAGAGAGATGCAGAGTAATGTGCAAAAGAGGCCTCGCAGCCCGCCCGGTGGTGTCACAAAATTTAAAAAGTATCTTTCAAAAGTTTACTTTCATTCTTAGTTAATATCTACTTTGGCCTTTTGAACTCAGAGCTTCCTCCCCATAACCGTGGGACTCCTGGTTTTGTGACCTGATTTCTTGGTTTGGAATTAGAAAAAGAAAGAAAGAAATTGGAAGTTAAAATCTTCCGATAAACTTGAGTCGGAATAGAATCAAAACAGATGGTGGCCATGATAAGGCTACACAAAGCGATTAAAAAATGTCTGTATCGAAAGTAAAATTTCAAGTGGGTCAGAAGACCTCCCAGAAGCGAGGCTACTTAAATTGGCGGCGATTGAGACAGTTCTTTGATGTAACTAGATGAGGGGCGCAGAACAAGATAAACATGGTCAACCGACTTTGCAGTTATTTTGGGCCCTTGGAAAAAAATATTTTTATTATTTTTCCTTTTTCCACTTGGGAAAAAGATAACTTCTTTGTTTTATAAATGTCCGGAAGAGATGATCAAATTTATTTAAGACCACCCATTTTGTTGGGAAACACTCAAGTAACTGGAAGAGATAGCACTTGGATTAGTGAGCGGAAGGGAATTCGATTGGCTGGTTAGAACTAAAGGAGGGCGGCACCCTTGATAAAGTGGGAGGTCCAGAGAGAGTTACTAATATCTTCATGCTGACCGGAAATGAAAATGTTCCGGTTGAAAATATTATTTAACTGAAATGTTTTTGCTTGAGAATCAGAGATACAGCTGAGAAGCTAGATGAGGCCAAGGCGGGCTTGATTAGCTGACTGGGCTAGTGGAGAAGATTAATGCAAATACTGAGAGCCGACAGAAACTGACTTCAGCTAAGACTATTGAAAAACTTAGTCAACTTTATGAGCTGTTTTGCACAATACTTTGCAGAAGACCAGAAATTATTAATTACAGGTCCATCGCTCCCACAGTCTTGAGAAATAATTGTTTGTATTCTTTTGTTTGAAGAAGAAAAAGTCGTTTTTTTCTATGTGATCACTAGGCTGCCGTTAACCTTGGAAATCAGTTTCTATAGCAGATTTCTAGTCATTTGAGATCTAAACACAATGTGGGCATTCGGCTAGACTTTCAGCAAATATAGAGACCCTGCAATCCATGGTTGATGCAGAAAATCCGATCTTGATGGCCAATTTCGGAAATTCCGTGAGCCCTTTAGCTCAGTAGCGACCGACGGGTTATAGTTTGAAAAATACAAAATGTTGCTGTTATTTTACTGCTTTATAGCCTGTTAACAGGTTAAGACATTTTAGAGACAATTTAAAATATATTGAAAAATAAAAAAAATGATAAAATTGCAATTGACAATAGTGATGTAGAATTGGGGAAATTTCCTGGATGAAATTCCATCCATTCATGTTGAAAGGGTTAAATAAAAAAATCTTCTAATCACAGAGAATATTGAAAAGAACAATAAGAATTGTATAAATATTTTATTCAAAATAACATCTCTCTACAAAATATCACATATTTAAAGGCAGTACAAAATTAATCTTTTCAAGAAAAAAAAATTATTCCACCTTACAGCATAAGCGAAAATGTTGTTTGCAGAAATATTCAAATTCACCAGAAAATAATTCAGTAAGAATAAAAATTGCAAAATAGATGAAAAAAAAAATGAGAAATAGAAAAAGTTATGTTTTAAGGAGAGATGAATTTGATAGAAATTTCAAAATTGAATGCAGTTTGAATTCACATAAAAGTAAATATTTTATAATTTTACATATTCATATTTAAGTAAAAAACAAAACTAAAAACCAAAATGTGCACCTTAAAAAGTATTTTAATGTTTAGGGTGTAAAAGATCAGTTTGAACTTAAAAAAAACAAACTGAACTGATATATCATTAAAATATGTGTATGGTTTGTTTGTGTTAAAGAGATATTAAACCGAGAATTCAAGAATCTTTCATTAAAATGGGAAAGCACCATTTTATGAAATGTTTTCAAAAGTTCAAATAGAAAAAGATTCTCAACATCATTGTGTTTTTTCCACAAGTAAAGACACACACACACACACACACACACAGACACACAGACATGCACACAGAGAAAATTACTTTCCAACCATCATTTGTTGCTACAATCTAACATTTCATCCTTTCATTCTTTCAGATTTGAACATTTATTCATTTTGATATTTTATGTTTAATTGAAATTGGATATTTTAAAATTGGTTTTCTACAAATTAATTATCACCTGTCAAAGTTGATCTGATAAAATGAACTAGCAACGACAAAAGAAATAAAATTCCAAAATACGTTTTATTCTAATACGAAACTATCAAACCATTTAAGTTCATTGAACAAATAGATAATTCATTTTTTTTTTTTTTTTCAATTTTGAAATCCATGTTGAAAGTGATTCTGTATTACATTAAATTGACTTTTTGAAAGTTTAAACAATAAAACTTTCCTCTTGCCTTAAAACTAAACAGATGTTACACTTTGATCTTATGTGTAACTTTGTTAATTCAAATCCATTTTTAATTAGCTCCTTCCTAATTTGACAATTGAGCTGGTGAAATAGTTATGGGAGAGTGATTTGTCCAAGTGCTTACTCATCCACTACTTTTTGTTAGACTAAAGTTTATCGTCATATCTGAGTATGAAACAGATTGCAGAAAGACATTTTTTCTAAAAGTAAAAATCTCAGCCAGAATTTCATTGTAGTTTGTCAATTCTGTTTTTCATACTAACAACTACTACACCCCCCCCCTCTCACAGCACTTATGTTAAATAAAATCAACTCTCTTTTCATTTAACCATTTTATTTCAATGATAAGATTATTTTGTCAGTGGATTCTTGTTTTAAAGAAATCAAATTATCCAATTTGACATTCAACTGATTCATTAGAGATTCAAGAAAATAGTCAAATTTTATAATAGTTTAAATTAAAAAAAAAAGAAAGTTAAACTTAACTATCAAAAAATATCAAATGACTTTTATGGCATTGAAAATTTTAATTCTGTTTAATCCCATCAAATAAATTATGAAAAATCCATATCCAATTTATGTGAGAGAAATTTCTCTTGAGAAATATTTCAAGAGAAATTTCTTTGACATTAATTTTGTTTTTTATTCTCCCAAATTGTTAAATAAATGAATTAACTGATAACAGCTGGAAAGTTAAACACTAAACAAATAAAAACTAGAGGAAGTCATATTACAAACAATTTTCATTAATCCCCCCCCCTCCATCTTCCCCCTCTATGTTAATGAATGTTTGGGTTATAAAAAAATTGGGTTGAACTGTTTGTTCAATAAACTTAACACACCCAAAAAGAACCAAGTTGGACCCCCCCCCCCAAAAAAAAAAAAAAACCCAACAAATATCACAGAAAGAAAATAGAGAATAATTAAAGCAACATTTAAAAAAAAAAAAAAAAAAAAAAAAAATGTTTATATTGGATTCAGCAAAATTGTATATTACAAAGCAACTTTTTTTTTTTTTTTGTTCTGCAGTGAACAGAAATTTATTCATTTGATATAAAGAAATGAAAAAAAAAAGAAAAAGAATAAAATCTTTTTTTTTTTATATTGATTACAAATCTTTGTTTTCAGTTTCTACAATTTAGCATTTACATCATCATCATCATCATCATCATCATTGCAGTCTCGGAAGACTATATATATTTTTTGTGCCCTTCAAGTTACAGCGCTTTCTGTGACTGAAGGCCAATATTCATATCATCATTGGCATTGCAATCTGGGAAGACTATATATTTCTTGTGCCCCTGAAAAACAAAAAATAGCCCCAACCACAGACGTCGCATGTGAAGCCTGTCCCTGAAGATTCTTCTGGACCTCTTGGCTTCATGGTGTTGCGCCAGGGTGACTTCAGACATGAGTCATTCGTTAATGTACAAATTCACAAATGTACAATTTAAAAACAAAACAAAATGATTTGTACTTTAAGTGAATATTTGAAGACCAATTGGGTTTTCTTTAACGTCCGTTATTCAACGATAAAGAAAAAGTGGAATACATAAAGGAATTTTTGAAATAGTTACTTGCAAAAAAAAAAAAAGTATTAAACACTTGAAAAGTATGGCTGCTACAATTTAAAAAAAAAAACTAAATTGTTAAATATCCAATGACAACAGCAACAACATTAAGTGAAACTTTAAGATTTCCAGAAAGAATTTCCAGAAAGAATTTGCAAAAATTGAACAATTATTCAAGATGACATTTTTTCATTTTCTTTTAAAGCAGATAGACAACTGCCATGAAACTTTTGTAAAATTGAATTTTACTCTTTATTTGATGTTTATTATTTTTAAATACATAAAAACAAAACAAAACTCTAAAAATGTATCTATTACATTATTATTATAAGTTCATTTTGAAAATTTTTCAGATAAATCAATTCTAAATGAAATAAATTAATTATTTTTTTTGTCTGTATTTTTTAGATGAGTCATGATTTGAATAATTTTGATTTTTCAGACTGTTGTCCTCATCTTTAATATGGTATAAACACAACATTTCAGCTGCTGTAACCTCCGGCCATACTAAGATGTTCCCTCTATATTCGAGCATAGTAATGACCCAATATGGGAAATAATTTTTAATACTTTGAAAGGTGTGCAAAAACAATGAAGTCATTATTTGAATAAGTTTTTCAAAAATTCTTCACAACGCCTGTTTGATCAACAGTGAAACTATTAAAGGTTAGGTCATTACTATACTTGGATACACAAGGAACATCTGAGGAAGGCCGGAGGATACAGCAGCCGAAACATTGTGTTTATACATACCATAATAAAGATGAGGACATCAGTCTGAAATATCAAAATTAATGATTTTCTATAATACAAAAATATTTAATGAAAAAAACGTAAATTTACATTTTTTTCCATCTGGTCACATTAGTTTAATTAAAATGTTAAGCAATAAAGAAGTAAGTCATTGCTGGGATGAGTAGATTGTAAATCATTTGGGTCTTATGCTAAACTAAATATTGGAGAATATGATGTAATGTTAAGTTGGTTCAGAAACATTTTTCAATGGGTGGAAAAATCTATCTAGAATCGATGGGAGACAAAAAATTTTCCTTAAAAAAACCCAAAAAACATAACCAACTCGGATAAATATTTTGCACAATTTTTTTTTTTCAATTTTTAAATTCATTTCATTGTCTGTGTATCATCTGCATATCATCTGCACATGGATTAGAGAGGTTGATCTAAATTTCTTGATTTCTTTGTTGTTGAAATGATTGTTACAAATTAATTCTATTTCCACAAATATTTGTCGCATAGATGTTCTCATTCCCATTTCAAAATTGAAATCTTAAAAGGGGGTGGGGGGGTGGGGTGGGGTGACATAGTGACTAATGTGCAGGACTATGACGACGTAGCGAGTGAGTTTGAAGTCTAGTTGCACTACTGGATTCACTTTTGAACTAATACTCCTGGGAAAGGTACAAACCCCTCATCCTCCCAGGTAAGGGTTAACTAATAACACTAAACCTTTTACAAGGATGGCTTTGCCATTAAATAACCCATGAAGGTTGATATGCCATTAAACAAATAAATAAAAACTAAAATTGAAAAAAAAAAAAAAAGAAAGAAAAATCAAGTTTAAATAATTTTGTAAAACAATAAAAATCAAATTAAATCAAATTATGTTTTTTTTTTTCAAACAGGAAGACATTTTTTTTATAAAAGACCCCCCCCCCCCCCCCAAAAAAAAAAACTACAAAATATTTTTTGCCGTGGTAGCACCTGTTAGAGTCCTATTTATGGGTTAAATAGAGAAATGTGTTTATAAAAAAAATTGAGTATCCATTAAGAATGAATTTAATTCAAAACTTTGTCAGCATTAAATGACCCACTGAGGTTGATATGCCACTAAACAAATCAAACCAAAATATTTTTCTGTTGAATTTCATTTTGAACCCATTAAAAAAATGAGGGTCAAGTCACCAATAGGCACCCCAGTTTCATTGGAATTAAATTTTTCTTTTCACTGGTTGTATTCCTATTCTGATTAAATAAAAACTATTTTAATATAAAAATGTGCCTTTCATTTAAAGTTTCATAATTAAAAACAAACAAAAAAAACCCCAACAATATTAGTTTATCTTTAGTGCAAAATTAATTTTTTCACATATGCTAACAACAGGAAATAACTAATTTTTAAAAAGTTAACATCAAAAACTATTTTAGTATAAAAACATGTCTTTGGTTTGTATGAAATTATAGAAAAAAATTGTCTGTTGATTTTGTTTACTAACAACTGGTGAAAGGCAAAATTCCGTTCTAATGAAAACAGCTTGCAACTGGGGTGCCTATTGATGACTTGATCCAAAAATGATACCCCCCCCCACGCCAAAAAAAACAACATAATTTAGTAGTCAGCAATAACTAGTATTGTGCATCTTCAGTTGGTGAGAATAAAGTTTCAGTAATACTAACACAAAAACAATTTCTTTATTTCTTGCTGATCTAAATAAAGTAAAGTCATCGGGGTGGCCTAAAGTCAGTATCAGCCAAACAGTGAGGGAGTCTATACCCTTTTCACTAGTGCGAGACCAAGGAGATAGTTTTTTGGCATCTGAGGTGGAGCGCCACACCTACCATCAGCTCCTTACTTTACCGCACAGATTCCTATGCTACTCATACGCTTAGTTGGTGAGGACTGGTATCAAACTAGGAACCTTGTGGTTTCTAGCTGAACGCTCTACCAACTTAGCTAACCCGGCCCTTTACTTGCTGAACTATTCTTATGAATTAAACCATTTTAGATAAAAAAAAAACAGTTGTGTGTTTTTTGTTTAATATTTGTAAGTATTTATTTAATTAAATCCTAATCAGTAATATTAATACAATAAAGTAAAATAAGTAAAGTCGTCCAGTGGCCTAATATCGGTATCAGCCAGACAGTGAGGGATTATGTCCCCTTTTCACTAGCACTAAACTAAGGAGATTGTTTTGCATCTGAGGTGGAGCGCCACACCTACCATTAGCTCCTCACTTTACCGCACAGATCCCTATGCTACTCATTTGCTGAGTTGTCAAGGCCTGATATTAAACCAGGGATCTTGTGGTTCCTTGGCAGACGCTCTATGGACTGAGCTAAACTGACCCATAATTAGAAATAAAATCTTTATGCTTCCTCTCATCAGATAATTAGATTACATGAAGAAATATTGTGCAAGAGTAATTGCCAAACAGACAATGGTAAAATTAAAAAGAAGTTTATTTTGCAATTTGGGGAATTTGAACCCATTCCTACATTTAGCTGTGAACACATGTGCAACAGCAGATTCTTAATACAAGGTGTTAGTTCAAATTTTATTTTTTCAGGGTCAAATTCAATCAAATTTGGTTTAGCAATTGGAATATCCAAGTGAGAGGTGTATTATGAAATAAGCATGGAATATTTATGAATCAGAAAAAAAAAATCCATATAAACTATCAAACGTCGGAATTGATATAAGCATTTTGTGGCTCAACAGGTTTAACTTATTAGAATATCAAATATTTATATATTTTTATTATATTTATAATATTTATATATATAATACTAAATATGATATATTGAAATATTATTAGAAAATAAGAAAAATGACAGTTGTTGGGTCAGTGACTTTTATGACAATAGGGAATTCTTATAAGAGAAGAAAGTAAAACAAGGAGAGAATAGTAAAAGAAAAAATGGATACTAATTGATGTCAGTTGTATGAAACAAATCAGAAGAAGGAAACAAAAATGTTTGAAAGATGAGGAGAATTTCAATACAATTTATTATAATTAATGATGATTAAAAACAAAATAAAATTGATATCTGCACAGAAATTGGCCAGTGGAAATCAAAACCAGTATATTAAGTGATAGAGTAAAAGGTGTTTTCTATACCACTTAATATGCTTGTTCCTAAATTATATAACCATTATCATCTTGCGACACCCTCTCGTTAAAAATGAGTGACCAAACTGTCTAAGATGAAAAAAAAAAATGCAAATACTGATTATCTGGTGTTGCTTATCCGCCAAATTCTTATTTCTTATGAGTGTTGCATTCCATTTTTATTATAAAGAAAGTAAGGGAAGAAAAAGGACATGCTACACAGAAAAAAATATAATAAGAAAGTAACAAATAAACAGAGTAGGGAAACGATCGAGAGGGGATGAGCATATGGAAGTGATAATGCTAATCTGTTTCAATAGAACATAATCAAAAGAAGGAAAAAAAAAAGAAATAGCTAAATCCAGATTATTATAGTTTTTACATATTGGACTATTTTGCAATAGCTCTTGTAATAATTAAGTTATGGTATACCCACAGATTGTATTAGTTTGTGATTTGAAGAATAACAGCAGATCAATTAAATAAAAATGAATTATGTTCAAAAATAAAACCTTAAAAATATCAGCAGATGAGTAAAAGGTTTGCCGTAGTTTGATTGAGTGGATCATGTCAAAAAGATGGGTTAGAGAAAATGGGTGAAAACAATTTAAAAAAAGAATGATGGAAGAAATTGTAAAATATAAATGAAAATATTCAGTTTTTGGTAAAATTTATGTTTCAGCTTAAGAAGACATTTTCCAAGAACTTGTGTGAATTTGAAGATTTTGGAAGTTTTTGATTAATAAATTGTCCAGGAGAATTGATTGCTACTACCATGTTGTTATAACAGGATGTTGGCTCAGATGCAAATATGTGCCATACCCTTTTGTATTGGTAATCAATAGTGGATTAAAGTGACTGTAATAGTTTATTGAATAACAGGAGAGATTATAACTAGGAGGATAGATCGAGAATTGAAAATGAAATGGGAAGAACTCTTGAAAGGGTTAAACCAAAATTATATGGTTTAAAATCGGATGGAATTCAAAATTTTACTCATGATAAAAAAATAAAAAAATTTTTTACAGATTGGTTAATGAATCAGAAAAAAATGGATGACTAAAGATCTTTTAACCTTCCATGAAATGATATATGAAGGATTATGATTTCAAGGAGAAAGCTAGCTGTTTTGTGAGATATTAATATAATCCCCAGCATTAGAAATTAGTATCAGTTCACCCCAGACCCCAAGAGGGGGAAGTCAGTTTTTGTCTGGGTAGTACACTCCAAAAATTTGAACAATCTACACACACACATGACCAGTAGTAAATTAGAAGAAAGGGGTGAAGGGTTATCCCTTTCTTTTGTTGCCAACCCAAAAAGGAGTGTAGTGCTAAATTTGACATTTGCAGACATAATATTGAATGGGGCTGGGGAGAAAGGGAGATTAGTCACTTTTAATCACCATTTGAAAAAAAAAGAACTTAGAAATATTTTTAAGTTCTTTTTAATCATCAAATAAACTTCTGTATTATCAACCAAAGTAGTTTGTCCTCTTTTTATAGATGCAGACAAACACACAAAAGCAAATAAATAAATAAACTTACTACAGCAATTGGAAGAACTATTCCATTTTTTTTAAATAGAAACACGTCTTAAATGTACAGAGATACAGTAACACAATCTCTGTCATATTTCTATCTGTGACCAAAGATACAAGGTAATTAATATTGAATTTTCCTCTTGTTATTTGTAAAAAAAAAAAAAAAAAAAAAAATCCCCAATGGCTAGAGCAAAAAAGAATAAAGAAAAATTTTAAATTAAAATATAAAATTATATATATATATATATAAATATATATATAAATTTGAACATAAACATTTAAAAAGTTTCCTAAAAAAGAAAACACAAGAAAAAAAACAAACCCAAAGTTATTATAATGTAATATTCAAAGAATATTAATTTCTCCTACTACTACGAGCAAAAACAAGCAAAATTGCAGATATACAAATAATTCAACAATTTTTTTTGGTTTTAATAAAACAGAAATATAATTGGTATAATAAATGAACACAATCAGATTTTAAATGCTTTAAAATATAAAAATTGTATAAATTTGTTCAACAGTTTGAAAGGTTATTGGAAGTTCATTCAATTTTACTTTTTACAATTATCTTTTTATTTTTAAAAAATCTTGATTTTAGATATGCTGTTTTGACTCACAAATATTCTTGTCTACACAAAAATAATTTCCAAGATATAAAATCATCGTTCACAATTCATTAACTGAATTTTATAAACTCAAAACATTAAACAAAAGTCAATTACAAACTTCCAGAAATTTGAAAATATGGAAAATAAAATATTTCCACTAGAATTTCAATTTTGTAACATTTAATTTGCATTAAATTATTGATAAATCATAAGAATATAAAAATATTTTGCCTTAAAAGAAAAAATTTTTTTAAAAATTCTAAAATTATTAATTAAAGATTGTTGCTCTATGTAATTAATTAAATAAATAAACAAAAGTAAATTTTGTAAATTGAACCTTCATTAATGTTGGTATTTATTACCTAAAACAAAAATGACAAATTTAAATTTGGTTAGAATATTTCAAATATTTTCATCATTTGTGTTTGATGAAGAATTTTTTTCTTTAAAAATGTTTTTTTAATTTAATTTAAACTAAAAAACTAACAATCCTAGAAATTTCTCAATCAGCCAAATATTTAACAATAAAGTTTTCATAGACAAATCAATTTGGAAATTTAATATGTGAAATTAAGAATAATTCAATTTTCTTAACTGAATAAATTTTACTTATATTCCCTCAAAAATAATTTTCTTAAATATAGTCTCATTGAATGCAAAAATTGAAAACTGAATGTTTTTTTAAAACAAAAAACATTTCTAAATAGACGAGTGGAATTCAAAATTTGTGAAATATTCAATGAAATAATCAGTAAAATTCAGCAAAAGATAAAAATTGATAGAATTTCTTTTTGCAATAATTTTGTTCATTTTGTAAATTAAGAAGATTTATCCAGCATATTATGAAATATGTTTTGAAAGACAATTTCTTTAGCATTTATTGTGGTTTCTCCCCCCATTTAAGCCGAGTGTGGGTCATTTTCACCAAATTGGGGGATCAGATAAAAATGTCAGTATCAGGTTTCATGAAGATGATTTGAAAAAAAAAAAAAAAAGAAAAATATTGTTTTGCATTTGTTTTCCTTTTTCAAGAAGTGTGATTAAAGTTTGGATTTTTATTTTGCCAAGAACTGATTGACAGATAACCCAAACAGAACCAACCAGCAATACATAATTGTAGATTTGAAGATGGTTTCTCTTTTGCTGTGTACATAGCATAAATAATTTGTTGATCTGTACTCATCAGATGTTCTTCTTCCAACGCTTTTTTCACTCGCTCGATGTACTCCTTACAAAATGTTGTGAGAACATCAAAACGTCCAAGATTGGCACCTCCTGCCACCCACACACGATTCTTCCATACAATCTCTTTAAAGGAATAATTCTGAAAATCACACACCTCGCTGTAAGCCACACTGTTCTCATCAAATCCTTTAGGGACAGATAAACCAAAGAGATTTTTTTTCTCGGTTTCATATCTGGAAAAAAGAAAAAAAAAAGAAAGATTTTTATGAATTGAATAGAATTTAAGTATTTACTATTATTTTATTCATTCACATCTATGAAAGTCACAGAAACATTAAAGATTTGTATTTTATGAGACTTAAAAAAAAAGTGTCTAGTAAATTTATGTGTTACCTTTTTGGTGTGGTACTGTTTTGGTGCCTTTGGTAGTGTTGTGGTAGTTGGTGCACTGGCATGTTGTGCATTGCTTCATTCCATGTGCAATTTGAAAGCTACACAGATGAATGTGAAACATTGTCTAAATTGGGAACTTATGCTTTACCAGTTTAAACTGGGTCATAATGATGCAGAAGCAACCAAAAATATTTGTTGCACAAAAGGTGATGGCACAATTGATCAGAGGACAGTAACCAGATGGTTCATGAAATTCCACTTGGGTTGCAGCAACCATCAGGTGAGCTTCGCCTCGTACAGCCCAGTGTGGTTTGTCACACCTCAATGTCAGTAAAAACATTAGGAGTTGCTGATTTGTTACCAAAATATTGCAAACCCTTTGAGCCCCCCCCCCCACCTCTGAGTGAAAATAAATTACTATTCCATTCAAGCCTCCTCTCTTTATAACTTGGTGAATAAAAAATGATAAAAACAATGAAAATTATCTTAAAAAAAAAAAATGCCATTACTTAGCATATTATAAAGTCCATTATTAAATCAAACATCAACAACGGTGCTTCTCATAGCCGGTCTGTCAAGTATTACCTGCTGGTCCGCAGGTGCCATACATGATTTTTAAAATTTTGTAATAGTTTTGAAGTCTAGCAACTTTACATATAAACTAAAATTGGAAATAAATTTCTAAAAATAAAAACTTTATTCATTTTCTGCTCTTTTCCATGATGGCTATTTTAACATCGTTTTGTTTACGTTGTTTTATAGAAACCTTATTTCCTTTTTGTAAATTTCAGCACTGCCACTTTGATCTTCAAAGAGAAGGGCAAATATAGAGTGAAAGTCTTCTCCACTTACTGAAACAAACCTAACATAGATGACACTTTCTTCTATTGAACCAACACTTGATAAATTGACAAATAAGAAACAATCTCACTGTTCCCATTGACTGTACACTGGGGGTTAGTTTGTATTGACGATAGATTTCTGTATTAAATAAATATAATTTTAACATGTCTGCATAAATATTTTTTATCTAAAGTTCAACAAATTCCTTAATTTTATACACTGATCTGTGCATCGATTTAAAGAAATATCAATTGGTCTGCAACTTCCAAAAGTTTGAGAAGCACTCATCTACAATTTAACAAATTACTCATCCACTGCTTTTTCAATTCAACATTTATCTCCCTTGAACAACAAAGCAACATGCTCTTTATTTAATAACAACAACAAAAAAACAAAAAAAAATGCACAGATAAATAGAATTTTTAGGCAAGAAATGAATTCTCTCCATCTTATAAATATTTTTGTGCTTCCAGAAAGAACTGAATAAAAGAATCTGGTTTATGATTTTTTCAATAAACTTTCTGTCCCCAAAATACTGATTGATGTAAATGAGTTGCAATTTCATTTACTGGTCTAACTAAAGTAGATTTAATCTTGTTAAATATTAAAATCTTCTGTTCAGTTGGGTTGTCAGAGTCTTGTATTTTATTATTATTCTAAATTAAATTAAAACTTCTTGGCCGTTTCCGTAAATAGGTAAGAGCTCACATAGATCTAAATTCACCAGTAAAACTTAAAAACAAAGTTAAGTCTGATGAAGTCAATCCAGATTTCAATAATCATACCACTGCCATTGCAATACAAAAAAAAAAAACGGTCTATTAAATAGGATAATTTGGAGCCAATTGAAATTTATGAAGTAGACTTACCTAAAGTATCCAATATCAATCCACATGAAATATTTGGTAAGGAAATAATTATGATCAATTGATTGTTGTAAGAGTTCAAACTTTGCATGCATAATGCAAGAATATTCTGCATTCACCGTATTTGGAGAGAATGTTGGGTAGCCATCTTGTTGGAAAATGGTGTCAATTTTGGATTTTATCTGAAATGCCCAAAGGTCATTCTTTTTTAGGAGAATCACTTTTGTGATATGCTCGTTGGAATGTTGTGCACGGAGCTTTTGAAAATGTTTGGATATATTTTCAGAATCCGTGTACATGATGATGGGGTTAAGGATGCGAGCATAGACAGACATCCATTTCTTGTATTTTGTTGGGGTGATGACATTGAGCAAGCCTTTTCGGAAACTGCCTAATTCAAAGTAGGCAGTTACAAGTGTGATGTTGTCCGACAAATGACTACCATTTAACCAGGACCAGGAACTTTTGGCCTGAAAGAGACATAGACATAGGGTTAAAATATACATTTATATAATATAGTAAAAAAGAGAAAAACATGTCACCTTCAAAATAGAAAGTGAGGGCTTCGAAATATCTGAAAAATGATACTATGGTCAAGTTAATAATTTTGATATTTCAGACTGTTGTTCTCATCTTTATTGTGATATGTTATAAACACAATGTTTCCGGCAACTCTAACGTCGGGTCTTGTTTAGTTGTTTCTTAATTACCCTAAAATAAAGTCATCATCAGACAATAACTTTGAGTTTTGGAGTTAAAATAATTCAAGGGATTTCAAGCAACATTTCAATGCCACAAGACTTATTGACAGAAATTTAATTAGATAAAGAAAAAAGAAAATGGAATAAAAATGATTCTGCTTGGAGCGCCTTAAACTAGTAGTAACAATGTTTTTAGCTCTGAAACCATGTTTAAATTCAAGATTATCGTCTGATGATGACTTTAAAAAAAGTTTTTGTTTTAATTACTTTAAAATAAGTAATAGGTTACACTGGCCTGAACATTTTGTTTATACATACCACAATAACAATGAGGACAACACTCTGATATATCATAATTATTCCATATCAAGTCTTGTTTCATAAATACAGACAAATATAAAATCAAGTTGTTTATAAACACTTACAACAATTGTAAAAGTAATTAAAAATTGGATTTAGGTAGTATTGAAGTCAGTCAGACAGTCAACAATTGGTTTGACTGACCAAGCCTAACATGAAGTTACTAGTTCATTAATGAGCCCACTATAACAGCTTAAATAATTCCTGCCACTGCTGCCAGGAAGAGTCCATTAAGCTGAGGGGGTGTTTGACTGTTCTACTGTCCAATAGTTAACAATCTGTAACAGTCATTTCCAGACTGCAGGTTCAATCCTGGCTAAGGGTGAAAGTAACACAGAATGACAATTATCAGTATTCTACATCTCCCCTTCCCCCCCCTCTCCCATTGCGCAGGCGTATTGGCCTTTGAGGAGAAATTAGTTCCTTTCGGCCAGGCTGATTAGAGGGGAGCAATCTTGACAATGCCCGGGGTATTTTCGTCGGCCTTGGTTTTGGGGGCGAAGTGACATTGGGTGAGGCCTGGTCCCTAATGTTGAGGTGTGGGGTGTTAGAGTTGGAGCCAATGGGATCAAGCATAGCACTAGGCAATGGTGTGGGTTTGGGTTTTGTGGTCAGCTTTTTCAGGAAGCGTCGGTTTCTGAGTGTGATCCTACCTGATCCGTCCACTCGGAGCCGGTATTGCCGATGTGGGAGAACCTCAATGACGGTGCCTGTAGTGGTCCACCGGCGGTTTGATGGGTTTTGAATGGCTACTTTGTCACCATTCTGTAGCGGGTCAAGACTGTGTGTGTACCTATTGTATCTTTCCGACAGCAGGACATTCCGTTGACGAAAACTCTCCTCACGACGTTGTGCTGCGGCTATCCATTCAGAATGTTTGTAGAGGATAGGTCTCAATGGGATCGAATCCCGGAGTTGGCGGTGGAGCAGCAACTGCACTGGGGATAGGCCGATGCCTTGAATGGGAGTATTGCGGTATTGGAGGATTGCTTGGGCAACACTATCGTTGTCTAGTGAACCCTGAGGGCCTGTGTTGCCATGGATTATCCTTTTGGCAGTTTTGACAGCGAGTTCCGCTCGGCCATTGGATTGAGGGTATGCTACTGATGATTTTCTATGTTTTACACACCATGACTTGAGAAACTGATGAAATTGCTCAGAATTAAAAGGAGGGCCACCGTCACTACTCAGCTCTTCAGGAGTACCATAAGTGTGGAAGAGTTTCCTACAAATAGATATTAATCTTTTAGTGGTGGCATGACCAGGTTTTAGGTGATATAAGATGATCCAGCCCGTGAGTCGGTCTGCGCAAACAAGGTATGCAATATGCCCAACGTAAAATATATCCATTACTATTTGTTGGAAGGGCCAATCTGGAGTTGCTGTTAAAGTGATTGGCTCGAGGGGTTGGGATGGGGCGATACTGGTGCACACCCGACAATTATTCCTGAAATTGCGTATGGATGCGTTCATACCAGGCCAATACACTGAATCGTTTGCACGAGCTTTCATGCCCTCTACACCCTGATGAGCTGAATGTAGGCAATGTAGCACTTTCCCTTGTAGGGTCCTAGGTACGATAATTCTTTCGTCCATCAGTGCTAAGCCTCTGTCCGTGGTGAGTCTGTGACGTACCTCCCAGAAATGGCGGATTCCTGGTTCGACCTGAGAACGTATAGAAGGAAATCCTTGTTCAATCACCTTTAAAAGTGATGTGTAATGCTGATCATTCTGGCCAGATGCACGAATATGGTCAAGTGATATGATATTGTTGCTATCCCTACAATTCGTCATTGCCTGATGGGTCACTGATTCCATTAAGTCATCTATGTCGTCAGAGAGGTGTGTGTCCTGGTTAGAAGGTTGTGTTGAGAATAAAGTAGTAAGGGCTTCTACTATGGCAACTGGGTTGCGGGATATGGCATCAGAACCCTTGTGCCACTTGCCGGGGCAGTGCTGAATGGTAAAGAAATATCTTAGGGACCTCTCCTTCAGTTTAAATAGGCGTGGGTTGTGAATCTTACTAAGGTCCCTATCACCAAATACCCCTGTTAAAGGCTGGTGGTCTGTGACCACTATTACATTAGGGCATCCCATGATAAACATGCGGCATTTGTCTAATGACCAGGCGATTGCAGCTGCTTCGCCCTCAATGGGTGCATATCGGCGCTCTGCGTCAGTGCAGAATCTGCTACCTGCAAATATGATGCGCCAGCCCTCTGTGCAACAAACTGGAGCCTTGTCTGTGGGGCATGTGCAGTGTTTTTGGAGCAATAAAAAACCCATACCTTCCTTGCTCCAGTCTGGGGCAAGGCAGGTTGCGCGATTGATGTCAAAGCTTGTAACTCCCTTCTTTACCAAGCCAACGATAACCTCCTTAGATTTGCGGAACGCGTTCTCGAGATCTTGGTTCCACGTAAAGTGTGAATTTTGTTTGACCAGGTCTCGAAAGGAGCCATTATGGGGCTTAGGGAGTATGCCCATGCCACTTGATTAACCAACCCAAACCATGACCTTGCGTCGGTTATGTTCTTTGGGATAGGGAAGTTTTTTATTGCATTGAGCAGTTCTTTGGAAGGGGCAACTCCTGTTAGTGTTATTTGGAGACCACCAAATTGAACCACATCCTGACAAAATTGGAATTTTTCCTTGTTGAGCGTGATCCCATTTTCTGCACACAGTGACAAATAATCAAAGGTGTGATAAAAAGCACCTTCTATACTTTCATCATAGAGTAAAGTATCATCAACTACCTTAACTTTGCGGATAACATCTCTGATTATTTCATCATATCTGCGTGTATAGGCATCGCCGGAGGCTAAATATCCCTGGGGCATTCGCAGATACATAAAACGACCCCACTCAGTGATGAAGGTAGTGAGTGGTTGTGATTCCTCATCTAGAGGGATTGAATGATAGCCATCCATAGCATCTAAGACAGTTTTCTTAGTGTTGGAAGGTACCTGTAATGCCAATTGGAATGGCGAGCTGGTGTGGTGTGTCTCTCGCTTGCATTGGGAGTTCAAATATTGGTAGTCTACCGTTCTTCTAGGCCTCCCGTCTTTCTTTGCAGTTATTACCATTGTGCTGCACCAGTTAGTGGGGGTGCCAATGGGTACTGGGGCGAGGATACCCCTTTTGACATCATCCCAAAGGGCCTGTCGTACCTTCTCTTTAAAATGATATGGTACTGGGATAGGGTTATGTCTTGCTTTGGGGGTTGATCCTTCCTTGAGGTGTATGTGGGCTGGGGGCCCAGCCATAGCAGGAAATTTTCCGTTTTTGTTGAAAACTGTCGTAGCGAATTGGTCTAACAACCATTGCTTAATTTTTTCTACGTTTTCATTGGTTGGTGGAAATGGAGGGGTTTTAGGATATTGGATTTTATGGGCTGGAGCTTTTGGTGTGTTATGCTGGGAATCCGTGAATACCGCATTGCATGTTATTGAATTACTTGCAGGGGCGGGAGGCCCTGCCATAGGTTTAGGAAAGAATGGAGGTAATATACCCACATCAATGCAGGCTGCCTTACTAAAGTATATCACCTGTATATTTTTTACATATATATAGTGCCTGTTTTGTAGTCCTCTCCCCAATTGTAAACATGATGGGTAGCCAAACTTGACACACCAATGAGAACCCTCCTACTGCACGTATTTTTTTTTTAGAGGGGACTAAATTTTTCTCCGAGAGTCCCATGTACTGTAGATGTTTCAACCCACCGAGGCATATGGTTGCACCACTGTCAGGGTAGATTTTGAGATTGGTAGGACAAGCGGCAGGGATATCTCTGGCTTGTCTTGGGTCAGGGCAGGGGGAAAATGGGGTTAATGTGGCTTCCACCTCCTCGCGGCCGTTGTGGCTATCTGGTTTGTAACTGTCAGTTACTGGATCGAATATTAGGTGCGCAATCAGGGCATCCATACTGGCTTCTTCATCTTCCAGACACTTAATAGCACCTTCTTCATTCTTTGATTGGCAGACATTTGCAAAGTGGTTCCGTTTTCCACAAGCTTTGCACGTTTGACCCCATGCCGCACACATCCGTGGCCGGTTACCTATTCCAGCCCCACCATGCCGGTAACTACCACAACCTCTGCATGCATTACGTTGGGTTTTTTTTTCCACCATGTCTCCACGGTTGAAGGTAGTGCCTGAACGGGCTGAATTTTGGGCCCATTTCTGTCGGTGATACGCAGATGTTCGAATCCTTGCAACATCTGAGGTACCAGATATCTTATCTTGGTCTCGCATGGCCATCTCGAATGCTTTTGCATGAGTTATATTTTGTTCCAAGGTCATCAGTGAACCTGCCTTAGCCAATATATCCGCCTGTAGTGTGTCATTAGCAATGCCCCGAATGAACTGATCCTTTATATATATGTTGGACAAGTCATGATCACAGTTGGGGCATATATAGTTGCAATCTTGTGCTCCTGACTGTAGACGAATCAAGTAATCCTGGATGGACTCATGGTCACTCTGTATGATGGAGGAAAAGGAGATTCTGTGCACCATGGGATTTGATCTCTGTGTAACCAACACCTCTAGCATATCAAGCAGTTTGCTAGGGTTGGTGTTGAAGAAGTCAGGGTAAGTATTGATGATAGAATTCTGGACAGTTTCATCAGCACAATTGTACAGTTGAATGTTAGTCTGTATGGGGGGAAGATTGGTCATCTTTGTAAATACGTCCCAGTCTATCCTGAACTTCCTGAATTGTTGTGGGGTCATTTCCGAACGGATTTGAGGAAGTTTTGCAGTTGGTGTTCTTGCATAATTAGCTGATAATGGGAGTGTCACTGGGGGATCCTTGGCTAGCTTTAGTATAGTGAGCATGTCACCCATAGTCTTGATACCCAGTTCCTTAAGCATTGCACGGTCTAGCATATGCAAGCTGGACCTTGCAATCTCTTCACTAGAAAATGTCTGGGCATAAGTTTTGGCAGAGGCAACAGATATGCCTGCCTCAATAAACAGCTTTTCCCATCCAGCTAGGTCGAATCCTGTTCGCAGCGCCATATTGAAGTCAGTCAGACAGTCAACAATTGGTTTGACTGACCAAGCCTAACATGAAGTTACTAGTTCATTAATGAGCCCACTATAACAGCTTAAATAATTCCTGCCACTGCTGCCAGGAAGAGTCCATTAAGCTGAGGGGGTGTTTGACTGTTCTACTGTCCAATAGTTAACAATCTGTAACAGTCATTTCCAGACTGCAGGTTCAATCCTGGCTAAGGGTGAAAGTAACACAGAATGACAATTATCAGTATTCTACAGGTAGGTAATCTCTCAAACGACACACACACTGTGATAGAGGTAGATAAAAAAATTAGTTTTTTGTTATTATTATTATTACTTGCTGTCAATCATATCCGATGATGACACCATACAAATCTGTTTTATCCATTTGATTTGATCTCTGGTTGTGTCTTGCCAACTGCCCTTGGGGATGTTCAAGTCCTCTAGGTTTCTCTTGATGTTGTCTTTGTACCTGAGATTTGGTCTACCGATTCCATATGATCCCTCTCTCAGTTGAGAGTACAGAATCTGCTTTGGTAGTCTGTCATCCCCAAGTCTGTTTAAATGGCCAGCCCATCTCAGGTTGTGTTGGACAATTATGTTGTGCATACCAGAGAGTCCAGTTCTGTCCAGGATGATCCTGTTTGAAACATGCTGCCACCACTTGATATTTAGTATACTGTGCAAGTCAAACTCATAGTTGACATGTAGTCTGTCAGCATCCACTTTGTATACTGTCCAGGCTTCCGCACTGTACAGGATGGTTGAGAGAACTATGACACAATATACTGCACATTTAGTTCTCAAGGAGATGTCTCTGTTAAAACAATTATAAGCAGGTCATTAATCATTTTCAGGTATATCAAAGGTATCAAGGTAACATCTCCAAAACTTGGCTTTCAGAAATCTTTTGACAAGGGGATCTTTATCCCAAAATATTAAGAATAAATCAAAGGTAAAAGAACAACATCAAAGTTATCTCATTTTTCTTTACACTTGCATTGTAATAGCCTTCAAAACCAACCACCAAACCAATATATATATATAATTCAAAGATTGAGTGAAGAAATCTTCCTTACAATGTAGTAGTTTTTCAGTTGTTGAAATTTACAGAGCAGCTCAATGTGTGTTCTTATTGGCAGAGTCACAGAACAAAATTATATATTTATAAAATCAAAATGGGACAAAGTGGTTTCTTCTTCTTCTTCTTCTTCTTCAAAAAAAATCATGTTCTGTACCAGTTATTTTCCATAGGAGGTGCACTTGCGTAACGGTTATTGTCATATGATTTGAGTTCAAATCTTGAATGAGACAGTATAGCACTTCACACTAATGCCTTTAGGAAAGGCATCAAAAACATCCCCTCCAGCTATGTGTAAATAGTAGGGTAGACTGGCTTTTGGTTAAGTAACCAGTCTAGGAGAAGGAAAACTTTACCAGCTTTACTCCACTTAGAAATTGACCTTGTGTCACATTCATGGTGAAGGGGTTGGGTATAATACAAGTTATTATTCATGACAAAAATTAATGAATAAATTTCATTTTTTCTCTTTGAATATTTAAAGAATCGGAATTAGGTTTTTAAATTTAAAAAAAAAATGTCTGTATAAATTAGTAATTAAATTAATCATATCTGTCCTCGTGAGATGATGGAAAAAAAAATTTAAAGAAAATTTTACATTTAAATGAAAAATGAATTAAAAAATGATCAAGTGGTGATATTTATTTTTAAGTGAGGAAATAGTTTCTTTTAAAAAATTGTTTTTCTACAGATCATTTTATTTTTTGTTTGCTAATAATTTCTTTTAAACAATAAAACTGGGCAAAAATGAAAGAAAGAATGAAACTGAGACAACTGCAACGGGTTGTAGTAATAGTTGTGGTAGTAGTAGTAGTAGTAGTATCGTTAGCATCAAACACACAGACAATTGCACTTTACAAACAGCAGAGTCAATTTTTATGTCTCTATACATTTGCAGTACAATCCCTTTGCTTTTCTGTTAGATTTGCTTTAAGTTCAACAGATTTAATGAAGTTTTTTCTATCATAGATTTCCTGGAGGAGAGAAATGTTGAGAATGATATGTATGAGAGCATCTTCTATTAATAATGGAGATTCAATGTATATCTGTCTGTAACTGAAACTACATCACTGCTAATGTCATAATACCCAAAATCGTTAATACAGAATAAATATATCTATTTATTTATTTTCTTAAACATTCAATATTAATATTAATAAAATAAATTCCTTATAATTCAACATTCTAATCCTTTCAAAAAAGATAGAGAGAGGGGGTGTGCATGTGGAAGGGATAACAGTAATGTGTTTCAAATGAAAATAATGAAAAGAAGAAAAAAAAAAAAATCAAGATTATTATAATTTTTACATATTAAACAATTATACAATAGCTCTTAAGTAAACATTGTAATAATTAAATTATCATACAGTGGTATATCCACAGGTCCTGTTAATAAATAGAGTTAAATCAAGATTATTATACTTTTGACATCTATCTATCTTCTATTATTATATTAAAGCTGAGATTTGGAGCGTTCAATCCCAAAAGGCTTTTTTGTTTGTGACCTTAATCACACGAAATTTGTCTCTAATTATTCCTTAGTTTTAGCTCAACCTATTGTTTGAAAAAACAAACACTTTAATTGGTTTAATTAGTCAGAATTTGCAATTAAGTCAAATCTTGACTCATCCCTGTCTTTGCATCCTACGTTCCTCCCCTTTTTACTCCCTATACGCCAAGGAAGGGGAGATGAAATTGATCACAAGTAATACTACTTCAAAGGCGGCACTCAGCCCCCACCCAACACCCTATAACTCTAGAGTCGCCTGTCTTACATTCAACGAAAAAATTCTGATGTCTATTTCAATTGTCTAGGTCAATTCATTGAAAAATCCATGTTTTTTTAAATACAATTCTAACCCTTACGTTTGTACCAAAACTCGGGGAAGTTTTCGATTTTAATTTAGTGTTGATTTAGCAATGAATTTTTATTCTATTTTAAAACTTAACCTTGTCTTCCCCTGTTTTACGGGTACAAAATAACGGTGTGTATATATGTGATTGATACTATTTTCTACATAAATAAAAAGACTAGACAGAGCGTATGAATAGAAGAAAAACAAATTTTTTGGTACTCTTTGCGGAGAACCGTCCCGGCCCCCTGCCTCAAAAAATGCTTGCCGGTGGCTGCTGTAAAATAAAAAAAATTAAAAAAAAAACACCAGCTACGATTGAAGTCCGTAGCCGAAGAGGTGTTACTTAAATAAAAAAATCTTGGGTTTGGGTTTGAGGTTGGGGTTGGGGTTTAAGATTAGTTTAATGGGGAAATAAATAATTTGGGCTCTGTTTTTTACAACCAAGAAAAAACAGAACCCAGACATTTTGTAATAAAACTGTTAATTTTAAGTAGGGTGGGGTTAAAGTTTAGGGTTGGCGTTGGGTGTTCGGGAAAAACGCCCTAAGTTGGTTTTTTTTTTTTTTTTTTGCAAGTGACACCACTTCGTCTACGGACTTCAATCGTAGCTGCGTATTTTTCAGCAGCCATTGGCTAGCGTTTTTTGAGGCAGGAGGCGGGACGGTTCTCTGCGAAGAGTACCGTTTTTTTGGGGTTTTTTTAAGAATCTGTTCGAGTAGTAAATAAGTACCGAAAATCGAAAAATAAAATGAAAATAAAAACTAAAAAACTGGAATCCTGCCTCAAAAAATCGTAGCCAGTGACTGCTGAAAAAAAAACACCAGCTACGATTAAAATCCGTAGCCGAAGTGGTGTAAAAAAATAGAGTTAGGGTTTAAGGCTAGGGTTTCGGTTGGGGTTAGGGTTAGTTTAATGGAAAATAAATAAATAAATTGGGTGACCCAGGAAAAACAGAACCACAAATTTTGTAATAAAGCTTAATTTTAACTAGAGGGGGTTGGGGCTGGGTTTTCAGGAAAAACGCCCTAAGTTGTTTTTTTTCTTTTTTTCAAGTGATACCGCTTCGGCTACGGACTTCAATCATAGCTGGTGTTGTTTTTTCAACAGTCTGCGGCTAGCAGTTTCTGAGGCAGGAGGCTAGGACGGAACTCTGCAAAGATTACCATTATTTGTATTATTCAGTCTATTGTCCTCATCTTGTTATCTGTACAGTGTTTCGGCCGATGTGCCCTCCGGCCTTCTTCAGGTATTTCTTGTCGGACACAGGAACCTTCTTGTAATAGGGAGCCATCACAGAACTTTGAACCTAACTCTTTATTCAGCCCACAGGGGTATCATGTTCTCATTCCACTAACAATAACTGAGGTACAGGTGTTAAGCTATGTTAATTATTATTCTATGTTACTGCTGCCCCTGACCAGGATTGAACCTGCAGTCTAGAGATAACTGTCATTTAGAACTGTCTTAACCTAACTCCTTTATCTACTAGGTTATGTGTCTAACTGGACAAACCAGTGTGAATTTTTTTCAAGTGCAAAGGTTAGAATTTATTTTGTAAAAACGAATTTTAAGTAGCGTCTTAGCAGATCAAGAGGATCGAAATTGACCGAAAACATCGTTTTAAATGTATCAAAAATAAATTAAATGTGTAATATTATTTTGCTTTTTTGCTTATGCTCATTATGTTACTTTTTCGACTTAAAACTTGACCTTAAATCGTTTTAATGAATTTTAATTCATTTTTAAAATGAAAAGCAGATGATATTTTGGCAGATCCTACTCTTTTTCCTAATCCCAATCATCTAGCGAGAGCTTAACGGGTGACCCAACGGGTCTCTTTTTGTCTAGTATTAAACTATTTAGAAATACCTTGTAAGCAAACCTATCAAACACTGTAATAATTAAATTATCATACTGTGCTATATCAACAGATCCTGCTAGTGCTATATAAATATGGTATTCAAATCAAATGAAATAACAGATTTTCATTAAAAAATTGAATTGATTCTTGCAATATTAACAATGTTAGTTCCAGAATTATTCTGAATTTTCTTAGTAAAAAGGAAATATTACATTTTTAGAAGAAATATTTGAAATGTTTAAAAAAGATGGAATTACTTGAAAGTTATTGAAAATGCTTAAGACACACATACACATAATGATAAGAGTTTTTTCTAAAAATGTTTCTATCAAATTTTGTGAATGCAGATTGTTTGTTTCTAAATTTCATTTATTTGATTCAATTTTCTATTTATTGTTTTAAAATGAATAGACTACATTCATAGATATTTCACAGAAAATGAAACACAACCCTTTATATCAAGTAAAAGGTTATGTTGTTAGTGTGTGTGTGTGTGTGTGTGTGTGTGTGTGTGTGTGTGTGTGTGTGTGAATAAAATGGGGAAATAAATCTTTCAGTATGTAGAATAATAGAAAAATACAAAGGGTTCCAAAAGATGAATTATTTATTCTTGATGCTAATGTCGATGCTATAACGTTTCAGTTCATGCAACCTTCATCAGAACAGATGATGAAATCTTGGGCAGAGATGGTAAGAGACTTTTGGGAATCTGAGAAGTGTTGGTCATGTATGATGAAGAGGTGGGGGTTATCAGTGTTAACCAGTTTAGCTTTTTGGTTGTGTAGTTGACCTTGGGGTAGTGGTTTAGGGATGTGGGGGAGCTGAGAGGTGATTGGAAAATGAAGGTCATGTGTTGATACTATAGTGCATGTGATGGTGTTGGGGTAGTTAAGTTGCAGAATTGGTTATTCTTTAAACTATGGTAAGAGAATTGTTTTGTTTTTTGTAGTGGGATGCTTTGTGTAGTAATTAATTAATGAAGACCATATTTGTCTTCTTTAACAATTAGTTTCTTGTAATATTTGTCCAATTCTTCTATGTTTTTTGTGATTGTTTGTGGGTAAATTAGTTTGGAAATTGGTGTTTGGGCTGCTAGTTTAGTTTGAATTTGGTATCTTAAAGCTATCAATGATTATTTTGCCTAAAAATGGTGAAATGTTGAAAAAATTGGGTCTACTGTCATTTCTAGATGATATTCAAACATGAATAATTTTGATACTGTTTTCCTCATCTTTATTGTGGTATGTATAGACACACTGTAACCTTGGGCCTGGTTATGGTGTTTCTTATTTACCTTAAAATAATGTTATCATCAGACAACGTTGAGTTCAAATGTGGTTTCAGAGCTAAAAATATTGTTAGCATTAGTTGAAATCAGCTCCAAGCAGCATAAATGCCACCAGACTTCTTAAGAAAAATGTGATTAAATGTAAAGAACATTCAGACATATGAAATCAGTGAAAATAGACAAATAGGGTGTAGCAAATTGTGAGTCAGAAATGAAGAAGGAGGAAAAAGAAATATTTGTTGTCATTGTTATAGATAGAATTGAAGTATTAGTCAGTCAAAATAAGTGAAGGGAGAAAATAAAACCAAAAATGTTAAATGTAAAATCATAAGGAACTGAAAATGGTTGTGAAAATGTCAAAATGTTTCTTTTACTGAATTAAAAGATTAGGATATTGGTTCAAATATGAAGCCAAGTGTTATGCATGGAGCTACGTCTTGACTAAAATGAAATTAAAAACAACTGGTAAAAGGGGAATTAAATAAAAAGTGTAGAGAAATGAATGAAAAGAAAAACAACTGTTAAAGGGGGAATTAAATAAAAGGTGTACTGTGAGAATACCCAGTCTGCACTCCTGCACCTTTGCTGCACAATGTCTAGACCCCAATGTTGTGATGTTCTGTGCTGGCCAATTTGAAGGGCACGAGTCAGAGAATTAAAAAGGTGTAGAGAAATGAATGAAAAAAAAAAAAAACAACTGGTAAAGGGGAATTAAATAAAAGGCATACAGAAAAGAAAAACAACTTGTTGTGATGTGTAGTTTCATACGTTCTTGTAGTAGTAGTACTTCGCTTATCGTAGCTTAGTCCTTTATGTCGTCGAACTATCTTTATATATCTACAACTGTAGTAGACATATGCAAATGAGATAACACGCCATTGGCTACCTCCCTACACCTCCCTGTAACAGAGAGGTTTTATTCCTCTTGTTGACCTATTGCTTCTCCTAAATATCTTCGGGGGTGTTCTTCGTATCGGTGATTGCAGTCTCATTTCATCACTGCTGGATCCCTCGTACCGCACATCAGAATCCGACACACTTTCATCTATTGGCTCCTCTATAACGTCTCTATCATATTGGTTCATATCCTCATTTCTTTCCGATTCCTCCATACTCACGTCTTCTTCATATCTATTCCTTATCTGATCAGCGTGGGCCAGCACACTTCTCTCCTGTGTTATTATTATAACTGTGTTGTTCCCTTTCTGCATAATAAAATAGGCTTTTTCAGGTTGCTCATCCTTTTTTTGTTTGTACCACATTTTTTCATTAGTCGAAAAATACATGGTTATGGGAGATCTGATCTGTCTTCCCATCAAGGCAGAAGGACAGTGTTCTATCAGCATGAGGAATGGATCTGTAACTCATCAAGAGTTTAGGTAGAAAGGATTCTATGGTGTCTCGTGACCCCCCACCCCCAACTGATAAATTTAAAAGTGATGTTACTTTGGGAAATTCTCAGTAAGATTAATGTTCTTGTGATTACCTGAAGATGCCGCAGTAATGTGGTTGAAATAAATTATTGTAATGAAGCAAGTTTAAAGTTTTTTCCTTCATTTATTGAATATCTTGCTCTGTCCTTCCATTCACTGGCACTAGACACTTTGAGCTCTCATTACGGTTTACCTGCATCAGCTTGGTTAAACCACATGTGGAAAGATCCTAACTACAGGAATATATATATATATATATATATATATATATATATATATATATATATATATGGTGGGATTTACCTACTAGTAGGCCGTATGTTAAATTTATCACTGTGTCCCACTGTGGCCTTATACTTATTGTACAGGGACACATACACTTGGCCCTATCAAATGTTGTAATAATCAAATGATCATACTGTGGTATGTCCACTCGCCCTGATAGTAAAGAGAGTTAAATCAAGATTATTATAAGTCGTTAGTGTGGCCTGAAGTCAGTATCAACAAGACAGCGTGGGAGTCTATTCCCTTTTCATTAGCACTAGACCAAGGAGATTGTTTTTGGCATCTGAGGTGGACCACCACATCTACCATCAGCTTCTCACTTTACTGCACAGATCCCTGTGCTATTCATATGCTGAGTTGGGGAGGGCTGGTATCGAACTTGGAACCTTGTGGTTACTAGTCGGACGCTCTATTGACTGAGCTAAACTGGACCTTTTTTTTAGATATTGAAGTATTGCAATAGCTCTTAAGTAAATCTATCAAATGTTGTAATAATTAAATTATCATATTGTGGTAAATCCACAGGTCCTGATAGTAATAGTAATAATACATAAATTATCTTTTGGTAAGAATTTCTGTCAAAAAAAAAAAAACAGCCTCAAAGAATTGTTTCACATCTTTTTAATTTTCCTTTTGAAATTATTGATTTATTCACTTTTCTGGAATGAGGATATCAAATTAAACATAAAGTAAGTTATTTCTACTAGCAAAAACATATGTAGGCATAAGTATTTAAGTTTTAATGTAAAGAAATATATAAAATTAGAAAGACTAATGAAATTAAATAAAAATGCATATAAAAAGATTACTCTTATTTTAATTTTATAAAAATCATTCAGAGGATTGATTTTAATATGTTAAAAAATAAAACAATAATATTAGAGATCAATAGCACTAATTATTTATTAAACCCGGTTTTGTTAAAACCAGTATGCAAAATTAACCATACCATACATTATGTAAACCTTTATTTCTTAGTGATATATAAGACAGATTTCAGGAATTTAAACACTAATAACATGAGTTGTTTTGAGGCAGATTTTTATAGAGACATTGTTAATAAATAAAATACTCATTGATAAACTTGTGCAATCCTAAGAGTATTGTGATGTAAGCAGTGATATAGTTTCCATTACAGATAGAGAGACACCAAATCTCCATTATTATAAGATATTGTAAATTTTACTGAACACAAATGAATTCATCACTATAATTCCTAGTGAATAAGAATTATGTAAAATGTCTGCATATATTTCACTACATCTGTTGAACTGGTATTATAAATAGAAGGTCATCTCACCAGGCTGAGTTGTACATTTTGATCTTCATTAAGTTTCATTCAGAAAACCCCCACCCCACTCTGCCCATGTCAAGAGTCAAGTGTCAAGTGTCTTCTTCTTCGTCTTCTGTGGATAAGATAAGATAAGTGTCAGTCATTTAAGAAGGAATACTAAACGTCGTTGTCTATTATAAAGATACAATTCAACACTTGAGATATTTGATGAAGTGTTTGTTTAGAGGGATTATATGTCAACTGAATCAATAGAGACTTCTTAAGAATCTTCAGTTTCTTTTTCTCCATCTCACAAATTGAAAAATCAGCACAATGTGAAAAAATGTTGACAAAAATTCCATAAAAGAAAACTTTAAAAACTTTCTTTCATTCTATTACTTTTTCTTTTTTAATCCAAATTCAAATTTAAAAACTTTTCAAAATAAGAAAAATATATCCTTAAAGTAACAGCAAAAATGAAACTGGAAACCTGAAAAGCACAAAAAAATCTAATTAAATCTAATTAGAATATGCATATTTATTTTCCTGCTGATGTTACAACAGGATCTTGTGAATATATAAACAATTTAAAAAGATAAAAAAAAGGACAAAGGAAGAAATACTGAAATGAAAAAATAAAATGGACTGCACAGAAAAAAAAAAAAAGAAAAAAGTTTTTTTTATAACCATCAATCTATTAATAATGGAAATTTGGTCTCAATTTGCCTGTAACCAAAACTATGTCATTGCTTACATCACATTATCCAAAATCCTCAATAAATAGAATGAAGAACAACCTTGTATTATATACAATCAAAATTTGAGCATGCAACCTTAGACGGTCCTCATTGTTTTTTTAAAACAAGTCTTAATAAATACATGCACGGTATATATATATATATATATATATATATATATATATTATATATATATATATATATATATATATATTTATTCTAATATATTTAAAGTTATCTAATGTATAGAGTTTAATGAGAAAATTATTATATGATATAAAATTATATATATATATAGCCATTTTTTTTCATTTAACTAAAATGTTTACAAATAAATAAATGTGTACAATTTTGTATAAAATTTGCGTGTAAAATATTCAGAATAATTATTTATTTAATTAATAATTAATAGATGCATGCAACATTTTATTTGAGGGGGGGGGGGAGAAGAACTAAGTTTCCATTTCAAATTGTTTTATTGTTTTTACTCTTTTAATAAACTTGATTATTTTACTTACTTATGATATAAACCCACTGACACTGAATTTTAAACTCCCCATCTCAGCCAAAATAATTCAAAAATTAATTTTTACACTGCCTGTTTTTTTTGCTAAATGGATTCAGGATTTAGATTTTGGAGAATCATGTTATACTATTGGGTCCTGTAACTTCACAGCATTATATTGAGTGATGTCTTAAAGGGTCACATGATGAATAGAATTATCAGACCAGGACAGCAGAAGTTTTCTTCCTTCTCAATAAGATCATAAAATACAGCAGTCAAAATTTTAAAAGAAAAATATGCCTCCCACCCCTCATTATGACTTTCTTGCATTCTCTATAGTAGTTCTTCTAGTGGTGTTAATCCTCAGATGAGACTCAGGTGAAAACAATGAATTTGCTTATGGTTGCAATTCTAAAAAATACCTCAGTAAATCCAATGGAATTTATTTGTGAAATTTCAAATTTAAAAACATTTTTTTTTGCTGAGTGAAAAATCAAAACCAGATGTTTAAAGAATCAATATCTTTTATTTTACTAAATAAACCTTCACATTTTTCAAAGTATAAATCAATTAAAGAAAGTAATAGAGCCGACATTAACTAGGCTTTGAATGGATTGTTGGATGTTTGGATTTTATGGCATTTCAATCCTTGTTGGGTTATTCTTTGCTGAAAACATTTTGTTTTATTCAATTCTTAATGGGTATTCAAAATATTTTTTTAAAACTGAAATTTTTTAAACACATTTTTTCCATAGATAGGACCCTAACAGGTACTACCACTCCGAGTTAGAGTGGACTTGGGAGTAATAGTGATGAAAGGGTTCCCCATACTATCCAAAATTGGAACTTCACCATTAGATGCAGTTTAATGTCATACCCAGGACACTAGGACCCTCAGCCATTGCCTAATAGCACATATATGATAAAAATGTTTGGGGGGGGAGGTTACCATAAGAGCAATAGGGTTGGGATCATCATATAGACGCTAGGGCTGACATGACCAGCTGATTGATCAGAGGCGGTTGTCAATAGACTGTTTAATCCCAGTCACTCTAATGGTGGACAATCGTCATATATGTAGTCAGTTGCCAACTAACTTTCTAACTCTTTTGCCAAAGAGTTCCTTCAACTGAAACAGTCCAAGGGAGATAACTCATAATCAACATTGCAGCCCCCCCCCCTTTTTTTAAATTGAGATGTATCAAGTACCTCTAGCAATAGCACAGATGCTCCTCTTTTGGTCAAGGAATCTGCCAATTGGAATTTCCCATCTGCCCAAAATACCTCAATTTCCCCCCCAGACACCATTTCCCTCAATCTTGCCATCTCCACTCTCAATCTTCTATCATTAACAATATTTGTAGTGCCTAAAGCACTAGTTAGTGATATATTGTCTGTATAGCATCGTACTGGTGGTAGTACACCCATACCAAAATGTTTTTGCATCAAAGAAGAAATGAAGAATCCTGCATCTGCTGCTTCACTTAATGCCAAAGTTTCAGATGCTAATGGACTTTTTGTAATTCTGTCCAACTTTTTAGATTGTTAGCTGATAGGTGCCACCTTCTTATTTTCACCCTGAATAAAAACAACAATACCACCTTGAGATGACCCATCTCACCTACAAACCAACAATATCACCCTGAGATGACCTATCTTCTAAGCTAGCATATGTAGCATCTGAATATGCTTTTGATTTTTTGAGGATTTTTTTCAGATTACCTAAATCAGGAAATTTAGACAGAACTTTGTTTGTCTCTTGTAACATTTTTACTTTTGGATGTTTTCCTGTATTATTAAGTTTCATAACTTATATCTGGTCTCGTTTGTTAGGCAACCCACATCATTTGTCCACTTAAGCGCTTTAAGTCTGCTTTCTTTTCTTCAGTTAGTTCATTGGTCTTCCTTGTGGTACAACTATTAGCTATGATGATTGGTTTTATTGTGGAAATGTAGGATTCTTGTTTTATTTGAACTCCTTCTGTAGTTTTCACAACTTCTAATCCGAGATATTTAAAGGATCCAGTTTCATGTGCGCTGACCTTGAATATTCTTTTTAGCTTTTCTATAATCTGTTTTTGAAAAAAGAACATTACCACACAAGGCAAAATCATCTACATGACTAACCAAGAATCCTATCAGTGATCCAATTTTTATACAACTTGAATAAGGCATTGTCGTATGAACTAACTGTACCTCCCAGTTGTACGAGTACTTCTTTAACTCTTTTGTACCACGATCTGGTTGCATCATTCAATCCATAGATGCATCTTTTAAGACGCCAAACCTCAGTTTTTGGATAGACATCACGAGGTGGACGCAGAATCTAACTCAGATTTTCATAGACATCTTATTATTTTGGAGATTGTGTGTTTTTCTGTCTGTAACCGAAACTATATTACTAATCGAGTCACAATTAACATAGTTATATACATCACATTCTTCATGATTTTATTTATATTTAAACCTCAATTATTAATAAAATTGCTTCACCTTTTTTTAGTGTTGTCCATATCTACATACTAATAACATGCTATTGTATTTATATATACAAAAAATAGCGGTTTGCAGTGTGAACGGGAAGGCTAATTTGCATATTGATATTAAAAATGTGATTTTATTAAATATGTGCTTAGTATTATTGATTTCTAAATGTTTGGTTTTATCTTAATGAATATAAGCAAAAATCTCTTCAATGAATCTTAAATGAAATCCATTAACAAGAAAAAATAAGTGTAATTTTATTCTTTATTTCCTAATTTAACTAAATAGTTAAATAAGTAAAATTCAGCAATGAAAGACGGCAGTGATGGAAGAGTAAGTTTCATTTCTATTTTTCTATTATAACCCCACTCTGTTTCAAATCTTTTTATCTGCATTCTTATTAGACTTTCTAATTTAATACGATATTTCATTACATTAAAACTTAAATACTTGCACCCGGAGGGTGCATATATTTGCTAGTCATTAATAAATAAGATTTATTCTATGTATTAATGATTTTGACAATGAATTAAATACTCATTGATAAACTTAAAAAAATTCCTGAGTGCATTCTGATGTAAGCAGTGACATAGTTTTAGTTACAGACAGACAGACACTGTATCTCCATTATAATAAAATAATAGTCATGTTAAACATATTTTATACATACAAGAAACACCTAGGTTAGAAAAAAAAAAAGAGTATTTTTCTCTCTCAAATTGTAAATGTTGTGGCCAGGGAGAATAAAAGGCTGAAATTAAGTGAAATCTTTCAAATGTGAACATCTAATAACATCCTGGTTTTGCTATCATGACATTTCCAAACTTGTCTCAGCCCTAAAAATGTGACTAACCTATTTTCTCTAACAGAGGTTTCTCTTACCAAAACAACAAAAAAAAAAGCTTTCTCTTAGTGAAAACATCCAACCAGTAAAAACTAATTAGAATTCACACAACACAAACCGTTTGGAAAAATAAAAACTTTTTCTGTTTGTTTTTTTTTGTTTTGTTTTGCAAATGACAAAACTGATTATTTTTGTTTCTGTCTTTTGTGACAGCATACACCCTGGGTCGGTGGAGCCGACTTCAACCAACAAATTCACTTGTGGTGAATTCATGTATATCCCGGTCAAGGGAAGGAGATGCCCTAGTTTGCCACTGATGCAGTGACAAGTACAGTAAAAGCCGTTGATTCCTGATGACTATGGAAACACACTTTGGATTTTCACCAGAGCCCCTTTGGCTGGGTTATGGCCCTAATAGCACTGGATGCTAGACTTACCCGCCTTGGATAACCCTACCAGGAACTTAAGTTCCTGATGGCATGGCTCTGACACTACCAAGATTCCATGGCCCTGGTGTGATGAGGAGGGGTTTGACTTTACAAACATGCTAGAGGGCCGTTAAGCAAAGAGCTTCCTCTTTTACAAGTTTTATTTTTCATTCTGCATGTAGTTTAATTTTTATCAAGATTATCATGTTTCATTAATCAAATACTTAATGTTTTTTTTTTGTATATACACAGTATTTTTGTACCGAGAAAATGTATTCAAATGTTTTACGTGTTGAAATAACTAAGAAAAAAAAAAAACATGCAATGCAATAAAATGCCTTTAAACACAGATTTGAACATTAATTTTTTCTATTTACATTAGTTTTAAAATTACAGATATGTATAGCATTTTATTTGTTAAAGGATAAGTTTAAACCAACAATATTATCATTTCACACCATTAAAGTTTTACACACCTGCTTTAGCCAGTGGTTCACTGGAGGCTGAGTGACAACAAGTCTCCTTGGGTCTCTTCTGAGTATTCTAGCTAATTTTAACAATGCTGTACTTTGAATGGTCTTGATTCTTCCTTTAATCTCCAATTCACCCAAGCCCTCTTCCAGACACAAGGGCCCCAATTATAATTGGTACGACCATTACCTTCATGTTCTACAGTTTTTTCAGTTCTCTGGCAAGGTCCAAGTATTTGTCTATCTTTTTGTTTTCTTTCTCTTTCACTCGGTGGTCAGCTGGGATGGCAAAATCATTGAGATGATAAGTTTTATTCTTCTTGTTAATTAAGACTAGGTCTGGTCTCCTGGCTGAGATTTGGTGATCCGTCTGTATCTCAAAGTCCCAGATGTGTGTCATTCTCCAGGACAGTTTCAAGTTTATGTATATACCATTTATATAAATTTAATTTCATGCAGAATTCCGAGTGGATCACCCTTCCCATCCAGTCGTGCCTAGTCTTGTACTCTCTTTGTACTAGTTCACTGCATTTCCTTTTTTATTATTAATATTATCTGATAATAAAATGTGTTTAGTACTTACCACTTTGTAATTGACTGGTTTTGGTGGTTGTTGGTTGTTCACTGGTCGTAAATGTAACAGATTTGGATCTAAGCTAAAATCCATTTGCCAACAATGATCAGAACTGAAATCTGAAATGTTTGAAAAAAAATCAATTTATCAAATAAAAGGTCATCAATAAAATCAGGAAAACAAAATAAAAAACATTTTAAAATAACAATTTAATTTCATGGGTAATAATTAGATTTTAGAAACAGGAATGGTTATTATAAAAACAAAATGGAATCATCTTTTGAGCGAATTACCTTGAGTATGGGCAAATAGTAGGGGCAGACTGGGCTCTCTAGCCTTGTAGGTAGATAAACCTTGGAGAAGGAAAAACTGAATTGAAAACCAGGAATCTCTAAGTGTATTATGAAAAACAAACAAACAAAAAAAAAACCCAACTGATTCAGGTAAACAATTTCCTAACTGCAAAAATCCACTGACTAAATCATTCTTCCTGCAACAATATTACAGCAGCCTTTAACAACATTATAAGCATCTCGCTTGCAAAGAATCAGACTTATCTCTCTACCAACTTTTGCTGTGTAACATATTAATAAAGCAGGCCGTCACATTCCATCCAGGTGCTTCAATTCTCAACCTCCAACATCCTGGCCCTTCATGCCATGACAAAACCAACTGCTACCTACACAAACACTTAACACCAAGGATGTATCTGGGAGATAGCAGTCAGATATGCCAAGCAACACTGATGCTTTGAATTGGGTGAATGTCTACCATTACACTAACACAGTTTGATCTTGCGTTCAACCTGCGATGACACTCTAATGCCCACTTGTATAGCACTTGGTCATTGACCTGGACAAAAATCAGTTGTTGTGAAGAGGGGAGATGTGTAGCATAGGAAACTGTTGGCTCTTCCTCTTATAACACACATTGCAGGATTTTAAACATTAATAATATGGGCTGTTTTGAGGCAAATCTATCTCAGATAGACCTTAATAAAAACATTGTTAATAAATAAGATGCTAATTAAGAATAAATAATGATTTAATATCCATTTAGAATATAACATAAATAACTAAAGGAATTGGTGGTGATGAAGTTTAGATTACTGACAGACACACACACACACAGAATCTACATTATAATAAGATTAACCATAACGAGAAACAGAAAAAGTTGGAGGTGCTTGGTGTAATGGTTAGAGTTGTAGGAAATAGATTCGTCGACCCGAGTTCAAATCCTGGATGAAGATACAGTTTACATAGTCCTAATATCCTTGGAAAAGGTATAGATTCAACTCTCCCACAAACTATGGGTAAAATAGTAGGGCAGACTGGGCGCTTTAACATTGGTTAGGCAACCAGTCTAGGAGAAGAAAAACTCTGAATTCAAACCTGTTAAATCCGCTTGGAGTGGTCACTACTAGAATTGGGATAGTCCTAATTAAATCCGCTTGGAGTGGTCACTACTAGAATTGGGATAGTCCTAATTAAATCCGCTTGGAGTGGTCACTACTAGAATTGGGATAGTCCTAATTAGTGATGTATTTAAAAAAAGAAAAAGAACTTCAGAACTGATCTTTGATGAGATTGGAAATTCTTCTCTATTGATCTCATCTTCATTTTCAGTGTATCATTCAATTAAACTGGAATTACAGATTTATAACAAATCTTTCCATTTAAAAGAGGGAAAACATTGTTGTAATAATGAACGATATTCTCTTACATAAGTGGAATAACTTTCAGCCTGTATATCTCATTATAATGGAATTTCAGTCTCTGCCTGTCTGTAACTATGTCACTGTTTACCTCTCCATTACCCTCAGGAATTGCGTCAGTTTATCAATGAGAATTTAGAGTCAAAATCATTAATACATAGAATACATTTTATTTATTAACAATGTCTCTATGAAAATTGGAATAAGATTTGCTTTAAAACACACCATATTATTAATGAGTTTAAAATCCTGAATTATGTTTTATATATCACTAAGAAATAAAGATTTACATAATATATGGTGGATACAGCCTTTTCATGTGTCTCAAGATAAAATAGTGAATACTTGTTCAGTGTTTGCTATATACATAAGTATGTATGTCATAAATAATTATAAGAAGATAAAAATGTATGCATGCATTCAAGTAGGAAAGCTTTAAATTGAAAGTCACCCACACTGATAAGGTTTAATGGAATCTGTTTTTATACACAACATAAAACAATGGACACAGACTTTTCATGTGTCTCAAGATAAAATTGTAGACTCTCTCCTTTTGGTTTGGTTGGTTTTATGGCATATCAACCCTTTTTGGGTTATTTAATGCAAAATAAAGTCATTTTGACATCAGGTATGTTGGTTGTTTTATTTTATGGCATATCAACCCTTTTTGGGTCATTTAATACTGAATCAAGTCATTTTGACATGAGATTGATTACAGTACCTGCTATTGCTTAACCTATGATCACCCATTTAAGTATTTTTCCTTTTGGTTTGGAACATCTAAGTAAAAAATGAATGTTAGTTAACACTGAAACACAGAGGCTGTATGTATTCAGGCAGGTGAACAGCCAAAAAGAAAGAGACAATATCTGATAAACTGGAATTCATGCAGGAATAAAAGAAATAAAATGTTATAGTGTTTACACTCTCCTAATATGTAGATGAAAAAACTGCACTTTTATCCTACTATTACTCAGCCCTAGTGGCCAGGGCTTTAGAATACACCGACTGCACCTCTGCAGAGGAGTAACGCCCCTCCCCCCCCGTCAATAGGGCCACCTGTTGGCTGTGAGTGGTGACCCGTCATGCGCCCTGGTGGCTGGGCAGTCCATGATATGCAACACGCCACTTTGGCCCTTACTTAGGCTAGACAGGTAGTCAGAGAAGCCCCAACCCAGATCAATCATCTAGTCACGTCAAGCCCTAGCACCTATATGATTGTCCCAACCCTTTTTTTGCTCTTATGTCAAGCCCCAACCCTTTTTATCATGGGTGCTAGAAGGTGATGGCTGAGGGTCTTATTGTCCTGGATATAACGTTAAACTCTATCTAATGGTGAAGTTGCAATTCTGGAACTCTGGGAAATGTGGAGTACCTCTTCATCACCATTACTCCTAGGTCCACTCAGACATGGAGTGATAGTACCTGTTAGGGTACCATCTATAGGTTAAATAGGGAAAAAATGAGTTCTAAAAAAAGTGTTGTAAAAAAAATTGAGTTTAAAGGAAAAAAAAAAAAAATGAGTACCCATGAAGAATGAATAAACCAAAACATCTTTGGCATGAAATGCCCCAATAAGGGTTGACATGCCATAAAACCCAACCAACCTACTATTACATGGGACTGGCAGATTTTTTTCTTTTTTTACTTAATTGTCCTCATGCAAGACTTTTGTTTTTATTTTAGTGAAAAATGGAACTTTTATCCAAAACTTTTTATAAATTATTAATATCAATATGTAAAGATGATAACAAGCAAAATACAAAGGTGGTTGGTTGGTTGGTTGGTTGGTTATGGCAGCATTCACCTGGGGTGGATTGAATCAACTTCATTCAAAGATGGTGTGTCATAGGAATAAGAATTAGACAAGTGGTCCCCAAAGACCCGTATGCAGGAACTTTTGTTTGCCATGGGTTATCCAGCAGACACAGGGATGAGAGGACCAAAAGTAACCACTGGTTTCCAGTGCAGACACCTCTTGGAATTTTTACCAGAGCCCCTTTGGCCAGGTTGTGGCCCTAATACCACTGGGTGCCAGACCTGTCCCCCTTGAGTGGCCATACCATGATGACATGGCTCAGACACTAGATTTAAACCAACCTGTCACGATGGGGAGAGGTTGGACTTTAGAAATAATGTGCTAGATGGCTGTTGAGCAAAGAACTTCCTCCTCCCCCCCCTTTACAGGTTTTATTTTTCGTCCGGCACGGCGCCACCCTCATCATCAGATAAAATATACAGGGTTACTCGTTTAGTCACTAATGATCCAACTATAAAACCGGTAGTACTGGGTTACATAGTACCAGTAGCACATTTAGTGACCTGATACAGACAATGATGCATTAAAAATGTTTCCTTTTCTTTAAAAATTTTTATTTTATTTCAGATCTTATTTCATGTATGCACCTAAAGATTATGACTAACACACACACATTATATATATATATATATATATATATATATATATATATGCACTAGGTGTAGCACACAGACACCAAAGTGAGAAGACAACATTTAACTTTATGAAAAATGTTTTATTACGAAAGAACTTCAGGATATATGACATTTCTAGCTTGTATATTGGGAGCAATTTAAAGGGAGATGAGAAAAGTAAGAATTTTACAACCTTTGATGGGTTATTTTATGCCAAGATTAGTCATTTACACAAGTTGCTTACAGTACCTATTATTCCTATGTGGTCACCCATTTAAGTAGGAAACAAGCTCATTGTTGCTTAACTTGGGTGGCAGCTGGTGCTTTCATTGTGACTGTAAATCTAATCTTGATTGGAACAAAAGTATTACATTAGTAGTAATACTACCCCCCCTTTCCCTAGAGATTTTTTTTTTTTTTAGGAAAAACAACTTCTTTTGATTATCTCTTATTATAATGGAGATTTGGTGTCTGTCTGTAACTGAAACTATGTTACTGTTTGCATCACAATACCCCCAGGAATTGCCTAAGTTTATCAATGAGTATTTAATTTATAGTCAAAATCATTAATACATAGAATAAATCTTATTTATTAACAATGTCTCTATGAAAATCTGAATTAGATTTGCCTCAAAACCACCCATGTTATTAATATGTTTAAGATCCTGCAATGTGTCTTATATATCACTAAGAAATAAAGGGCTTACATAATATATAGTATGGTTCATTTGCATACTTGTTCTAACAAAACCGAGTTTAATAAAAAATTACTTTGTATCATTATTATTTTATTCTCCAATGTATTAAGATTAATCCTATGATTTATTTTATATAGAAACCAATTAGAATATACTAAAAATAAATGTAATTCTTTTATATGCATTCTTATTTAATTTCATTAGGTCTTTCTAATTAATATATTTCATTATATTAAAGCTTAAATACTTATGCCCAGCGGATGGGGCGCATATTCTTGTTTATTAAAATAATGGACTCCACATAAAATTTGAGACCAGTTTAACCTCTGAAATAAATCGTGATTGATATATTTTCAAAAGAAAAAAAAACTAAAGAAAAAAGAAATTGATAAAAGAAAAGAAAAAATCTAAGAAACAAAGAAAGAAAGAAAGAAATTAATTGAGGAAAAAAAAGAAAGAAACATGACATTAATAATAAAAAAAGAAGAGAAAAAGAAAAAGAAAAAAAAAGGAAAAAAGTGAAACAGAAAAAGAAATAAAAAAATTGTTTTTTTATAATTTGAAGTTGGATAGCAATATTTTGGCAGATTGCCTGTCATTCTATTGAGGTCAGCTGTCAGTGTGCTTAGGCGAATAGGTATGATGTTGAAAGACCAGAAATGTGTTATGATCTCAAGTCAATAATCTATCACTGATGAGGCAATTCTGTGCAGACTTGCAGGGGGGGGGGGGGGTGTATTATAACAAATGCAGGAATAATTAAAACAACTGGTTATGAAAAAACAAAACATGTAAGAAAAATAAGATTGAAAATAAATAATAAATAACTAGCAGCACCTGTGGATATACCATAATATGATAATTAGATCATTACAATGTTTGATATGTTTACTTAAGAGCTATTGCTAAATACGTCTCAATATGTAAAAAGTACTAGAAAAGACGGGACCTTTTGGGTCACCCATTGAGCTCGGGTTAGATTGTTAAAAAATCACAATAATGTAATTTATTTTTTATACATTTTAAACTATTTTTCGGTCAATTTTGCGCAATTTTATCATAAACATGGACGTCAACACTCTCTAAGATGACATAAAATAAGTATTTTACAAAATAAATTTACCGTCTCCTCCCGATTGAAAAAAAATTACCAAAAATCAGGGAATTTTCCAATTTTAATGAAGTTTTCAGTGTTGATTTATCAATAAATTAATATTATAATGCATCAGTTATTTTATTTCAAAACCATTGCCTTTTTTCATGTACTTAAATGTATTTCTCTCTCTCTCAGCACATCTGTGTGAGAGAGGGGGAGAGAACTAAGCTATAAGTATAGACAGAGAATGGTGCATTTTTGACTTAATTGCAAATTACGACTAATTAGAACCAAATGAAATTGAATATTTTTCAAACATTAATTAGATTAAGGTCTAAATTATATTCTGGGATATGCTTTGTATCATAAAAAAAACCATTTAAGAAAAAAGCCTTTAGATATTAAAAGTTGATAATCTCAGCTTTAGTATAATAATACATAGATAATAGATAGACAATAAGAAGCTTGATTTAACTAGCAGGACCTATGGATATACCACAGTATGATATAATTTAATTATTACAATATTTGATATGTTTACTTAAAAATTGAGAGCTGGAGTTCCTAAGGTGGTGTGATGCTGAAATCCAGTATTACCCATCAACTCCTGTGACACTGCTGTTGCCAAACCACATAGGTACCTTATCTTTTCTTTGGATCACAGTGGCAGTGTGGAGAGGGGGGTATTTGCTACACGGGCAACAGCTTATCCTCCAAATGAACCCACACAGGCTATGTAGTTCAAATTAAAAAAAAAAAAAAATTGACACTACTCCATCGTCTCTTGTAGACAGAAGACTGCCAACCATTAATATTATAGATTGTTACGCACCCACACTCGTTGGGGTCGACCAGTGTGCACACGCAGCAAGAAATAATTTAAAAAATATGCAATAAAGGTCCCAGTTGTAAAAATAAAAAGAATATAATACAAAAGGGATGGGGATTTCAGACACCTCTCTTTGCTCCCGTGAAAGGAGGGGGGGGGGGAAACCGAATGAAAGGCAACAATGCTGAATGGAGAAAAGACGCGTAAAACTTTAAATAAATATACAAGAATTTATTCACATCTAATTACAACTTTTTATACAAGAAAAGAAAGGGGGGAGCGAGCATATATACAAGTCTATGTGGTGTCGGGGGAATAAAACTAATAGGTAGTTCTTATGTCAAATGAGTAGGCGAGCAATCGAACAGATACAAATATCAAAACATGTCAACAATACACGAATTGCACAGCAAGCAATAGGAATTCACAGAATACAACAAAAAATATGATATATTTTGCTTATCACTCACAGTGCCCTTGGAATTCGCCAAAAAAAGGTCTTTTCAAAAAGATAATTATACTGCCGTTGGAATCCGTCAAAAAGTTCCTTTCAAAAAAACAATTATTCAATCCCTTTCTTTTTTATTTACTCATTTTTTTAATCATCGGTGGATTCTTTCTATCCAAAATGAACTGGCTTTTAATTCGTAGTCAATCATCTGCAGTCTCCTTGATCGCCCATCCTTAAAAATCAAAATGTGTAAATTTTCTCAGAGCTCAAATTTTCACGTGCTGTTCGCCGGCCAGATTCTTCAACTGTGTTTTTGACGTGTGCGGATTCTTGGCGCCAAAACCATAGGAAACCATGGTGGCGCTGGGAGAGGGGTTGGTACTCTGGTCGTTGCCACAGCGATGGGTTCACGGGGTCATCTGCACTTTCATGAAGCTACCTCAAAGAAGGAGGGGGGGGGGAGGTCCGGTTACCTTCTTACCCGTACGCGGGGTAGAATTCAGAATTTCTTTCAGGTTTTTCTTGTCATGAAGATAAAAATGTAAGGGTTAAACAGATGACAAACTTTCCTGTTCGCTAGTCGCCTACGCACTCGTCTATGCATTTGCAAATCTACCTTCAAACTGAATCGGCTGTCGGTCTTATCGATATGCGTACTAGTGCACATACCGACAGGGTGTCACAAGATGTTATTAAAAAAAGAAATGAAAATGCTTTACTATGAGAGAAATGGAAGAAAATTAAATTGTTGTAGATTAAGAGGGACGGCAAATAACACTTTTCAACTAAGAGTATCTAGTTAACAGTGGCAGAGGTTTAGCCAGCAATTGCAAAATGTTGGGTTGAAAAATTCAGTTCATTTAGAGCAGGATTGGCCAATGCATCGATTGCAATTGACCTGTAGATTGCTAACATAGTGTGGGTCAATTGCATAACATTCCAAAAAAAAAAAAAAAGAAAAAGAAAAGAAAAAGAAAAGAAAAAGAAAAGAGATATTATATATTGTATCATTTATCATTCACTTTAACAGGTGCTACTTAATTGATGTACAGGGTGGCCAATCTGCTGTTATTTAATACATTCTCTATTAACCATGTAAAACTACAAGCTAAGTGACCTAGTTATTAGTCTGCTGAGGATTTAAAGTGTGTAAGAGAAAGAGCTTTGGGGCTAGCTGTAAAAAAAATTGTTTTTTTTTATTGAAAATCTTGTCACAATATATATCCAGTTTTTTTTCTTTCTAAGGTCTACAATCCAATTCGTTTTTGAGACTTTGCTTTGGAGATACTTTCTGCTCTCTTTTCATTTTGGCATTTCTTTAAGCTGATCTTTCTGTTTTCTCGATCTCTATCTTTTCTGAAACCCCAAACTCCTTTTTTGCAGATCTGTTTCCATGTTCTTCTGCGTAATCTACCACTTTCAACTTAAAACCTGCTTGATAACTTTTTCTCTTATTCATGATAAAGGCAGAAGTTTTAACAGTTTAAAAACTGTAATGGAAGTTTACGAATATTTTACTATAAACAGATATGGATATACACTTAGGCAGAAAACTCACATCACTCAAAAATTGCCAAAAGACATCGAGGAAAAATGTCAAAATTTTGCCAAATATGTTCTGAAGGAGCATAATGATGACAATAAGTGATGAACAAATGAAAAGAATGTTTGAAAGTGATGACAGAGAAGAAGAAGTTAAATAACTATACTTATGCATAAATGATTAAACATTTTTATAAAGTCTACTAAAGACGCCATTAATTGAGTCAGCCTTTTCCCATATAAATATTAAGTTCAAGTACCACTCCACTGAGGATCATTTGAAAGTCAACTTGAAGTTGGCTACCAGCAATTACTGTTCAAACAATGCAAATCTGGCTGATTCCATTCAGTGCAAATCATCAGAATAAAGTAGAGAGCATAAATGTATTCAATGTGCCCCAAGGGTTCATGCAATGATGAAAGCTACACTAACATATATTGTATATATAAAGTAGACTGAGTACTTATATAAATAGATATATTAAGCATTTTCTTAATACAAAGAGATCATTTTGAGCTCATCATTTTAAAAGTAGCTTGTAAGCCCGCAAAAGGGTCAGGGCACCCCTTACAGTCTTAGAGGAAGAAGATTTAGTTTGTTTAACAGCATATCAACCTTTGTGGGTTATTTAATGTCAAAGTCACCCTTGTAAAAGAACAGTAGTGGTACTATTTAACCCATAGATGGGGAATAAGGGGTTTCATACCTTACCCAAGGGTATTAGTCCAAAAGTGAATGTAATAGCAAGACTGGAGTTTGAACTCATTTTCCATGATGTCGCAGTCCAGCACGTTAGCCATAACACCACAGGGACTCCCCCTTAGAGGAAGAACAATTTATTTATATAAAGATATTATTCACAGCTACCAGGTCATTATTTTTAGATGAAATGCTTTATACAAATAATGTACATCAGCATTGTTAAATTAACAATAATTTTCTGATTAAATGTTAAGTAGAAGCAAAGAATTTGATATCCAACATAAAAAAGGTAGCATTATTATTTTTAGTTGCTTATTATAAATCACAACAAAATTTGGTCAGAAGAAAAAATCTATCTATATATTAAGACTTGTATTACTTAATTGTATGACAGTTATCATCTTGCAACAACCCCTGGTTAAAAATGAGACCGTCCAAACCATCCCAGATAAAATACAAAAATGTAAATCCTGATTATCTAGTGTTGCTTATCCGCCAACTTCTTATTTCTTATGAATGTAGTCACCTCAGCTAAATACCGGATACCCTCTCCATACACATGTACGCACACATATATGTATATTATTGCTGTATGCTATTCATGTTCCTGACATTAGTACATTATTCTATGCACTATACATGAGACTTTTATGAATCTATTCCCAGGACAGCAAGACATTCAGAACATGGCAGTTGCCTGATGGAGGGTATTCGTTTGGTTGCAAGTCTCTGTACAGTTACTAGGAGGTTAATGTTCTGAGCGAGATAGGGGTTCCAGACTAGTGATGCAAATTCCATTTGAAATTTCAATATAATATTTCATTACGTTAAAACTTAAATACTTGCACCTGGTGGGCACATATTTTTGCTAGTATTTATAACAGTCAAGAATTCAATATCACTAAAAACAGTTTGGTTTTAAAATTCTTTTGACTGTGTGTGTGTGTGTGTGTGTGTGTGTGTGTGTGTGTGTGTGTGTGTTGCCATAACATTTGTATAATAGAATCTTTTGAAAGCCATTAATATCCCATTAGATAAGAGAACAATATTTTCACATTATCCAGTGACTAATTGACAATATAAAACATTTTCATAGGTCAGTGATTCACTAGAAAAAACAAAACAGATTAATTCAAAGCAATTGAAGCTACCAAACTGTCTCTGTTTTTATTCTTGAATAATGAATTTCTATCATCTGGTGGCATTTGGTGGTTGTTGTTGATGGTGGTATTAATAGAAACAGGCTAATTTTTTTCAACAATTTTTTTAAATGCTTCTTCCAACATTAAATTGTTTTTTGTTTTAGTCAAAGAAATTTTCATGTACATTTAACACTGATTGATTTTGGACCATGCAAATCAGCAATTTTTATTTATTCATTTTTTATCAGTCTATTTAAAAAAAAAAGTAAAACAATAACAACAACAAAAAAGTTGTGTCTTTTGATAGACCAACAATAAGTAAAGAAATCCAAACGGAAAGAATGAAATGAAAAATCCAGAATTCAAAGTCAAAGGGGGAAAAATGAGGGTCAAAATCTAAACAGAGCGACCATCATTTGTTGCTCATAAACAAAAACATGACACTCCCAGTTGGGATTGGTCACAACAATTAGGGAATAGAAAAAAAAAATGACCATATTTTGAGCTCTACTTAAAGAGATAAGTATCTAAGATTTACTTCTCTTTCGCCCCCATATGTTTCTGTTCATATCTATCTATAACATTCTATTCAGATCTATTTATATCTAACTATCCAACAATTATGACATCATAGATGTATTTTACAAAACCAAATCACAATCCTGGTTTGAAAAAAAAAAAAAAAAAAAAAAAAAAAAAAAAAAAAAATCAGGGAATTACCCAATTTTAAGGAAATTTTCAGTATTGATATATCAATAAATGAATTTTATAATGCATGTTATTTTATTTCAAAATTGATTTTTTTCGGGTCCCTTAATTTACCCCCCTCCCTATTTTGGGGACACAAAATATCAGTTGTTATATAAATTTGAAACTAATTACAGTATAAATAAGAAGACAAAAGACCCAAGGTGTGAATAGAAAAAAAAATTTAAAGGAGCGTTTTTGGTAGAAAATAAATACTGAAAGTTAAATGTAAAAAAACTTTAAAAAATTGAAAAATTTTTTTCCTCTGTTGTTTATGTATATAAGTAACTTTTAGATTATCAGTGAAAAAAATATACATCAATATTTGTTCTATTTAAAAGTTGGGAACCTAACTTCTCAATCGAGTTTTCTCTAAAAATCATTAGATAAAAATACTAAAATAGGCTTGTTATTAAATGAATATTTGTTTTTAGAATCTAAACATGAAATTTAAAATTAGTCTGTAATACGATGTTGGTCGGGATGCCAAATGTAATATTATGATCTGGTCACGGGACCAAATGTAATACGATGTTGGTTTTGCTGCACGCGGCTCTAAATGTAGTACGATGTTGTCGCGGCGTCGAATCTAACGCGATGGGTGTTCTTTGACCCACAGGAAAGTTGAAGTGCTTGTTCCGGGCTGTATCTGAAAATGACCAAGTTCATCAAGGTTGTTCCACAATTAACACGAACGCGTTTTTAACAATAAAAGACCTTTATTAATCATACAGTGATTAAAAATCATGTACAACCACAAAGGGATATCTAGTTGAGGTTGAGTCGGTATTTTGTGGACTGACTGGCGATATATGCTGTGTTCTGATTCAAATTCAGGACTTTGAGCAACAAGACGACAAAGCAAAGACGGTGACAAGGGCCATGAGACGGAGCTATCAATCTGCTAGGGAAGCAGTTGTCCAATCTGGTCAAGAACCAGCTGTCCGATCTGGCCAAGGACCAGCTTTCCACTCTGGTCAAGTACCAGCTCTCCAATCTGGTCAAGAACCAGCTCTCCAATCTGCCTGGGACCCTTTTGGGTCCTCTTTTATGGGTTCCAAACCCCTGAATCCAGGGCTCTGATTGGCCAGCCAATCGAAACGCCGGACCAATGGCCCTACAGTGTAAACATCAGGAGGTGTATGAAACCCCACCCACGCGGTCGCATTTGATTGGACGGCCAATCAAAATCATGGCATTGGGTTACTTATCTCGGAGGTAGGTAACAAGTCTCCGCCCCAGTTTCCTGATTGGTGAGGCACCTGATAATATTTTTGTTATTGTATAAATGGTCCTGTCAATTGCTATGATAATTCCCAGGGACTGGCCTAAGACCACCCAGGTAATTTAAGATTATCAACATTTTAAAGATTTACTCTTTAAACTGTTTTTTGCTAAATAAATGTCCTTATCTTACACAGTCCCCACAAGAACAATAATAGATATGGATATGTCAGCAGCCATTCCCCTTCTTCAAAAATTATTTATCATCTTGTTTCGACGCTACAAGAATGATAATATATATCTATGTGAAAACATTTGTATAAACAAAAAGTCATTTGTGTTATATCAACCATCAACCGACTTTTAGCCATTAGAATTTCTTCGTGTTAGAGTAATTAATTTTATCTTGTGTTGACTTTACCACACCACTGACTTGTACTCTAATCTAAGTCACTTGTATGACTCTAGACTCAATTGTTATTTTTAAGTATCCAGTCAGACATCCGTCTTAATATCAACCACTTTCAGCCTGGATAAAATGGTTCCCTATCTTTTGGAGTTTCCATGTAAATGATAATATGATAAAACAGACCTCTGCTTTACCTCAACCTATTTCTGCCACTAGGACCGGCTTTGTTCAAAAATTATTTATCATCTTGTTTCGACGCTACAAGAATGATAATATATTTATATGAAAACATTTGTATAAGCAAAAAGTCATTTGTGTTATATCAACCATCAACCGACTTTTAGCCATTAGAATTTCTTTGTGTCAGAGTAATTAATTTTATCTAGTGTTGACTTTACCACACCACTGACTTGTACTCTAATCTAAGTCGCTTGTACGATTCTAGACTCAATTGTTTTGTTTTTAAGTATCTAATCGGATATCGCCAATCAGTCTATAACACTACAGTGTTATAAGGCACTTTCTACTTTAAATTAATTTTATTTATTAATTAGGCATATAAATTCTTGCTCTAAATGCTCATATGGATGCAGTGAATGGTAATATTTATTTTAAAGAAATTTGATTTATTTCCATTGAATTAGTTTCCATTGATTCAGTAATTTGAAAGAAAGAATTTGTTCATTAATAAGTCAACACTGAAAATTTTATTAAAATCAGAAAATTCCGTAATTTTTGGTAATTTTTTTGTTTATCAATCTAGGTTAGTAAATTGCCACTTATGACCTCCTGTAGACGCGAGCTAAATTTGTTTCCTCTTTAGACTGAACGTAAACAAGTTTTATGGACTCCGTTTTTGAAATGAAAAAAAATTATATTAAATTTAGATAAATAATAAGTTTACAATTTTTCTGTACATAGTATATTTAATGTTTTTTGTTATTGATTTCTAAGAAGAAACTTTTAAAAATGTTCTAAAATGTTGAAAAAAGGGCCTGTTTTGAGTGCATAATAAATCTTCACTTAGATATTTTTTGGGCAAATTTTATTGTTTAAAATGTATCAAAAATAAATTACATGTGTAATATTATTATTATTATTTTTTTTTTTTTTACTGATGCTCATTATGTTACTTTTCAACTAAAACAAAAATTTGACCTTAAATAATTGATTTAATCCTAGTTCATTTTTAAACTGAAAATGAGAGCACAAATTGGTGGTACCCATACTTTTTGTTGTAAAATTTTAACAAAAAAAATAATTTTTTGATAACTGAAACAAATAGATGTCAGGCATCATGTCATATTTCTTCTTTTTGTTTTTCTATTTGAAAACTTTTTATGAAAGATTTCCAACAGTCATATTTCCTTTTTTTTTCTTCTTCATTACATATGTAAAAAAAAAAAAAATTCACATTTATTTCCTAAAACCAGTCAATTAAATGTTTTTTATTTTATTTTTGTTCTATCTCTTCCTCTTACAATGGTAAAAATGTTAATAGAATTCAATTTTATTAAAATCTGAAAATCTTTTTCAACAGTTTCTTTGGATATGGTCACTTGCAGTGATAACACTAAACCGATTGGTTTTGGTTTTGTAAAATATTTTGGTATGATATTCACGGTATGAAGATAAAATTGATTAAACTGCACATCTCTATTGAATGTACATGATAGAATGTTGAGAGCGCTCCATCCTTATACGTTGGTCCACCAACAAATCTTGAAGAGAGGATTACTTGTCTACCAATATTTATAAAATCATTATCACTCATTGCATCGATAAGGCCTTGGTACGTTGTTGATCTTAGTAACAAATGATTAATTCTAATGAAGTTCAACTTTTCCCCTTCAATTTTCCCCTATCATGTCAACCAGATATTGTTAAAATAAATGGTTACTTCTGAGAATATGATTGAACTCATTTTCATGGTTCATAATACAGTAAGTATAGTATTGCATTGATGTCAACCTTGAATTGTTGGTCATTCCCAATTGATGATGCCACCTACTGCATTCAGAAGGAAAGAAAATAACATATTGCAGAGTATCATAAGCGTGATGCAACTCTGAAATAGTTTGTAGCTGTCTTCCTCTTTCTTTCAAAACAATGTGCCGTAATCATGCAAGAGATTCTGTATTGTGTTGCACCATAACTGCAACTTCATTTGCAATTTATGCATTCTATCTCCTCTCATGTTCTAATGTTGGCCTCTTATGTAGATCAATAATGATCCTTACTTCTGACATATTACAAATCCGTTCTTTTGTCAGTAGAAGTGAATCAACATTGGGATTATATCATCTAATTACATTTTCTAACAATTCTACTAAGTTGCGCCATAATCCCGGATTGGCCATCCTTAAATTGATGCTATCTTGAGGATCTAAGAAATAAATTTGAAGAAATTGGACATCCTCATTTGGATTAAGCAGTAACAAACTAACATAATGATGAATTTGTACTTCAATGATTACTGAAGGAGTCTATCCACCTCTCTGGGGACGCAACAAAAGAAATCATTTGAAAGAGGTTGTTGTATTGCCTGATATTATTTTGGAATTCAACAGCCATTAGTTGATCACTGTTAAATAAGTACTCAAGTTTTTATCCCATTTTGGCTGATATACTTTCGGGTTGGTTGGATTTTGCGGCATGTCAACTCTTGTTAGGTTATTTTTATGCCAAAGAAGTTTTGTTTTATTCATTTTTGATGGGTACTCAATTTTTTTTTTCAATACATTTTTTTAAAACTCATTTTTTTCTTATTTAACCCATAGATGGGACTCTAACAGGTACTAAAACTCTGGATCAGAGTGGATTTGGGAGTAATGTTCATTAAGAGGGACTCCACATTCCCCAGAGTTCCAGAATTGGAACTTTACCAGCAGATAGAGTTTAACGTCATACCCAGGACATTAAGACCCTCAGCCACTGCCTTCTAGAACATATATTATAAAAAAGGGTTGAGGGCTTGCCATAAGGGTAATCAGGTTAGGACAATCATATAGGGGCTAGGGCTTGATGTGACATATTGCAGATTATCATAAGGGTGATGCAACTCTGAAATTGTTTGTAGCTGTCTTCCTCTTTCTTTCTGTTGTAGGTGACTCACCTATGACACGAACATAGACTTACCCAAAGGGTATATTAAACAGAGCAAAGCTACTCAAGTGAGAAGTAGCAGATACATGTTCTTCGTGTACGCTTAACAAGGAAACCCTTTTCCTTGTACGTTGATATATTGCTGAATACAATCTGTTCTCTACATTTTATCGCCGTGTTGAGTTAATATTTATTGACCCTTAAACAGGTCATAACAGTGGCGACGAGGTAAAAGAATTTTTCACGGGACCCTAAGCAGTAGCGTCTAAAGATTTATTAGGACCTATGCAGTTGATTGATCAGAGAGGGCCTCTCCAATTGCCTGTCTAGCCTAAGTAAGGTCCAAAATGGTGTGTTGCTAAGTCACCAGTATTCCATCCTTAAGCATCATGGGTCATCACCCACGGCCAACAGGTGGAACCTTTGGTGGGGGGGAGGGGAGGTCTATTACCCCTCTGCAGAGGTGCAGTTGGTGTATTCTAAAGCCTGAGATGACAAGGTCTTCACATTCTGGGCAGTGAATATGTCATTAAAAATGTGATTAAAAAAATAACAGAGATTAAGATGTTCATTTAAAAAAGAAAACAAAACAAAAAACACAACTGATTATAAAGAAGATAAAAGGAAAGTTTCAAAATGGTTACTCACTTTTCCAAAGTAATAAAGTAAAGATGACAATCAGAACGAGGGCCAGTATTAAAATGATTGAACGAGTGTAGACCCGACATGAATTACTTAACCAACGCAATAACAGCATCTTCTTTTATCGCACACAGCTGCACTGCCAACTGAAGAGAGAAAGGGTAAAAGAATTGTCCAAGATTCAATCATTATATATTTTCATTATTCAACAAAGATTTTACAAATTTTTATCTTATTTAATCAACAAATCCATAAATGTAACAGAGTGACATTTCGCTACATTTCTAACGAGTCAAAAAATTGGAACAAACCTCCAACTAGTAAATTGCACATTTCAATTTGTCTATATGTAACGGTTAAATCAAGGAAAGAAATTTACTTTTCTTGCAAAACAATTTTTCATATTAGCAAAAAACAAAAACAAAAAAACAAAAAAAACTAACAAAAAAACGTGTAACAGTGTGACAAAAAGTTTCTGTTAAAAACTACAATTACCATCCGTCATTAATCAAGCCAATGAAATGGAACTTTCAAAATCTTATTATACTGATAAGATGTTCTAATGTATCGTGTTTAAGGATTGTAGTAGTGCCAATTGAATGAAGGAGGATTTTCGACTGGTATAGATCAATTGGAAGAAAATCATTGCATGCTTAGTACTTTATCTTCACAAAAAAATAACAATAAACAAGATAAATATCATTAAAACTTAAAAAATAGAGAGATACAAACTAAAATCCAAGGAAAAACTAAATATCTATATAAAAGTCCATTAACACACCTTTTTAAAGCAGGAAAAGGTAACATTTCCAACACCTGTGAATTAGAAACCTACCTTATATCATTGGACACAATAGAAAAACATCTTAAAGATTGTCCTACACGTTTCCCATAATCTAACTTCAAAAGATCTACATAAAAAATTAGGACAATCATTTTTTGGGTGATATTGTCCTTTATTGTTGTGGACTCATAAGGAACAGTTACAAATATCACATTCTTAAAAATTATTTTCATTTTCATCCCTGTCTTAATCTTCCTGCTGAGCACTTCCAAGATTATTTACTGTATATAAAGCACCAGAGTATAAGGATGCACGAGAACTGACTGTTCAGAAAATTCAAGATGGTCGCTGTTTAAATTCCTATCAATATCAAAGTATTGTGAATGAGACAACTGAAACCAAATGATTTGATTTTATCTTTTGTTGAAAAATACAACACACTGACTTTCAATGAGGATTTGATTACTTTCTAAAAGGAATTGCCATTATAGATCTGTGCTTTTCTGCGTGTCACTAGATTAGCTGCAGTGTTAATTATTGTACCCCCTATACGATCCATTGTTCCCTTTACATGACTAGTAGTAGCAGCAAAGAAAGGTTTGTTTTTTTAAAAATTATTTACAGCTTTATTTGCTCAATAAAATCTTTGTCTTTATCTCTTGTTGCTTCAAGATTCTCATTTCTCTGCAATTTTCTTTGCTCAGACTTTTTTTAAAAACTTCTAATCAATGTTGACTCGTCCTTTAACTTTTGCCAGTATCTCTTTTGACATTATTTGTCTGTCTTTTTGGGATGAGGCTTGATGTTAATAATTTTGATTTTTCAGACTGTTGTCCTCATCTTTATTGGGGTATGTATAAACACAATGTTTCTATCCCATATAGCTGTGGGATAGTTTGCAAAGGTGAGACATGTGATTCACTGTAAGTAAGACTAGAAGAACATTGGAAAGCAGTGGTTCAAGAGGAAACAAAAAAGTCAGGTATAGCTGACCATATATGAAAAGAAAAGGGAAACTATCTTTTCCTTGTGGAATAAAGTTTAAATAATCAATCAATTTTAATGATTCTTTAACATTTATTAACAATAAAGTAAGGCCAATTAAAATGGAAGATTTCGAAGAGAAAGCAACAACATCGAATTTAGATAATCCATCCAAGAAATCACTGGACCTTTAACAATATGCAGGATAGGACTTATTCACTTACCAAAGGATTCCATAACTCAGGACTTACTTACTCTAAGCTCTTTTCAACTGGCCAAGGATGGCATTTAAAAACTTAACAGGTTACGAGCCAAGGTACGCTTGGATGTTCTTCAATGGCAACGAGTCGAGTTACGAAATTTGGGAGACAAAGTTCCATGGGTATCTGAGAACCCTTCAGTTGCATGACATAATCAATGCACCATCGGGCTAACTGGAGGACCCAATTTTCATAGACAAAAATGCAACAATATATGCAGAATTAATCCAGTGCTTGGATGATCGGAGTCTTTCACTCGTAATGCGCAAAGCGAGAGATAATGGCAGAAGGGCAATGGAGATATTAAGGACTCACTACTTGACGAAAGGCAAGCCTAGAATTGTAGGGCTATATCGCCAATTAAGTTCGTTGAATAAAACAGATTATGAATCAATCACTGATTACATAATCCAAACTGAGAGCATTGCAAGCTCATTAAGGGAGGCCGGGGAGATTGTTAGCGATGGCTTATTAATTGCCATGGTATTGAAGGGCTTGCCCTCAAATTTCAAACCCTTTGCAACAGTAATAACCCAAAGGGATAGGCCTATGACGTTCACAGAATTCAAAGTCAGATTCCGTAGTTATGAAGAAACAGAAAGTATGTACTCTGGGGAATCCGAACATGGAACTATACAACTGAAGACCCAATCTAAAAAGGGTAAAACCAATCCCCGCTATGAAGGCAGATCAACTAGATGTACCAACTACCAGAATTATCAAGGCAGACCTTGGAAGGGTAACAAGAAGTCACCATTAAAAACAAATATTACATGTTATATTTGTAATAAAAAAGGCCACATGTCCTACGACTGTAGAAATAAGAAAAAGGATTTTTGTCAAAATGTTAAGTATTTTCCCCAAAGAAAACAAACATATTTATTTTTGGCTGCTGGGTGGAGACTCTTTATCACATAAGGAACATTTGATCGTTGATTGCGGGGCCACTCAACATGTGATCAACGATAAAACTAAATTTATCAGTTGGGACCCCAATTTTGAGCCTGAAAAGTAATAAAATAAAACAAAAATAATATTATTATAAATTTTAATATGTCTGAATGAAATGATTTAATATTTCTGAATGAAAGCACCCACCTTATATCAAAATAGGCGGTGTGTTGAGGAATTTCTCTTATAAGGTGTGTGTTAAAAGCCCACTTCTATTTATAGACTCGCCGAGAACCATATGATCAACCTCTTGGCCAATCACTGGCTGTACTCTGCTGTTGATATAATATTTATACCGGCTGTACTGGTCATAACTACTCATAACTGCTTTGAACCTTCGTGGACAACGGGCATAGGATTAAATCACTGGACCTTTAACAATATGCAGGATAGGACTTATTCGCTTACCAAAGGATTCCATAACTCAGGACTTATACGCAGGATAGGACTTATTCGCTTACCAAAGGATTCCATAACTCAGGACTTATATGCAGGATAGGACTTATTCGCTTACCAAAGGATTCCATAACTCAGGACTTATACGCAGGATAGGACTTATTCGCTTACCAAAGGATTCCATAACTCAGGACTTACTTACTCTAAGCTCTTTTCAACTGGCCAAGGATGCCATTTAAAAACTTAACACAAAGAACTTTTGGCAACATATGGGGAAACCCAAGTTAAAAAGAAGTCACTTGAAACTGAGACAATTTGATGGCTCTTACATCACAGCATTGGGACAATTTGATGCTATGTTTGAGGCCAATAGGAGGTTTGAAGTGGTCCCCATAACCGTAGTGGATTGTTTCAAAAATCATGGACTAATAGGCAGAGATATTATAAGAATAGATACGGACAAGTTAATCGACAGCATAGAAAGTAAAAAGCAAAAAATAGGAATCTTGAGAGGTTACAAAGCCACAATACGAGTGAAAGAAAATAGCCCCCCCCCCTCATATTATGAATCTTGTAGGATACCTATCCATTTGGAAGATATGGTAGCAAAAGGAATTTTAGAACGGGTACCAGTCGGCGGTAGTAACTGGGTGTCCCCAATTGTAGTTTTACAAAAAAAAGATGGGGATTTAAGAATATGTGGTAATTATAAGATTGGTGTGAATTATAAAATCTGTTCAGATTCATATCCTATTCCTGAGCTCGAAACTGTATCGCACACATTAACAGGCACTAAATATTTTACGAAGATTTATTTAAAGGCAGCATATACCCAAATACAGATTGACGATAAATTTAAGAAATAACCACTATTAACACCCCCCTCGGACTAATGCGGTGGACGCGTATGACTTACGGCATAAAAACAGCATCGGCAATATTGTAACGAGCTATTGAAAATGTTTTAAATGGGGTGGTAGAAAATATTATAATTTATCAGGACGATATTTTAATAGGGGCTGCCAGTATAAATGAATTACAACAAAAAACTGAGCAAGTTATGAACAAATTAAGAGATGCTGGCATGAGCGTAAACCGGGATAGATGTAAGTTTAATTGCGAGAAGATAAATTATTTGGGCTTCCAAATATCCAAAGAAGGCATTTCAACTGACCCAAATTTATTAATTAAAATATCGCAGGTGTCATCCCCAGTCAACAAAAAAGAATTAGAATTGTTTTTAGGATTGGCAAATTTTTATAGCAGATATGTGCCCAAATATTCCGACTTAACTGAAGCATTTGCAGACTTACGAAGAAAGAATAGTGAGTTTGTTTGGACACAAAAACAAGAAACGGATTTTAACAAATTAAAAAAAGTACTTATGGAAAAACCTGTTATAAAGGTTTTTGAACGCAGAAAAGAAGTAACCTTAACTACGGATGCCAGTGAACATGCTGTTTCTGCTATATTGTCACAGAACGATCATCCGATTATGTACCTGTCGCAAAGGCTAAGCAAGGCAGAAATGAACTACTCGAATATAGAGAAGGAAGCTTTGGCCATAGTGTGGAGCACACAGTGCACCCGACAATTTATATTGAACATTTTTGCTAAAATCTGACCATCGACCCTTAGAATTCATTTTTAATCCACGGAAAGAGTTACCCAAGGTCACATCCGCCAGGATAATGAGATGGGCCATACTGCTGATGGCCTTTGATTTCGACATCATGTACGTCAAAAGAAACACGATTCCGCATGTTGATGTGTTGTCCAGATTAGTTTTTAACAAAGAAGACGACGAAGTGAACGACAATGAAGAAATACTACATCGGGTCGAAACCGATGTACTGCCGATTAAACAGCTTCAAGAAGAAACTTTGCTGGACCCTATTCTAAGCAAAATCTCAAAAAGAATAAGGATGAATAAACGGAACAAGCTGAAAGGCCTTATAAAGAGATTAAACATAAACTAACCATGGACAGAGGGGTTATATGTAATGGAGATTTGGTTGTACCTCCCCAAAATATGCGAAAAAAAAAAAATCAAAAGTGTACACGACGATATACATTGTGGAATAGCGGCCACACAAAAAAGACTCAAATTGGAGAGCTGGTGGCCAGGATATTCGCGTGATATTGAAGATTACATAAAAAAATGCCCCAAATGCATGGAAATTAAAGATTTTCCACAAAAATCTACTCATTCGTGGCCAAAGGAACAAGAACCATGGAGTCGAGTACACAAGGGCATAGGACTACTATTGATTTTAGTAGGTTCTTTCTCAGGGTGGCCAGAGATTGTTCAGGTGTGTGATAGAAAATCTGCAACTATCATTCAAATTTTGAGAACAATATTCTGAAGGAATAGCGTATCCAAAACCCTGGTATTGGATAATTTGCCTGAATTCTGTGATGAAGGTCTGTGTTTCTGGTTGAGGAAGATAGGATGTAAACCCTACAAAACTCCGTGCTACCATCCACCATCGAATGGGGTTGCGGAAAGGATGGTTAGAATGGTTAAATTAGGATTAAAAGCATTTGAGCCGTCATGAGAGACCATAGAATCCTTTCTACCTAAATTCTTGATGAGTTACAGATCCATTCCTCATGCTGATATAGCGTCTAGAAATTATATATAAATTAAAAACTCCTTTTGCTGTAACAGTAACAGTTCAAGAAGTTTTTGAAGAGAAAAAAAAGGTATTTAAAATCCTAAGACAAGAGAGAGAGAGAGAGAGAGAGAGAGAGAGAGAGAGAGAGAGAGCTGAAAGAAAAAAGGAGGGGGGGCTTGACATTTGTTAATGTTTTTTAAAATTGAACAGGATATTAATATTTTTATTGTTAATTTATTTGATATCCTCATTCCAGAAAAGTGAATAAATCAATCAATTTGACAAGAAAACTTAAGTCAATGGAAAATTTTGAATGGTTGACAATCTGACAATAAAATGTAATTTGAGGATTATAACAATACTTGCATAAAACCTCAAGTTAAGGATGTTAAATAATTTTAAGATTTCAAATATTTTGTATACTGTGGGTGGGGGTGGTGTTTGAGATTGTGGTTAGGAGAAATTGATCAGATGTTAAGCTCAAATAATGTTAAATTATTCAAGCTAAACATCTACAGACCCCCATGTCAACATCCGCTCATATAAAAAAGAAATACACACACCCACGCACACACAGATGCACACGAATACAAACGCTCACACGTCAGTATTGTTTAGATGTTGCACATTCACAGAATAATGTGAATGTGTGCGAGACCCGCTGTCCCGTATACATAACCTTTTGCACTGTCAATAAACACACATACACATTCATAACAACACCACATACATACGCATATCATTTCATCCAATCATACACATCTTATGTCTGTTTAACCTTTTGTAATTTTCGATTTTCCTTGCATTTGAAACAGTGTCATCTGAAGAATGTTTGCGCTTACGCATGCATGAAACCAAATGGTTGTGACCGTTCCTTTGTCATCAAATAAATATAAAACCTTTATATATTTATTTCATTATATTATATATACATTTAAACTATATATACATTTAAATTAAACATATACTTTGTTTCACAACAAAGCCTAATGTTTAAACATGAAAATTTCACACATTAAATATTAAAATGATTGAGACAATCTTCTATTAATGAGACATTCCTTTTTTTTGCTCACTTTATAATTTTTGAAGGAATTTGCTTCCACAGTTGGGAGAAGAAATGAACATCTTCCTGGTTGTACAATTTCAAGAATATTGATAAAGATAGGTCACTTTGATTTTGCAAAACTAAATAACGTGTAAAATTTAGTCTTTTTTTTTAGTTAAAAAAAAAAAAAAATCATATTTTGCATTTTCGGCTGTTCGAAGCAAAATACCATTTTAACTCACTGTAAAAAATAATTCAATGAATAAAAGCATATACAAATTACATATTTAGAAATATGGTTTTATTTTCTTCCCAACCATATAAATATTTTTAAGATTGGACCAGAAATACATAAGATATTGCGAGTTGAATGGAATAAATTGCAAATTTGACAATCTCAACCGAAATCAGATATTGACTGGAAATGTTATCATTACACAAGAGAATGGATGATTTCCTTAGAAAACAAAAATACCAAATTAAAAACTGAATTGAAAACCGCAGTATCAAGAAAAGAAAAAAAAAAAAGAAAACTAATATCAAAGCATAAATTGACAAACCACCCAACTCTAAATGTCCTAAATATTCTTTTTCAAACAGCATAAAGAATAAAGCTAAAATGTCTACCTAAAATAAGTAGACTTTGATTACGGTCAAGTTACACTGAAAGAACCAGTTCCTCTTAGATCACTGAATTTAAGTCATGATGAGCATGTTTAATACTTAATTGGGTGACTACTTAAGTAACAGCAGGTACTGTAAGCAATCTGAGTCCTTTGTTTGTCAAATATGACTTGATTCAGCATTAAATGATCCCGAAAGGATTGATATGCCATAAAAAAAAAAACCAAAAACACAACCAACCAACCAACCAACTAGAATTTTAAATCAATCCAATTATGAGTTTTTTTTTCTGATATGAATAATAGACAAAAAGGATTTGTCTATATTCTTGACGGGTGCCCTACTGACTGAGCTAAACCAACCTCTTATATATTAGATTATTGTAAATTAATTGCCTTCGTTATTTACATTATATTCTCAATGATTATTAAATAATCATTATTCAATCTTAATTAAGAGGGGGAGTCATCATAGTAAATTAAAGATAAGTAATCTTTTCATATGCATTCTTATTTAATTTTGTTGGTCTTTCTAATTTCATATTTTATTACATTAAAACTTAATTTGCCTCCAAAGGGCACATATTTTTGCTAGTATGTATAATATATAATTATCATCATGGCCGCTGACAGCATGGATTCTTTTTTAACCTTTCTTACCGTCCTTGTTTGGTAGCATCAAGCTTTTTCTCCAAGTGTTTCTTTAGTATAAATGGGGCACAATCTTACAGAAAAAGAGTCTAAAGAATTCTAATCATTTCAAATGGAACAAAGTAACAAAGATTGGAGTTTTGATTAAATTACAACGTTAACATTAGTCAGTTTTTGCTTCTAGGTTCTGTAAGTATGGATATGCAAAAATCAAACTTTGCACTTTTTTTCTTTTTTTCTCTGAGAATCAACCAGTTCATGTTAGGTGTCAAGTTATGAAAATTTAAACTGGATGTTGTTTTCATTTCAACTTTGATTTACAGTTTAACTTTTTAAGTTGAGATTTTAAACAACTGGTTTCTATATAAAAATCATTCATAGGATTGATTTTAATATGTTGGAGAATAAAGCAATAATATTAGAGATCAATAACACCAAGAAATTATTTATTAAACCCAGTTTTGTCAAAACCAGTATGCAAATTAACCACAGCATATATTATGTAAAACTATATTTTTTTATAAGACACATTGCAGGATTTTAAATGCACTAATAACATGAGCTGTTTTGAGGCCACTCTAACACAGATTTTCATAGTCATCATTAATAAATAAAATGTATTCTATGTAACAATGATTTTGACTAATATAAATAAAACACTTATTGATAAACCTGCAAAATTCCTGTGACATAAGCAGTGACATAGTTTTAGTTACAGACAGACAGTCATCAAATCAACATTTATAATAAGAGATGTATTCTTATGTGTTTTATCTACATATCTATATTTACATTCATATTTGTGTATATGTTTTACTTTATGCGACTAAAAGAGTTTGTTCATAAATAAAATTGACCTTTTCCTCGTTTATAACTTTATCTCTATTAATAATAAAGATTCAGTGTCTATCTGTCTGTAACTGAAACTACATCATTGCTTACATCACAATACCCAAAATTGTTAATACATAGAATAAAGAACAACCCTGTATCATATATCTTTTTATTTCTCTGAATGTTTGAGATGAGGCTTGATGATTAGTATTATCTGTATTATTCAGACTATTGTCCTCATCATCATTGTTATATGTACAACATTTCGGCCGATATGCCCTCTGGCCTTCTTCAGGTATTTCTTGTTGGACTCGGGAACCTTCTTGTCATAATTGGGAGCCATCACGGAACTTTGAACCCAACCCTTTATTCTGTCCATGGGGATATCCTGTTCTCCCGATTACGATAAGAAAGTTCCAGAGTCCGAAAAGAAATACCTGAAGAAGGCCAGAGGGCATATCGGCCGAAACGTTGTGCGGAGAGTGATGAAGATGAGGACAATAGTCCGAATAACGCAGATAATACTAATACATCTTTTTATTTATCTTTTTTAAAAAAATATTCATTATTAATATTAATAAAATAAGTAAAAGCTTTTTCTTATAATTCAACATTTGAATTCTTTCCATTGTAATAATAACAATTTGAATAAATCAACTATGAAATTAAAAAGTTGTGTTATTACTTTACATCAAAAAAATTATTTGCAAAATTTGTTATCAATTTTAAAAAATTATTTTTTACCCTCACCCTTTAAGAATTTAACTAAAAAGTTTACAAATAAATAAATTTGTACTATTTTGTGTAAAATTTATGTGTGAAATAAATACAAAATAATTATTCAATTGATAATTAATAGATGCACGCAACATTTTATTTGAGTATGTGTGTGTGGGGGGGGGGGAGGGGGCAGAACTAAGTTTCCATTTCAGATTTTTTTTTTTTACTCCTTTAATAAATTTGATGATTTTACTTATGATACAAATTCTCTGACATTGAATTTTTAACTCCCACCCACCTCAGGCAATATCTTTCAAAAATTAATTTTTACACTACGTAGAGGGCGTATTTTTTTGCTAGTATTGCTAATGAAATTCATGACTCAGAATTTAGATGAAAAGATTTTTTTATTAATTGACTGGTCTTTTGTACCATCCACATTCTACTTAGGGACAAGTGGATGGTATTGGACAAGTCGATGGTATGGCTGGATTTAATGATTTTGTGCTGCGGAATTCCTTAATGAAAAAGAAGTCCAAAATAAATGCAAACAGACTTGACTGGAATTTGAACTCAGTTTGCTAAATTATCTCTTCTGTGTCATTATCAATTGAACATCTATATCTACATACATGTGTGTGCGTGTGTGTGTTTGTGTGACTGCACCTATGTGTGAGTGTCTATGACACTTTTAGATGAATATTAATAAATAAAAATTGCAAACACTTATAATGTTTGTGTGTGCGTGTGTGACTGCGTGTGTATGTCTGTGCGTGTGATTCTGGGCCTGTATGTGTGTGTGCATGTGTATGTGTATTCCATAATTTGAAAGAATAAAGACAAAATACACAAACCTATTAAAATGTTATGTGTTTGTCAGATAATGTAAGTTTCCCAACCCTATTGCCCTTATGGCCAACCCCCAACCCTTTTTATCATATATGTGCTAGAAGGCAGTGGCTGAGGGTCTCTGTGTCCTGGGTATGATATTAAACTATCTGATGGTGAAGTTCCAATTCTGGCACTCTGGGAATTGTGGAGTACCCCTTCATCTTCATTATTCCCAGGTTCATTCTGATCCAGAGTAGTAATACCTGTTAAGGTCTTATCTAGGGGTTAAATAGAACAAAAATGAGTTTTAAAAAAACCCAACAATTTGAGTACCCATCAAGATGTTTTCAGCATTAAATAACCTAACGAGGGTTGACATGCCATAAAATCCATCCAACCAATCAATTAATGATATAATAACAATGAAATTATTGAGAAAACTGCTCAGGTGCACAAGCTTCATCAGAGGCTAAATGATATGAACGTGCCTCAATAGAGTTTTGGAACAGATTATCCAAGGTGGAGAGAGAGAGCCGCTTTTTGGGAGAGTAGAGCCGGGGCGGATTTGCAGCAAAGATCTAAAGATTAACCGAATGGCAATCACTTTGGGGTTTATAGATTCAATGACTTTCTAAGTCAAAACAATCAAACATTTTTGTTAGTTCTTCAGTAATGTGCAAGGGACAAAAAATGAAGCAAAAATGTAATATTTACATTTATAGTATATACTAAAATGAAACAAACAAACCTGTGTATATAGATATGAAATAACACAAACAGTTAGGAAATAACACACACACACACATATATATATATGAAATAACACACACACACACACACATATATATGAAATAACACACACACACACACACATATATGAAATAACACACACACACACACACACATGAAATAACACACACACACACACACATGATATAAATAACACACACACACACACATATATATATATATATGAAATAACACACACACATATATATATGAAATAACACACACACACACACATATATATCTTATTATAATGGAGATTGTGTGTTTTTCTGTCTGTAACCGAAACTATATTACTACTCAAGTCACAATTCCCTTAATTATTTACGTCAAATTCTCCATGATTTCAGTCTTTTAAACCTTCAATTATTAATAAAAATTGTTTTACATTATTAATACTGTTGACCATATCTACGTACTAATAACATGCAATTGTATTTATATATACAACAAAATAGCGGTTTACAGTTTGAACGAGAAGGCTAATTTGCATATTGATATTTAAAATTTTATTTTAATAAATATGTGCTTGGTATTATTGATTTCTAATTGTTTGGTTTTATCTTAAGAAATATAAACAAAAATCTCGTGGATAAATCTTAAAAGAAATTTATTTACAAGAAGAAATGACTGTAATATTATCCTTTACTTCCTATTTTAACTAAATAGTTAAATTAGGAAAATTTACCAATGAAAGAGGGGAGTAATGGAAAATGATGGAATAGTTAGTTTCAAAGTTGTTCTATTTTTCGATTATACCCCCTCTGTTGCAGATCTTTTTATTTACATTCTTAGTCAGTTTCATTAGCCTTTCTAATTTAATATGATATTTTATTATATCAAAACTTAAATACTTGCACCCGGAGGGTGCATATATTTGCTAGTATATATGAAATAACACACACACATTTTTTGTATATTCCTATTATCAATCTATCACCCTTCACTCTCTCACATAAGAGTTAAATTAAACAAATCCTTAATCCTATAACATTTTTTGTATATCCCTATTATTAATTTATCCCCTTCACTCTCTCACATAAGAGTTAAATTAAACAAATCCTTAATCCCCTAATTTTTTTTGTATATCCCTATTATTAATCTATCACCCATCACTCTCTCACATAAGAGTTAAATTAAACAAATCCTTAATCCCATAACATTTTTGTATATCCCTATTATTAATCTATCACCCTTCACTCTCGCACATAAGAGTTAAATTAAACAAATCCTTAATCCCATAACATTTTTTGTATATCCCTATTATTAATCTATCACCCATCACTCTCTCACATAAGAGTTAAATTCAACAAATCCTTAATCCCATAACATTTTTTGTATATCCCTATTATTAATCTATCCCCCTTCACTGTCTCACATAAGAGTTAAATTAAACAATATCCCTATTATTAATCAATCACCCATCACTCTCTCACATAAGAGTTAAATTAAACAAATCCTTAATCACATAACATTTTTTGTATATCCCTATTATTAATCTATCCCCCTTCACTGTCTCACATAAGAGTTAAATTAAACAATATCCCTATTATTAATCAATCACCCATCACTCTCTCACATAAGAGTTAAATTAAACAAATCCTTAATCCCATAACATTTTTGTATATCCCTATTATTAATCTATCACCTATCACTCTCTCACATAAGAGTTAAATTAAACAAATCTTTAATCCCATAACATTTTTTGTATATCCCTATTATTAATCTATCACCCATCACTCTCTCACATAAGAGTTAAATTCAACAAATCCTTAATCCCATAACATTTTTTGTATATCCCTATTATTAATCTATCCCCCTTCACCGTCTCACATAAGAGTTAAATTAAACAATATCCCTATTATTAATCAATCACCCTTCACTCTCTCACATAAGAGTTAAATTAAACAAATCCTTAATCCCATAAAATTTTTTGTATATCCCTATTATTAATTTATCGCCCTTCACTCTCTCACATAAGAGTTAAATTAAACAAATCCTTAATCCCCTAAATTTCTTTGTATATCCCTATTATTAATCTATCAACCATCACTCTCTCACATAAGAGTTAAATTAAACAAATCCTTAATCCCATAAAATTTTAGTATATCCCTATTATTAATCTATCACCCATCACTCTCACATAAGAGTTAAATTAAACAAATCCTTAATCCCATAAAATTTTTGTATATCCCTATTATTAATCTATCACCTATCACTCTCTCACATAGGAGTTAAATTAAACAAATCCTTAATCCCATAACATTTTTTTGTATATCCCTATTATTAATCTATCACCCATCACTCTCTCACATAAGAGTTAAATTAAACAAATCCTTAATCCCATAACATTTTTTGTATATCCCTATTATTAATCTATCACCCTTCACTCTCTCACATAAGAGTTAAATTAAACAAATCCTTAATCCCATAACATTTTTTGTATATCCCTATTATTAATCTATCACCCATCACTCTCTCACATAAGAGTTAAATTAAACAAATCCTTAATCCCATAACATTTTTTGTATATCCCTATTATTAATCTATCACCCTTCACTCTCTCACATAAGAGTTAAATTAAACAAATCCTTAATCCCATAACATTTTTTGTATATCCCTATTATTAATCAATCACACTTCACTCTCTCACATAAGAGTTAAATTAAACAAATCCTTAATACCATAAAATGTTTGTATATCCCTATTATTAATCAATCACCCTTCACTCTCTCACATAAGAGTTAAATTAAACAAATCCCATAAAATTTTTGTATATCCCTATTATTAATCAATCACCCATCACTCTCTCACATAAGAGTTAAATTAAACAAATCCTTAATCCCATAAAATTTTTGTATATCCCTATTTTTAATCTATCACCCTTCACTCTCTCACATAAGAGTTAATTAAACAAATCCTTAATCCCCTAATTTTTTTTGTATATCCCTATTATTAATCTATCACCCATCACTCTCTCACATAAGAGTTAAATTAAACAAATCCTTAATCCCATAAAATTTTTGTATATCCTATTATTAATCTATCACCTATCACTCTCTCACATAAGAGTTAAATTAAACAAATCCTTAATCCCATAACATTTTTTTGTATATCCCTATTATTAATCTATCACCCATCACTCTCTCACATGAGAGTTAAATTAAACAAATCTTAATCCCATAACATTTTTTGTATATCCCTATTATTAATCTTTCACCCTTCACTCTCTCACATAAGAGTTAAATTAAACAAATCCTTAATCCCATAACATTTTTTGTATATCCCTATTATTAATCTATCACCCTTCAATCTCTCACATAAGAGTTAAATTAAACAAATCCTTAATCCCATAACATTTTTTGTATATCCCTATTATTAATCTATCACCCTTCACTCTCTCACATAAGAGTTAAATTAAACAAATCCTTAATACCATAAAATGTTTGTATATCCCTATTATTAATCTATCACCCTTCACTGTCTCACATAAGAGTTAAATTAAACAATATCCCTATTATTAATCAATCACCCTTCACTCTCTCACATAAGACTTAAATTAAACAAATCCTTAATCCCATAAAATGTTTGTATATCCTATTATTAATCTATCACCCTTCACTCTCTCACATAAGAGTTAAATTAAACAAATCCTTAATCCCATAAAATGTTTGTATATCCCTATTATTAATCTATCCCTTCACTCTCTCACATAAGAGTTAAATTAAACAAATCCTTAATCCCATAAAATTTTTGTATATCCCTATTATTAATCTATCACCCATCACTCTCTCACATAAGAGTTAAATTAAACAAATCCTTAATCCCATAAATTTTAGTATATCCCTATTATTAATCTATCACCCATCACTCTCACATAAGAGTTAAATTAAACAAATCCTTAATCCCATAAAATTTTTTGTATATCCCTATTATTAATCTATCACCCATCACTCTCTCACATAAGAGTTAAATTAAACAAATCCTTAATCCCATAAAATTTTTGTATATCCCTATTATTAATCTATCACCCATCACTCTCTCACATAGAGTTAAATTAAACAAATCCTTAATCCCATAAAATTTTTGTATATCCCTATTATTAATCTATCACCCATCACTCTCTCACATAAGAGTTAAATTAAACAAATCCTTAATCCCATAAAATTTTTGTATATCCCTATTATTAATCTATCACCCATCACTCTCTCACATAAGAGTTAAATTAAACAAATCCTTAATCCCATAAAATTTTTGTATATCCTATTATTAATCTATCACCCATCACTCTCTCACATAAGAGTTAATTAAACAAATCCTTAATCCCATAAAATTTTTGTATATCCCTATTATTAATCTATCACCCATCACTCTCTCACATAAGAGTTAAATTAAACAAATCCTTAATCCCATAAAATTTTTTGTATATCCCTATTATTAATCTATCACCCATCACTCTCTCACATAAGAGTTAAATTAAACAAATCCTTAATCCCATAAAATTTTTGTATATCCCTATTATTAATCTATCACCCATCACTCTCTCACATAAGAGTTAAATTAAACAAATCCCATAAAATTTTTGTATATCCCTATTATTAATCTATCACCTATCACTCTCTCACATAAGAGTTAAATTAAACAAATCCTTAATCCCATAACATTTTTTGTATATCCCTATTATTAATCTATCACCCATCACTCTCTCACATAAGAGTTAAATTAAACAAATCCTTAATCCCATAACATTTTTTGTATCTCCCTATTATTAATCAATCACCCTTCACTCTCTCACATAAGAGTTAAATTAAACAAATCCTTAATCCCATAAAATGTTTGTATATCCCTATTATTAATCTATCCCCCTTCACTGTCTCACATAAGTAAAATTAAACAATATCCCTATTATTAATCAATCACCCTTCACTCTCTCACATAAGAGTTAAATTAAACAAATCCTTAATCCCATAACATTTTTGTATATCCCTATTATTAATCAATCACCCTTCATTCTCTCACATAAGACTTAAATTAAACAAATCCTTAATCCATAAAATGTTTGTATATCCCTATTATTAATCTATCACCCTTCACTCTCCACATAAGAGTTAAATTAAACAATTCCTTAATCCCATAAAATTTTTGTATATCCCTATTATTAATCTATCACCTTCACTCTCTCACATAAGAGTTAAATTAAACAAATCCTTAATCCCATAAAATTTTTGTATATCCCTATTATTAATCTATCACCCATCACTCTCTCACATAAGAGTTAAATTAAACAAATCCTTAATCCCCTAAATTTCTTTGTATATCCCTATTATTAATCTATCACCCATCACTCTCTCACATAAGAGTTAAATTAAACAAATCCTTAATCCCATAACATTTTTGTATATCCCTATTATTAATCAATCACCCATCACTCTCTCACATAAGAGTTAAATTAAACAAATCCTTAATCCCATAACATTTTTTGTATATCCCTATTATTAATCAATCACCCTTCACTCTCTCACATAAGACTTAAATTAAACAAATCCTTAATCCATAACATTTTTGTATATCCCTATTATTAATCAATCACCCATCACTCTCTCACATAAGAGTTAAATTAAACAAATCCTTAATCCCATAAAATTTTTGTATATCCCTATTATTAATCAATCACCCTTCACTCTCTCACATAAGACTTAAATTAAACAAATCCTTAATCCCATAAAATGTTTGTATATCCCTATTATTAATCTATCACCCTTCACTCTCTCACATAAGAGTTAAATTAAACAAATCCTTAATCCCATAAAATTTTAGTATATCCCTATTATTAATCTATCACCCATCACTCTCACATAAGAGTTAAATTAAACAAATCCTTAATCCCATAAAATTTTTGTATATCCCTATTATTAATCAATCACCCATCACTCTCTCACATAAGAGTTAAATTAAAACAAATCCTTAATCCCATAAAATTTTTGTATATCCCTTTATTAATCTATCACATCAATCTCACATAAGAGTTAAAATTAAACAAATCCTTAATCCCATAAAATTTTTGTATATCCCTATTATTAATCTATCACCCATCCTCTCTCACATAAGAGTTAAATTAAACAAATCCCATAAAATTTTTTGTATATCCCTATTATTAATCAATCACCCATCACTCTCTCACATAAGAGTTAAATTAAACAAATCCTTAATCCCATAAAATTTTAGTATATCCCTATTATTAATCTATCACCCATCAATCTCACATAAGAGTTAAATTAAACAAATCCTTAATCCCATAAAATTTTTGTATATCCCTATTATTAATCTATCACCCATCACTCTCTCACATAAGAGTTAAATTAAACAAATCCCATAAAATTTTTGTATATCCCTATTATTAATCAATCACCCATCACTCTCTCACATAAGAGTTAAATTAAAACAATCCTTAATCCCATAAAATTTTAGTATATCCCTATTATTAATCTATCACCATCAATCTCACATAAGAGTTAAATTAAACAAATCCTTAATCCCATAAAAATTTTTGTATATCCCTATTATTAATCAATCACCCATCACTCTCTCACATAAGAGTTAAATTAAACAAATCCTTAATCCCATAAAATTTTTGTATATCCCTATTATTAATCAATCACCCATCACTCTCTCACATAAGAGTTAAATTAAACAAATCCTTAATCCCATAACATTTTTGTATATCCTATTATTAATCAATCACCCATCACTCTCTCACATAAGAGTTAAATTAAACAAATCCTTAATCCCATAACATTTTGTATATCCCTATTATTAATCAATCACCCATCACTCTCTCACATAAGAGTTAAATTAAACAAATCCTTAATCCCATAATTTTTGTATATCCCTATTATTAATCTATCACCCATCACTCTCTCACATAAGAGTTAAATTAAACAAATCCTTAATCCCATAAACATTTTTGTATATCCCTATTATTAATCAATCACCCATCACTCTCTCACATAAGAGTTAAATTAAACAAATCCTTAATCCCATAACATTTTTGTATATCCCTATTATTAATCAATCACCATCACTCTCTCACATAAGTTAAATTAAACAAATCCTTAATCCCATAACATTTTTGTAATATCCCTATTATTAATCATCACCCATCACTCTCTCACATAAGAGTTAAATTAAACAAATCTTAATCCCATAACATTTTTGTATATCCTATTATTAATCTATCACCCATCACTCTCTCACATAAGAGTTAAATTAAACAAATCCTTAATCCCATAATTTTGTATATCCCTATTATTAATCTATCACCCATCACTCTCTCACATAGAGTTAAATTAAACAAATCCTTAATCCATAACATTTTTTGTATATCCCTATTATTAATCAATCACCCATCACTCTCTCACATAAGAGTTAAATTAAACAAATCCTTAATCCCATAAAATTTTTTGTATATCCCTATTATTAATCTATCACCCATCACTCTCTCACATGAGAGTTAAATTAAACAAATCCTTAATCCCATAACATTTTTTGTATATCCCTATTATTAATCTATCACCCATCACTCTCTCACATAAGAGTTAAATTAAACAAATCCTTAATCCCATAACATTTTTTGTATATCCCTATTATTAATCTATCACCCATCACTCTCTCACATGAGAGTTAAATTAAACAATCTTAATCCCATAACATTTTTTGTATATCCCTATTTTAATCTATCACCCATCACTCTCTCACATGAGAGTTAAATTAAACAAATCCTTAATCCCATAACATTTTTTGTATATCCTATTATTAATCAATCACCCATCACTCTCTCACATAGAGTTAAATTAAACAAATCCTTAATCCCATAACATTTTTTGTATATCCCTATTATTAATCTATCACCCATCACTCTCTCACATGAGAGTTAAATTAAACAATCCTTAATCCCATAACATTTTTTGTATATCACTATTATTAATCTATCACCCATCACTCTCTCACATGAGAGTTAAATTAAACAAATCCTTAATCCCATAACATTTTTGTATATCCCTATTATTAATCTATACCCATCATCTCTCACATGAGAGTTAAATTAAACAAATCCTTAATCCCATACATTTTTTGTATATCATTATTAATCATCACCATCACTCTCTCACATAAGAGTTAAATTAAACAAATCCTTAATCCCATAACATTTTTTGTATATCCTATTATTAATCTATCACCCATCACTCTCTCACATAAGAGTTAAATTAAACAAATCCTTAATCCCATAACATTTTTTGTATATCCCTATTATTAATCTATCACCCATCACTCTCTACAATGAGAGTTAAATTAAACAAATCCTTAATCCCATAACATTTTTTGTATATCCCTATTATTAATCTATCACCCATCACTCTCTCACATGAGAGTTAAATTAAACAAATCCTTAATCCATTAACATTTTTTGTATATCCTATTATTAATCTATCACCCATCACTCTCTCACATGAGAGTTAAATTAAACAATCCTTATCCCATAAACATTTTTGTATATCCCTATTATTAATCTATCACCCATCACTCTCTCACATAAGAGTTAAATTAAACAAATCCTTAAATCCCATAACATTTTTTGTATATCCCTATTATTATTATCCCCCATCACTCTCTCACATGAGAGTTAAATTAAACAAATCCTTAATCCCATAACATTTTTGTATATCCTATTATTAATCATACCCATCACTCTCATCACATGAGAGTTAAATTAAACAATCCTTAATCCCCAATAGACATTTTTTGTAATATCACTATTTATTATCTATCCCCATCATCTCTCTCACATAAGAGTTTAAATTAAACAAATCCTTAATCATAACATTTTGTAATATCCTATTATTAATCTATCACCCATCACTCTCTCACATGAGAGTTAAATTAAACAAATCCCTTAATCCCATAACATTTTTTGTATATCCCTTTTTAATCTATACCCATCACTCCTCTCACATGAAGAGTTAAATTTAAACAAATCTTATCCCATAACATTTTTTGTATATCCCTATTATTAATCTATCACCCATCACTCTCTCACATGAGAGTTAAATTAAAACAAATCCTTAATCCCATAACATTTTTTGTATATCCCTATTATTAAATCAATCACCGCATCACTCTCTCACACAATAAGAGTTAATTAAACAAATCCTTAATCCATAGACATTTTTTGTAATCCCTATTAATTAATCTATCAACCATCACTCTCTCACATGAGAAGTTAATTAAACAAATCCTTAATCCCATAACAATTTTTTGTATATCGAACTAATTATTAATCTTATCACCCATGCCACTCTCCTCACAATGAAGAGTTTAAAATTAAACAAATCCTTAATCCCATAAAATTTTTGTATAGTCCCTATTATTAATCTATCACCCATCACTCTCCATCAAACGATGAGAGTTAAAAATTAAACAAATCCTTAATCCCATACATTTTTTTGGTATATTCCCTATTATTAATCTATCACCCATCGACTCTCCTCACATAAGAGTTAAATACAAATCCTTATCCCATATAACATTTTTGTATAATCCCTAATTATTAATCTATCACCCATCACTCTCTCACAATAAGATTAAATTAAACAAATCCTTAAATCCATAACATTTTTTGTATATCCCTATTATTAATGGCTACAGACCGCATCACTTTCTCCAATAAGAGTTAAATTAAACAAATCCTTAATGCCCATAACATTTTTTTTTGTATATCCCTAATTTATTAATCTATCACCTCATCACTCTCTCACATGAGAGTTAAATTAAACAAACCTTAAATCCCATAACATTTTTTGTATATCCCTATTATTAATCTATCACCCATCTACTCTCTCACATGAGAGTTAAATAATAAATAGGGATATAAATGTTTGGGATTAAAGATTTGTTTAATTTAAACTCTCATGTCGAGAAGTGATGGGTGATGAGATTTAATAATAGGGATATACAAAATGTTGATGGATTAAGGGATTTGTTTAATTTAACTGTCGTATGTGAGAAAGGATGGGTGATAGATTAATAATAGGGATATACAAAAATGTTTAGGGATTAAGGGATTTGTTTAATTTAACTCTATTGAGAGGAGTGATGGGTGATAGATTAATAATAGGGATATACAAAAATGTTAATGGATTAAGGATTTGTTTAATTTAACTCTTATGTGAGAGAGTGATGGGGTGAATGATTATATAATAGGGATATACTAAAAAATGTTATGGGATTAAGGATTTGTTTAATTTTAACTCTCATGTGAAGAGTGATGGGGTGATAGATTATATATAGGGATATACAAAAAATTGTTATGGGATTTACAGGTTTGTTTAAATTTAACTCTCATGTGAGAGAGTGATGGGTGATAGATTAATAATAGGATATGACCAAATTTGTTATGGGATTAAGGATTTGTTTAATTTAACTCTTATGTGAGAGAGTGATGGGTGATTGAATTAAATAATAGGGATATCAAAAATGTTTATGGGATTAAGGATTGTTTAATTTAACTCTTTGTGAGGAGGTGATGGGTGATTGATTAATAATGGGAATATACAAAAAATGTTAATGGGATTAAGGATTTGTTTAATTTAAACTCTCTTATGTAGAAGAGTGATGGTGATTGATTAATAAAGGGATAGTACAAAAATGTTATGGGATTAAGGATTTGTTTAATTTAACTCTATGTGAGAGAGTGTGGGTGATAGATTCTAATAATGAGGGATATACAAAAAATGTTATGGGATTAAGGGGATTTTGTTTAATTATAACTCTATTGAGAGAGTGAATGGGTGATAGATTAATAATAGGGATATACAAAAATGTTTTTGGGATTTAAGGATTGTTTAATTTAACTCTTATGTGAGAGAGGTGATGGGTGATGATTAAATAATAAGGGATATTACAAAAAATGTTATGGTATTAAGGATTTTTGTTAATTTAACTCTTATGTGAGAGAGTGATGGTGATATGATTAATAATAGGGATATACATAAAATGTTATGGGATTAAGGATTTTGTTTAATTTAACACTCTATGTGAGAGAGTGAGATGGGTGATAGATTAATAATAGGGATATACAAAATTTATGGGATTAAGGATTTGTTTAATTTAACTCTTATTGAGAAGTGATGGGTGATAGATTAATAATAGGGATATACACATAAAATGTTATGGATCTAGGATTTGTTTAATTTTAAATCTATGTGAGAGAGTGATGGGCTTGATTGATTAATAATGGGATATACAAAAAATTTTATGGCGATTAGGTTTGTTTAATTTTAACTCTTCGTGGAGAGAGTGAGGGTGATAGATTAATAATAGGGATATACAAAATGTTATGGGATTAACGGATTTCGTTTAATTTAACTCTTATGTGAAGAAGTGATGGGTGATAAGGATTAATAAGGGATACTAAAAGATTTTATGGGATTAAAGGATGTTTAATTTACTCTTATGTGAGAAGTGATGGTGATAGATTAATTAATGGGATATAACAAAAAACTTTTATGGGATTAGAGTTATTATTAATTTAGTTTAGTAGAGCAGTGTATGGGTGATGAATTAATAATAGGGATATACAAAAAATTTTATGGGATTAAGGATTTGTTTAATTTATAACTCTATGTGAAGATTGAATGGTGATGATTAATACATAGTGGATATTACTGAAAATTTTTATGGGATAACGGACTTGTTTAATTTAACTTTACAATGTGAAGAGAGTGATGGGTGATTGCATTATAATAGTGGATATAACAAAAAATTTTATGGGATTAAGGATTTGGTTTAAATTTAACTCTATTGTGGAGAGGTGATGGGTGATAGATTAATAATAGGTATACATAAAAATGTTATGGATTAAGGATTTTTAATTTTAACTCTTTATGTGAGAGAGTGAAGGGTGATGATTAATAATAGGGATACTACAAAATGTTATATGGGATTAAGGATTTGTTTTAATTTAAGCTTATGGAGAGAGTGAAGGGTGATTGATTAATAATAGGGGATATACAAAAATGTTAATGGGATTAAGATTTGTTTAATTTAACTCTCATGGCAGTGATGAGATCAATAGAATCAAAAGTTTGCGATACGATTTGTATTTCTTAGTGAGTGATGGTGATAATAATAATAGGGATACAAAATGTTTATGGGATTAAGGATTTGTTTAATTTTAATCTATGTGAGAGAGTGAAGGGTGATTGATTAATATAGGGATATACAAAAAATGTTATGTGGATTAAGGATTGTTTAATTTAACTCTTATGTGAGAGAGTGATGGGTGATTGATTAATATAGGGTATACAAAAATGTTATGGATTAAGGATTTGTTTAATTTAACTCTCATGTGAGAGAGTGTGGGTGATAGATTCAATAATAGGATATACAAAAATGTTATGGGATTAAGGATTTTGTTTAATTTATAACTCTTAATGTGAGAGAGTCGATGGTGATAGATTAAAATAGGATATACAAAAATTTATGGGATTAAGGATTTGTTTAATTTGAACTCTTATGTGGAGGTGATAGGTGATAGATTAATAATAGGGATATACAAAAATTTTAATGGGATTAAGGAATTGGTTTAATTTTAAACTCTTATTGTGAGAGAGTGGGGTGATGATTAATATAGGGATATAGCAAAAAAAAAAAACAAAATTTTTTTTTTTATGGGCATTAAGGAATTGTTTTAATTTACTCTTATGTGAGAGAGATGCATGGGTGATTGAGATTAATAATAGGGATATAAGCAAAAATGTTTATGGGATTAAGGATTTGTTTTAATTTTAACTCTTATGTGAGAGGAGGGATGATTATATAGGATATGTAATAAGTAGACAGCTAGATAGATTAATAGGGATATACAAACATGTTTATGGGATAAGGATTTTGTTTAATTTTAACTCTATGTGAGAGGAGTGAATGGGTGATTGATTAATAATAGGGATATACAAAAATGTTATGGAGTTAAGGTTTGTTTAATTTAACTCTTATGTGAGAGAGTGATGGGTGATTGATTAAATAATGAAGGGATAATTCACAAATGTTAATTGGATTAAGGATTTGTTTAATTTAACTCTTATGTGAGAGGAGTGATAGGTATGATAAATAATAGGGATATACAAAATATTTATGGATAAAGAATTTGTTTAATTTAAACTCTTATGGAGAGAAGTGATGGGTGATTAGATTAATAATAGGGATATACAGAAAATTTTATAGGGATTAAGGCTTTGTTTAATTTAACTCTTATGTGAAGAGATGGATGGGTGATAGATTAATAAATAGGGATATACTAAAATTTTATGGGGGTTAAGGATTTGTTTAGAGTTTAACTCTTTATGTGAGAGAAGTGTGGTGTGATCGATTAATAATAGGGAATACAAATTTTAGTGGGGATTAAGGATTTGGTTTAATTAACTGCTTATGTGAGAGGGTGATGGGTGGATATGATTATAATAGGGATATACAAAAATTTTATGGATTAAGGATTGTTTAATTTAACTCTTAATGTGAGTATTGAGTGACGGGTGGATAGATTAATAATAGGGAAATAGGTACAAAATTTTACATGGGATTAAGGATTTGTTTTATATTTAAGCTTTATGTGAGAGAGTGATGGTGATTGATTAATAATAGGGATATACAAAAAATTTTGATTAAGGGATTTGTTTAATTTAACTGCTTATGTGAGAAGGTGATGGTGATAGATTGAATAATAGGGATATACAAAATTTTATGGGATTAAGGATTTGTTTAATTTAATCTCTTATGTGGAGAGTGATGGTGATATGATTTAATAATAGGGATACTACTAAAATTTTAATGGGATTATGGATTTGTTTTAATTTAACTCTTATGTGAGAGGTGATGGGTGAATTAGTTAATATAGGGATATACAAAAATTTTATGGATTAGGATTTTGTTTAATTTAAACTCTATGGTGAGAGAGTGATGGGTGAAGATTAATAATAGGGAATATACAAAATTTTATGGGATTAAGGATTTGTTTAATTTAACTCTTATGTGAAGAGTGAAGGGTGAATAGATTAATATAGGGATATACAAACCATATTTTATGGGATTAAGGATTTGCTTTAATTTAACTCTTATGTGAGAGAGTGAAGGGTGGATTAGATTAATAAAGGGATATACAAAATTGTTATGGATTAAGGATTTGTTTAATTTAATTCTTATGTGGAGAGTGAAGGTGATTGTATATAGAATAACAAAATTATAGGGATTAGGTTGTTTAATTTAATCCTCTATGTGGAGAGAGTGGAGAGGGTGTATGATTAAATAATAGGGAATACAAATGTTTATGGTATTAAGGATATTGTTTAATTTAACTCTTATGTGAGAGAGTGATGGTGATAGATTAATAAATAGGGATATACAAAAATGTTATGGGATTAAGGATTTGTTTTAATTTTAACTCTTATGTGAGAGAGTGTGAGGGTGATAGATTAATATAGGGATATACAAAGAAATTTATGGGATTAAGGATTTGTTTAATTTAACTCTATGTGAGAGATGATGGGTGATAAGTAATATAGATATACAAAAGATGTTATGGGATTAAGGCATTTTGTTTAATTTAACTCGTCATGTGAGAGAGTGAAGGGTGATTAGATTAATAATAGGGATATACAAAATGTTAGGGATTAAGGATTGTTTAATTTCACTCTTATGTGAGAGAGTGATTAGGTGATAGATTAATAATAGGGGATATACAAACATTTTATGGGATAGGATTTGTTTAAATTTTAAGTCTTAATGTAGAGAAGTGAGGGTGATTCAATTAATAATAGGGATATACAAAAATTGGGATAAGGTATTTTTGTTAATTAACTCTTATGTAGAGAGTGAAGGGTGATATTAAAATAGGATATACAATTGGATTGGTTTGTTTAATTTTAACTCTATGTGAGAAGTGGTGGGTGATATGATTAATAAAGGGATATAGCAAACAATTTTTATGGGATTGTTGTTTAATTTAACTCTTAAGTGAGAGAGGAAGGGTGATGATGTTAATATAGGTGAATACAAAAACATTTTATGGGTATTAAAGGATTTGTTTAATTTACAACGTCTTATGTGAGAGAGTGATGAGGTGATATGATTAAATAATAGGGAATATACAAAAAATGTTATGGGATTAGGATTGTTTCAATTTAACTCTTATGTGAGAGAGTGGATAGGTGATAGATTTAATATAGGGATACAATTTAGGATGTTCTATGGAAGAGGATGTATTAAAGTACAAATGTTATGGGGATTAAGGATTTTGTTTAATTTAACTCTATGTTGAGAGAGTGATGGGTGAAATTAGAGTTATAATAGGGATATACAAAAATTTTATGGCATTAAGGATTTGTTTTAATTTAACTCTTATGTGGAGAGTGAGGGTGATAGATTAATATAGGGATATACAAAAATTTATGGGATTAAGGATTGTTTAATTTAACTCTTATGTGAGAGAGTGAATGGTGGTTGATAGATTAAATAAATAGGGATATACAAAATATGTTATGGGATTAAGGATTTTGTTTAAATTTAACTCTCTATGTGAGCAGGAGTGATGGGTGATAGATTAATAATAGGGGATATATCAAAAATTTTTATGGGATTATAGGTATTTGTTTAATTTAACTCTTATGTGAAGAGGTGATGGGTGATAGATATAATAATTAGGGATATACAAATTTATGGGATTAACGGATTTGTTTAATTTAACTTCGCTTTATGTGAGAGAGTTGATGGTTTGATAGTTAATAATAGGGATATACAAAAATTTTATGGGGATTAAGGATTTGTTTAATTTAAGCTTCTTATGTGAGGAGAGTTGAAGGCATAATTATATAGGGATAGTACAAAATTTTTATGGGATTAACGGATTTGTTTAATTTAACTCTATTGAGAGTGATAGGGTGATAGATGTAATATAGGGATATATAAATTAGGATTTAGGATTTTTTAATACTCTTATGTGAGAGAGTGGATGGGTGGATAGATTAATAATAGGATATACAAAAATTGTTTATGGATTTAAGGATTTGTTTGGAATTTAACTCTTATGTTGAGAGAGTGAAGGGGATAGATTAATAATAAGGGATATACAAACATTGTTATGGGATTAAGATTTGTTTAATTTAACTGCTTATGTGAGAGAGTGATAGGGTGATAGATGTAATATAGGTATATAACAAAATGTTATGGGATTAAAGGATTTGTTTTAATTTAAATCTTATGTGAGAGAGTGAATGGTGATTGATTAATAATAGGGATATTGTTTTAATTTAACTTCTTATGTGAGACATGTGAGGGGATAGATTAAATAATAGGGATATACAAACATGTTATTGTATTAAGGATTTGTTTAATTTAACTCTTATGTAGAGAGAGGGTGAATGATAATAAGGTTGTTAATTTACTCTTAGTAAGGTGATAATTAATAAAGGGATATACAAAAATGTTATGGGAATTTAAGGATTTGTTATTTAACTCTTATGTGAGAGAAAGTTGATGGGTAGTAAGATTAATTAATAGGGATATACAAAAATGTTATGGGATTAGAGGATTTTGTTTAATTTTAACTCTTATTGGGTGGCGAGGTGAAGGGTGAAGATTATAATAGGGATATACAAAAAATGTTATGGGATTAAGGATTTGTTTTAATTTAACTCTCATGTGAGAGAGTGAATGGGTGATAGATTAATAATAGGGATATACCAANAAAAAACTTCTAAGGGTTTCTTAGAGACAGTAAAATTTCGTGCCTTTCCACTTAGAGAAGGTAAGTAATATAAAATGTACTTTCAAAGTGAAAACATATATTTAGAGACACGTGGTTGGAGTTGTAGGGAAATGGACTCATGACTAAGTTCAAATCATGGACGAGACTCTTTACATTTTCCCTTGGAAAGGTATGAATCCAACAAGACTCTTCCTCTATCTATGGATAGGGAAGACTGGGATCTTTAAGCTTGTTCAACAACCAGTCTAGGAGGAAGGAAAACTCTGAATTTAAACCTGGTTAATCTCGCTGAAGAAATTTAAACTTGTGTCACATCCTGTTTCGTGTGGCGCGTGGTTGGCTAAAATATTTTTAAATAAAATTGCGATGGGTTTCATTTTTCAGGCCATTTAAAAAGAAATATGAAAGTTTTTTAACAATATTCCTCGGTATGAATTTAAATCAGTTCTCGATGGCAAATTAATAATTGGCTTCTCCAAATATTCCAAAAATTCTTAACATTTTCTACAATTCAAAATTAAAAATAATTGGGAAAGTTAGAATAAGAACTTTCCATATTTCAACACTAAATACAAACATTAACCAATTCTCCTGCATAAAATACTTAAAAGTCGGAGCATAAGTTATAGTCAACTTTTTCACAAATTATATTCTAATCTCTAAAAATTTCTCAAAATTAAGAAATAAGAACGTTAAAAATTGTGAAATTTCTCTTGTTTTCAAAAGAATATATGAAAATATACCAGTTCCCCACTTACACAAAATACGTCGCCTTAATAAAAATTGTCGACGGAGAGAGAACGAATTATGCGAGCGTTGGCCACAAAAATATATTCTCTCTCTGATGTTTTAGCCACCAATTTTCAGAAACTCAAAGACATATCATTTTCGAAAATGTCAAGAATCCTCAAAATTCAGCAAATCAATGATTTGCCACAAGAAGATTAAACAATATTATGACTCTTTGCAGAGGAAAGAGAATTCTTACAAAAAATAAACCTGTATTTCTCTCAAAGCAAACGCCATTTACAAAACTCAAATAAATATGAATTTACTTCCAACACGCGTCCTAAGTTAACAAAAATATTCTTAAAAATAGTTTCCACTTGCACGTGTATTTTAATTAAGAACTAATCTATTCAAATATTTCTGTAAACTCCGGAATGGTCGCTAATTTGGACAATAACTGGAGAATATCAGATATTTCCCAAGCAATGTCTTCAATCTTTTCCAAATTGTGACATTTCAGATGCCTGACCAATAAACTATCATGGCGGAACACTTACACCTTTACAATTGAACCCACCTGACTTATTTCTTCAAAAATAAGCATAAACTTACTTAACTGATAACAATAAGTATCTATCGTATCGGATGATTGACGCAAAAAAGCTAAATAATAAACTGCTGTATCGTTTCTATTTTCCTTTTCGAGCTCATTTTTCCACAGTAACAAAGTTAATCTATCAAATTCAGAGAAAGCAGGTCATCGTTAAAGTGAACAAGACAATTTTTTCGTATTGTATCTTATAAGCTGATGAAGTGACCTTTCTAAGCATTTCAAACAATGCGTGGCAATTTCTTTACTTTTATGGGTTGGGTGGTCGTTTTATGTGGGTTTAGGCTTTTGATCGTTTTGGTGCATGTTTGCTGCTGATGTTGCTTGTTTCTTTTCTTAAACTCCATTATATGTGATTTTCTTTCTGTGGGGTTGTCGGACTGAAAAGAAATTAAGGAGGAGAAAAGAAGAGACGAATACAAAGATACTTTTACGCGTTAGACTTTATTCGTAGGTTCACAACAATTTTTGAGAGAGAAGATATTCTCCTGGCCAGTTACTAGCGTGTGTATCCCGCGAAGTTCCCGGTCTAAAAGAAAGAAATTTCTTTTTGGTGCCAGAAGCCCCTATTGTTCTGCGCATGCCCAAACTGCTTTTTTTTTGTTTTTTTTTTTTGTTTTGTTTTTTTCACTCCATATTTAAAGAATCAATTCGATAAACACTATAAAATATTTCCGAACTCTTTTACACCATTATTGCTTTATAAAAATTATATAGCATTATAAGCCTTCGTACATATGTTTATTCCTTAAGAGGGTCAAGTTGAATCGTACTATAAGAAAATGCAAACTGCTTGAAAATGTAGCAGAATGTTTAAAATTATCGGAAATCTGACAGTGAATTATCTCCCCCTGGCCGCTAGAGGACGAATCGGCCAACAGGAGGTGGCGCCAGAATTAAACCCGCGGCACTTGTCTACAGGCCATCGACCTGGACGAGGGCGTTTTTAACAGCATACTTTCTGAAGGCTGTTTCGACAGCAAACTTATCAGAAAGCTGAGGACCTAAACAGTCAACTTAAAAGGGCTCCATCCACCGTCATTTAAAGGAACCGTTACCCAGGCGAGAAGCTTCTAAAATAGCATCCCCTACTTCACTTCATCACGGAGCAGTTTATCCAGGAGAGACGCGAAAATAGCGCCTCCAGCCACCTCGCCCATAACAGCCAAACTGTTCTAAAGCATTGTATCAGCATACTACAGAAGGCTGTCACAATAGCATACTACAGAAGGCTGAAGAACGAGAACCGACCTGACGAAGCGTCTTAACAACATTCAAACCAGCGACCAGAATACACCTGTTATCACCGACTTCTCCAACGAACAGTATTTAACCACAAAAGATAAGTCTCGTAGCAAGTGCCAATAAAATTTGCAAAATAAGAGTATTTACGGGATTCGTTGGACCCCTTATTCTCCGAAGTTGGCCATTGCGGACAAAAGAAGGAAACAAATACGAATATAAAATGCAGACACTTGTATTATCAAAAAGTACAGAAATGTTGTTGGATAATGTTTATAGTCTAATTGAAATCTCGTTATGATGCATGACTCTTCGTCAAAAAAAGTCAGACTGTCCGCGTCCACAGAGCAACACTGGCTAAATGTTAACTCTACCGACGCGATTTATATTTGAATGAATTTTACTTATTAATTAGGTATATAAATTGTTTCTCTAAATGCAGCGAATGGTAATATTCAAGAATTTTGATTCATTTCCATTTGATCAGTTTTGATTGAAGCGATTCAGAAATGTAAAAGAAAAGTATTTATTGATTAATAAGTCAACATTGAAAATCTTCATTCAAATCAGATAATTCCTTGATTTTTTATAATTTTTGCAATTCACACCGATATTTTCGACGACCTTATCGGCTCTCGCGACAGGTATACCTAAAAAAAAGTGTTCATCCGACCAGGTGGGAGGTCAGAAAAATATCTTTTTCTTCTTATTTTTCGAACGGGATCACTTCCTTCGTCAAGTTTTGAATTTTCTTATTTTTTTTATTTTTTTTATTTTTTTATTGGTGAAAAATAGTTTATAATGTAAATAAATAATTAAAAGATCTCATCTAAAGCCAAAGTCATGGACAAAACTTTTCTCTGTGAAATTTGTTCGAATGGAATCGGAAATGATTTAAAAACAAAATAAGTTTTGTTTAAGGCGATTCATTCGCTTTCTCCTCTCTCTCCCTCCATCCACCTTAAGTATCCAATTTTGTCCACACAAAAGCCAAGTGTTTTATTATATTGTCGAGGCGGGGGAGGGGCAGTTTTCAGCTGTAGAAACAGAAAGATTAATAAAGAGTAAGGGGGAAATAAGAGCGAATAGGGGGAGTACATTTTTACCATAGTCCACCGGACCGATGTTAGTGGAATATGAAATGAAGTGTATATATTTTTCATTTCTCAACTGGAATTAATACTTTTAATAAAAATCAATCTCTAAGGAAATAGGCATGTGCATTTATCGCTGGCTCTAAAAAAGGGTGATTCTTCTAAAAATCATATAAAATAAACTAACAATCCGATTTTAATAAAACTTTCGGTATATGAAGTAATTAAAGACGAACTTTTATTGTAAATAAAAATTTACTAAATTGAAAAGGCTAATAATTTTTTTCGTTAGTTTTTGTTTCGCGTATTGACTCCCCGTACAAAGATCTTAGTAATGTTTTTTGTTTTGTTTTTTTTTTTGTTGTTTTTTTTTAATATAAATAATTTTTACATTTTTGGAAAGATAATTCAATGACGGAACACATGTAAAAAAAAAACTGAATCACAACTAATTCGGTTTTGGTAATAGGGCATCTTAAACATTGAAACTTAAATCTCGTAAATAAGAAAAAAATATCTTTTTTTTCTTTTTTTTTTTTTTTTTTTTTTCTAAATTGTTAGGTTATTTTCTAAAGAATTTTATATTAAAAGTTCCTATTGTTTTTTGTTTGTTTTTTTTTCAGGGATTTTTTTAAATTTATAAAATGTAAAATAAATACTTCTGTTTAGTGGATATCAAAATCGTATTTATTAATCAAAGAAAATATTGTATAAAAAATATCTAGCTAAAAAATAATGACATAACATATTTCGGTTTTTATTTTTTTTTAATTTGAAAATAATGTTTGAATTACAAATTGTCGTCATTCTTATTAATGGATGGATCTAACGGAAATAATATCCGCTTTGGTTTTTGAGGAATTACAAATTGTCGACATTCTTATTAATGGATGGATCTAACGGAAATAATATCCGCTTTGGTTTTTGAGGAATTACAAATTGTCGACATTCTTATTAATGGATGGATTCTAACGGAAATAATATCCGCTTGGTATTTGAGGAATTACAAATTGTCGACATTCTTATTAATGGATGGATCTAACGGAAATAATATCCGCTTTGGTATTTGAGGAAAGTTTGTTGTTGTTGTTGTTGTTTTGTAGCGCTGGGTTATTAAGATACATAAGTTAAAATCGTGAGACCATCAACGAAATGCTATATTAGTTAATTTGTTTTTGCTTCAGAAAAAATTATTATACGTCACGATCGTCCATAAAAAGAAATAGTGCACACGTCAAGATGCGATAACTATGTCAACAAAGATTAAGAAATTACGGAAATTTACTTTAAATGCAAAAATTTAGGTTTTATGTAAGAGAAATTTCTTTTTTCTCTTGTATAACACATGAAATTTCTTTTCTTTTGTAAAACACATAAAAACCCGAATGTTTCTTTTTTTCCCAAATTGTATTTAAAAAAAAAACGAAAAAAGAAAACATTAAAAAGTTAATTTTCCATTTTTTTATTGACGTTTTTAAAATATTTTTAACAATTATGCCGCATTTCGAGAGGCCGCGTTTTGCACACCGCCTATGTCATCAGTTATTTATTTCAAAACTTAATTAGGTATTTCTGCTATGATAAATTAATATATAAATCCATTTAAAATATGAGTATCATGTAGTGATACCTAAAATGAGACTAAATGGCAATTTTTGACAAATTGACTTTAGCCCCCACCCCGGAAAATAATTTACCAAAAATCAGGGAATTATCGGATTTTAATGAAATTTTCAGTGTTTATGTATCAATGAATGATCTTTATAATGTAGCTACTAGCATTAATTTCGTCTGCTAGGAGTTTTTAAAAACGCGAATTAAAAATAATTAAATCTATTATTTAAGGTCAAACTTTGTCTAAATCGATAAGGAGAGTACATAATGACCATCATTAAAAAAGAAAATATTATTACAATACGCAATTTATTTTTAATTCAGCCTCGAAAACAGCTTCTCATTCGACTCTTCCTTCAGACTCTTTCTTCGCCTACAGCATTACTTCACATTGGTCACCGACACATCCCAGCCTCCGGAAGACACATCACGTTCACCAATGATCAACATCGACCTTCGACCGCGCAGTGCCCATCGCGCACATTCCGATCGTCTACACAACCGATTCATCTGACGCAACCGACACCTTCTCAACCTGAAATATCAACCACCCGACCAATGTCTCTACTTACTTCGATCTTTTCATCTACTGTAATTTCTGGAATAAACTTTTATTTCTTTAATGTATAAGTTATAAAATATACATTAATAATCGTCCCGAATTTGACAAAAAGTTACGTTGAATTTATTTGATTATCGTATTCAATAATGGTTTAAAAATATTTTTAAATACTTATAAACATTTCTTTTTAGAATAAGTAAAGGTTACTTTAAATTACATATTTGTCGCGGTAGCTATTATGCATCGCTCCACGGACTTTTGTTTAAAGGGATTGAGTGACACAAAACCAGGTAAAGGAGACAAACGAGAGATTTGGTTAACAAGAAATAAAAGTATGGTGGGGGGCGTAACTTTTTTTTTCACGTTGGTCTTTTAGTTTTCTAATTACAGTAAAATAAAGAGATAAAAGACCGAAACAAAAAAAAATTTACGGTGCTTTTCTATGAGAAAATAAGTACCGAAAATCGAAAATAAAAATGTAAAAAAAATAATGAATTAATTCAATTTTTTGGCGAATATTTCTTTTTTACTCATTTCGATAATTATTTAATTGGCATTAATTTTATAAAAAGAAATTATACATCGATATTTTTTTCTTGCTTAAAAAGGAGGGGTACATTGTCAATCGAGTTTTTCTTCAAAAGCTTATACCTTTGTTTGACTAAAATTAAGGTTTCATTGATAGATATTTATTTTTAGAATCTAAAAATATAAGATTTTAAACTTAAACATCAGGATTTTATATTTTAAATGAATTGTACACATAATTTTTCATAGCAAAAAAATACTAAATTAAAGTTTTGAAATAAAAATATCTAATGCATTATAAAATTCATAATTGATAAATCAATACTGAAAATTTCATTTAAAATCGGATATTTACCTGATTTTTGGTAATTTTTTTTCCATCCAAATGTTACGTTAAAATTGTAAACCAGCACTAAAACCCTTGAAAAACAGCCAAAATGGCGGATCGCGTCGAAATTGACCAAAACAAATCGTTTTAAATCTTTTAAAAAATAAACTGCATATGTAATGATATTTTTTCTTTTTTAATGATAGTCATTATTTACTACTATTTTAGACAAAAGTTGACATTAAATAATAAATTTAATTAATTTTATTTGTTTTTAAAAAGCTAGCAGCCGACAAATTTGGGTATGGCTAGTATCATGATGTTAAGTTTAAAATATCATTATTAGATTCTAAAAACATATTTTTAATATAACTACTTTACTTTAGTGTCAATTTCTAATAATTTTTTTGTCGAAAACTTTATTGAAAATTTAGCCAACCCATTTTTAAAACAGAACAAATATCGATGTATATTTTTTTTCTTTTATAAGATAATAGCCAATTAAATAATTATCGAAATGAGTAAAAAAAATCTCCCAAAATAATTTTTTCAGTAGTTATTTTCATTTTATTCTACCATCCTTTTTTTTTTTTTTTTTTTTTTTTTTTCTTCTATCACACCTTCGGTATTTTGTCTTTTTATTTATACTAAAATTAGTTTCAACTTTATATAACCCCACTGATATTTTGCGCCCCAAAAATAAAGGGGGGGGGGTCACAGTTAAGTGACTTGAAAAAATGAGAAAAGTTTGAAATAAAAATAACTGATGCATTATAAAATTCATTCATTGATAAATCAACACTGAAAATTTCATTAAAATCGGATAATTCCCTGATTTTGGGTTATTTTTTTTTTTTTAACGGGGCGGGGGATTGTAAAATACGGATTTTTCGACAAATTGGGTATGTCATCGCCTTCTAAGATAACAGATATCTTAGATGGTCTTCGTATAGTAACGCCCTATTATAAACTTATCAATTCCTGAATTGAAAAATTACTATTCGCTGCTAATTTGCCGAGTATTAACGATATTTCTATTTCAGAGTAATAATTTTTTAAAAATTAAAAACTTAAAACAGACCACTTTTGCTGTTGAGGTGAAAAATGTGTATAACTGAATGACTACGCAACAACTTAAATTTATACAGTATCAATTAATGCTGTCGTTTAACTTTTTTTAAATGTTTAAATGAATTAACGTATTAAGTTATGATTTCCTTACAGTTTCATTTTATTAAAAGTCCCAGTCGAGAAATGAAAAATATATTAAAACTTTATTTCATTCGTTCGGTAGATTATGGTAAAAATTTACAGTCTACCGCGAACAGATCACTCATTGTTGACTGAAGTTGAAATCCAAAAGTAAATAATCCTCTCGGTTTTACAATTATTTATTATTATTATGCCAGTTTATTAAAAATCGGGTAATATCTGTTCTTTAGACGAATTCCAATGAATGAATGAATGGATTAATGAATGAAGTAGGTAGGTAGGTATGAATTGTAAAACTCAAACATTTTCACTAACAGTTAAATAATGAGGCAAACCAACACTCAAATTTGTGAGGTTACAAATTTGTAAATTTGAATAAAGGAAAAAAACTGAAACGCAACTGAAAGTAAACATTTAAAAATCTTAAAAAATTAAATTCAGTTGAAATTTCTTTCAGTTTTATTTTATAATTAATATAGATTTCGTGTTTAATATCATTCAGAAATACAGAAAATAGGGAATTAAGAAATAATTCCATTTTCATTCGTATCATTTTTAAAGAATAATAATAATGGCATTTAAATGAGAAATTTTTCCCCAATCCAAATTTTGGCCGTACCTTTGCTTTTCTCCCCCTCCCTCTCCACTTATCCTCTTCTTCTGCCGTTGTGCGCGTGTCTCAGTGTGTCTGTGTGTGCGTGTACGTGCGCGCGCGCACTCTATGTGTCGATGAGTTAAAAAGAGAAGACAAAGTAATTGTTAACTACAGAAGCCAGAATTTATTTTTTTATTTTATTTTTTTTATGTGTGTGGCTTCTTAAAACACCCTCAGCTTCACGCACTTTGCCACCTGGTTTGTACGATTTTTTCTTTATTTCTTAATCTCTAAACCAATAATACTTCTGATGTTAACTATTCTATATTCTTTTACTCTCGCTTCATCTTCTCTATACACGATTGTTGTTTGTTCTGGTTCTTCTCCCTCATCATCATCACCCTATTCTTACTCTTCTTTATTTTTAAAACAAAATTCACCTTGTAAAAAGACTAACACTGTTATTTTTAGGTATTTTGTCCATTAAAAAAAAAAATGACCTATCAATACATTAAGTTAAAAGTTGTTTTGAAATTCAAATTCTTTATTTTTCACAAAGACGGCACCTTGACCAAAATTTCAATGCCAGTCGTTGGAGTTCGTAATTTAAAAAAACTGGATTCAGCTTTTAGCTATGTGCAAAAATTCCCGGCTCCTTCTTTTTTAAACTAAAGACTGTGAATAAATTACACAATCGAAAACTTTGTAAATAGGATGCTTAAATTTTGAAAGTTCGATTAAATTTATTTTTTCGTCTTTTTTGCGAAGAAAAATATTTTCCTATTAAGATATCAAAAATTAAAAGCCAAGATTGTTTTATTTTAATTCTTAAATTAAAATAATTAAAAAATGTTTGATTTAAAGTTAGTGGCACCTTAATATTATTTCAGTTCAAAGATTAAAATTTGTAATGAAGATATTATTATTTTGATTAAAGTATTTTTGTAATTTTGTTTATTTTCTTCTTTATCGTCTAAATGAATAATTATTTTAATTATTTAGGGATAATAATGAAAAATAATAGAAATTCTTTCTTCTTTCCAACGATATTTAACAATTAAATGGTAAACATAGAATCATAATATGAATAATAATAATAATCATTGTCAATAATATTAGTAGTGAATTACATCTTTCTTCTTTTTTTTTTTTAATTATTTATTTTAATTAATTTTTATTTTATTTAATTTTTTTACGAAATAAATAATGTTTTTGTCTCGATTAAAAGACTGAAAATATTTCCTTTTTCTTTGAATGATTCAAATCCGAATAATCCTGATTTTTACTTTTATGAGATGTGAAAGTTGTTTTTTCTGTCTTTTTCTTCTTTTTTTTTTTCGTGTTTTTTAAGTTAAGCCATCACAATTTCCAAGAATAACCATCTAAATTGGAAATTCAAAAAAAATAGTAAACATCAAAAATTAAAATTGATTTTTAATTTAGTTTATTTTACTTTCCAATTTTGTGTGTGTCTGTGTTTCGTTGGGATTAAATAATCGTAAAATAAAAATTGACAAGATCTTTTATCACCAAAATTGATTTGATTTTGATATTTCGGATGTTTTGTTATTTTATTTGTGTTTTGGGGGGGAGTAGGTGAGGGTTATGATTCTACTTGGTTAATAATTTGTAGACAAACACTCGGAAACCGGTATTTTTTTTTTTTTTAAGGATCAATGTCGTATTTTTTATTTTTAAAAAATTAAATGAATTTATTTTTTATTCTTTTTTAATGTCAAAATTCTCCATTGTGTATTAATTCTTAAAACATGAGATTTTTTTGTTAAATTGTTGCTAGTGTTCTCTATAATAGAATGAACCATGGGTATTTGTCTAGCTAGACCTATCAAAAAATGTACACTAATTCTGTGGTAGTATGGAATGTTTAAAAATCCAAAATGTAATGAATACTCACATTCAGCATCTAAAATAAGAATAAGTTTCAGTAATTACATTTATTTTTTCGTAATAGGAACAGTTACATTAATTCCCAAAAATTGGTCATCGGCCATAAGTCAATACTTTAATAATTGGGAGAAAGACTAAAGAAATATGTCCGATGTGAATTGTAGCTAGTTGAAGACGTAACTTTTACTGTAATTTTTCAATAAAATAAAATAAAATTTCAGCAAATAACTGAAAGTTACTCTTATCTGGATGGTGGTGGTGTGGAGGTGGTGTTAATATTCCGGCTCTGTTCGGTGGATTTTCGTCCCAGCATCATTTCTGATTAGTAGGGATTCACCAATTCGGTCACGTGATCAGTTTAGGCCATCTTGAATTATACGGAAATAAATATTTCCGAACTTTGTTTATCAAAAAATCTCGTAAAAAACAATTAAAGATCGTACAGGATTGTACAAAAAAAACAATTAATCAAAGATCAAATTATCCGATTGGGAAAAAATTACATTGTTATCTTAAAAATAAAGAAACCTATCCTTATTACACGCGAAAGGGTAATTTTCAGGCCGCGATTTAGACAGAAAAATACATTATTACCTTCTTTGTTTGTTTGGGTGTTTACGGCATGTCAACTCCTTGGGTTATTTTATGCCGAATACTTCTATTGGTAATTTGGTATTCAAAAATGTTTAATGCCGACAAAGTTTTGAAATAAATTCATTTTAATGGATAATACAATTTCGTTATAAACTCATGTTTTTTCTATTTAACCCATAGATGGGACCCTAACAGGTACTACCACTCCGGTCAGAGTGGACTAGGGGCAATGGTGATGAAAGGTTCTCCACATTCCCCAAACCTACAGAACTGGAACCTCACCATCAGATAGAGTTTAACGTCATTCCCAGGACAAGAAAACCCACAGCCACCACCTTCTAGCACCCATATGATAAAAAGGGATTGGGGCTTGCCATAAGGGCAATAGGGTTGGGAAAATCATATAGTGCTAGGGCTTGACATGGCCAGCCAATTGATCTGAGGGGCCTCTACGGCCGCCCCTCTAGCCTAAGTAAGGTTCAAGTGGAGTGTTGCATGTCATTGACTGCTCATCCACCAAGACTCCGTCTTAAGCATCACGGGTCGCCACCCCACGGCAAACAGGTGGCCCCATTGGGGGAGTCTTACCCTCTGCAGAGGTGCAGTAAGTGCATTATTACCCTCTTACGATTATACAAATACATATGGCAGAATATAATGGACATACTTTTAGCCAAAATTTACTATTAAAATGAATAAAATCTTTTAAAACTTTATTAAAATTTACTATTAAAATGAATAAAATCTTTTAAAACTTTATTAAAATTTACTATTAAAATGAATAAAAACTTGAAAAAAATTTAATATTAAAATTTCTCAGTGAAATTGACGTTAAAAAAAGTGTCTTCGGTTTTAGTATTAATTTTTAAAATCGCAAATGAAAGGAAAATTTGAATATTTTTTCTAAGAGAAAAACTGATAAATAATCAATATATAACTTACTTTTTATTCTAATTGGTAGAAAAAATTAATAAATAATTTTTTACACAAAGAAAAACAAGCTTTGGTTACTGAGAAGAGTCTTGTCTCTTTGTATAAAAAACAAACACAAATTATTTCAGTTTTGCTCTTCCGTATATTCTAAGAATCACACATTACTATTCAACATAAAAATTACAAATTCTTTTAAAAATATTAATCTAGCTCGGATCGGACCAATTTTTAGTTCACCTGAATACTAAAATTTATATTTTAAATATCCGTGAAAAAAAAATTTAATTTATTTCACGCAGAAATAAAAATATTTAAGCAAAGATTGAAAATCTCACAAAAATTAATTTCTTAAAAAAAAATTTTTTTTTTTTTTTGATAATTTAATAGAATATAGTACATATCAATTAAAAGAGCAAAAAAAAATGTTTTCAAATATTAATGACATTTTTTGCACTTTTTATTTAAGGATTTGATTAATTTAACTCCTAGTAGGAGACAAAGTGAAGGGTGATAGATTAATAAGAGGGATATACAAAAAATGTTATGGGATAAGGATTTGTTTAATTTAACTTCTTATGTGAGAGAGTGATGGGTGAATTGATTAATAATCAGGGATATACAAAAAATGTTATGGGATTAAGGATTTGTTTAATAAACTCTTATGTGAGAGAGTGATAGTGATGATTGTAATAATAGGATATACAAAAAAATTTATGGGATTAAGATTTGTTTAATTTAACTCTATGTGAGAGAGTGATGGGTGATAGATTAATAATAGGGATATACAAAAAATTTATGGGATTAAGATTTGTTAATTTAACTCTTATGTGAGAGAGTGATGGGTGATTGATTAATTAATAGGATATACAAAAAATGTTATGGGATTAAGGATTTGTTTAATTTAACTCTCGTGAGAGAGTTAAAAGTAAACAAATCCTTAATCCCATAACATTTTTGTATATCCCTATTATTAATCAATCACCCATCACTCTCTCACATAAGAGTTAAATTAAACAAATCCTTAATCCCATAACATTTTTGTATATCCCTATTATTAATCTATCACCCATCACTCTCTCACATAAGAGTTAAATTAAAACAAATCCTTAATCCCATAACATTTTTGTATATCCCTATTATTAATCAATCACCATCACTCTCTCACATAAGAGTTAAATTAAACAAATCCTTAATCCCATAACATTTTTGTATATCCCTATTATTAATCAATCACCCATCACTCTCTCACATAAGAGTTAAATTAAACAAATCCTTAATCCATAACATTTTTGTATATCCCTATTATTAATCTATCACCCTTCACTTTGTCTCCTACCTAGGAGTTAAATTAATCAAATCCTTAAATAAAAAGTGCAAAAAATGTCATTAATATTTGAAAACATTTTTTTTGCTCTTTTAATTGGTATGTACTATATTCTATTAAATTATCAAAAAAAAAAAAAAATTTCTTTTTTAAGAAATTAATTTTTGTGAGATTTTCAATCTTTGCTTAAATATTTTTATTTCTGCGTGAAATAAATTAAATTTTTTTTTCACGGATATTTAAAAATATAAATTTTAGTATTCAGGTGAACTAAAAATTGGTCCGATCCGAGCTAGATTAATATTTTTAAAAGAATTTGTAATTTTTATTGTTGAATAGTAATGTGTGATTCTTAGAATATACGGAAGAGCAAAACTGAAATAATTTGTTTTGTTTTCATACAAAGAGACAAGACTCTTCTCAGTAACCAAAGCTTGTTTTTCTTTGTGTAAAAAATTATTTTATTTAATTTTTTCTACCAATTAGAATAAAAAGTAAGTATATATTGATTATTTTATCAGTTTTTCTCTTAGAAAAAAATATTCAAATTTTCCTTTCATTTGCGATTTTAAAAATTAATACTAAAACCGAAGACACTTTTTTTAACGTCAATTTCACTGAGAAATTTTAATATTAAATTTTTTTCAAGTTTTATTCATTTTAATAGTAAATTTTAATAAAGTTTTAAAAGATTTTATTCATTTTAATAGTAAATTTTGGCTAAAAGTATGTCCATTATATTCTGCCATATGTATTTGTATAATCGTAAGAGGGTAATAATGCACTTACTGCACCTCTGCAGAGGGGTAAGACTCCCCCAATGGGGCCACCTGTTTGCCGTGGGTGGCGACCCGTGATGCTTAAGGACGGAGTCTTGGTGGATGAGCAGTCAATGACATGCAACACTCCACTTAGAACCTTACTTAGGCTAGAGGGGCGGCCGTAGAGGCCCCCTCAGATCAATTGGCTGGCCATGTCAAGCCCTAGCACCTATATGATTTTCCCAACCCTATTGCCCTTATGGCAAGCCCCAATCCCTTTTTATCATATGGGTGCTAGAAGGTGGTGGCTGTGGGTTTTCTTGTCCTGGGAATGACGTTAAACTCTATCTGATGGTGAGGTTCCAGTTCTGTAGGTTTGGGGAATGTGGAGAACCCTTTCATCACCATTGCTCCCTAGTCCACTCTGACCGGAGTGGTAGTACCTGTTAGGGTCCCATCTATGGGTTAAATAGAAAAACATGAGTTTATAAACGAAATTGTATTATCCATTAAAAATGAATTTATTTCAAAACTTTGTCGGCATTAAACATTTTTGAATACCAAATTACCAATAGAAGTATTCGGCATAAAATAACCCAAGGAGTTGACATGCCGTAAAACCCAAACAAACAAAGAAGGTAATAAATGTATTTTTTCTGTCTAAATCGCGGCCTGAAAATTACCCTTTCGCGTGTAATAAGGATAGGTTTATTTATTTTTAAGATAACAATGTAATTTTTCCCAATCGGATAATTTGATCTTTGAATTAATTGTTTTTCTTTGTAACAATCCTGTACGATCTTTAATTGTTTTTTACGAGATTTTTGATAAACAAAGTTCGGAAATATTTATTTCCGTATAATTCAAGATGGCCTAAACTGATCACGTGACCGAATTGGTGATCCCTACTAATCAGAAATGATGCTGGGGACGAAAATCCACCGAACAGAGCCGGAATATTAACACCACCTCCACCATCCAGATAAGAGTAACTTTCAGTTATTTGCTGAAATTTTATTTTATTTTATTGAAAAATTACAGTAAAAGTTACGTCTTCAACTAGCTACAATTCACATCGGACATATTTCTTTAGTCTTTCTCCCAATTATTAAAGTATTGACTTATGGCCGATGACCAATTTTTGGGAATTAATGTAACTGTTCCTATTACGAAAAAATAAATGTAAATTACTGAAACTTATTCTTATTTTAGATGCTGAATGTGAGTATTCATTACATTTGATTTTTAAACATTCCCATACTACCACAGAATTAGTGTACATTTTTGATAGGTCTAGCTAGACAAATACCCATGGTTCATTCTATTATAGAGAACACTAGCAACAATTTAACAAAAAATCTCATGTTTAAGAATTAAATACACAATGGAGAATTTGACATTAAAAAAAGAATAAAAAAATAAAAATTCATTTAATTTTTTAAAAATAAAAAAATACGACATTGATCCTTAAAAAAAAAAAAAAATACCGGTTCCGAGTGTTTGTCTACAAATTATTAACCAAGTAGAATCATAACCCTCACCTACCTCCCCCCCAAAAAACACAAATAAAATAACAAAAACATCCGAAATATCAAAAATCAAATCAATTTTGGTGATAAAAAGATCTTGTCAATTTGTATTTTACGATTATTTAATCCCAACGAAACACAGACACACACAAAATTGGAAAGTAAAATAAACTAAATTAAAAATCATTTTAATTTTTGATGTTTACTATTTTTTTGAATTTCCAATTTAGATGGTTATTCTTGGAAATTGTGATGCTTAACTTAAAAAACACGAAAAAAAAAAAAAAAAAGAAAAAGACAGAAAAAACAACTTTCACATCTCATAAAAGTAAAAATCAGGATTATTCGGATTTGAATCATTCAAAGAAAAAGGAAATATTTTCAGTCTTTTAATCGAGACAAAAACATTATTTATTTCGTGAAAAAAATTAAATAAAATAAAAAATTAATTAAAAATAAATAAATTAAAAAAAAAAAAAGAGAGAAAGATGTAATTCACTACTAATATTATTGACAATGATTATTATTATTATTCATATTATAATTCTATGTTTACCAATTTAATTGTTAAATATCGTTGGAAAGAAGAAAGAATTTCTATTATTTTTCATTATTATCCCTAAATAAATTAAAATAATTATTCATTTAGACGATAAAGAAGAAAATAAACAAAAATTACAAAAATACTTTAATCAAAATAATAATATCTTCATTACAAAATTTTAATCCTTTGAAACTGAAAATAATATTAAGGTGCCACTAACTTTAAATCAAACATTTTTTAATTATTTTAATTTAAGAATTAAAAATAAAACAATCTTGGCTTTTAATTTTTGATATCTAGGAAAATATTTTCTTCGCAAAAAAGACGAAAAATAAATTTAATCGAACTTTCAAAATTTAAGCATCCTATTTACAAAAGTTTTCGATTGTGTAATTTATTCACAGTCTTTAGTTTAAAAAAGAAGGAGCCGGGAATTTTTGCACATAGCTAAAAGCTGAATCCAGTTTTTTTAAATTACCGAACTCCAACGACTGGCATTGAAATTTTGGTCAAGGTGCCCGTCTTTGTGAAAAATAAAGAATTTGAATTTCAAAACAACTTTTAACTTAATGTATTGATAGGTCATTTTTTTTTTTAATGGACAAAATACCTAAAAATAAACAGTGTTAGTCTTTTTACAAGGTGAATTTTGTTTTAAAAATAAAGAAGAGTAAGAATAGGGTGATGATGATGAGGAGGAGAGAACCAGAACAAACAACAATCGTGTATAGAGAAGATGAAGCGAGAGTAAAAGAATATAGAATAGTTAACATCAGAAGTATTATTGGTTTAGAGATTAAGAAATAAAGAAAAAATCGTACAAACCAGGTGGCAAAGTGCGTGAAGCTGAGGGTGTTTAAGAAGCTACACACATAAAAAAAAATAAAATAAAAATAAATTCTGGCTTCTGTAGTTAACAATTACTTTGTCTTCTCTTTTTAACTCATCGACACATAGAGTGCGCGCGCGCACGTACACGCACACACAGACACACTGAGACACGCGCACAACGGCAGAAGAAGAGGATAAGTGGAGAGGGAGGGGGAGAAAAGCAAAGGTACGGCCAAAATTTGGATTGGGGAAAATTTCTCATTTAAATGCCATTATTATTATTCTTTAAAAATGATACGAATGAAAATGGAATTATTTCTTAATTCCCTATTTTCTGTATTTCTGAATGATATTAAACACACGAAATCTATATTAATTATAAAATAAAACTGAAAGAAATTTCAACTGAATTTAATTTTTTAAGATTTTTAAATGTTACTTTCAGTTGCGTTTCAGTTTTTTTCCTTTATTCAAATTTACAAATTTGTAACCTCACAAAATTTGAGTGTTGGTTTGCCTCATTATTTAACTTGTTAGTGAAAAAATGTTTGAGTTTTACAATTCATACCTACCTACCTACTTCATTCATTAATCCATTCATTCATTCATTGGAATTCGTCTAAAGAACAGATATTACCCGATTTTTAATAAACTGGCATAATAATAATAATAATTGTAAAACCGAGAGGATTATTTACTTTTGGATTTCAACTTCAGTCAACAATGAGTGATCTGTTCGCGGTAGACTGTAAATTTTTACCATAATCTACCGAACAGATGTTAAATATGAAATAAAGTTTAATATATTTTTCATTTCTCGACTGGGACTTTTAATAAAAATGAAACTGTAAGGAAATCATAACTTAATACGTTAATTCATTTAAACATTTAAAAAAAAGTTAAACGACAGCATTAATTGATACTGTATAAATTTAAAGTTGTTGCGTAGTCATTCAGTTATACACATTTTTCACCTCAACAGCAAAAGTGGTCTGTTTTAAGTTTTTAATTTTTAAAAAATTATTACTCTGAAATAGAAATATCGTTAAATACTCGGCAAATTAGCAGCGAATAGTAATTTTCAATTCAGGAATTGATAAGTTTATAATAGGTGCGTACTATACGAAGACCATCTAAGATATCTGTTATCTTAGAAGGCGATGACTATACCCAATTTGTCGAAAAATCCGTATTTTACAATCCCCCCGCCCCCGTTAAAAAAAAAAAAAACCCCAAAATCAGGGAATTATCCGATTTTAATGAAATTTTCAGTGTTGATTTATCAATGAATGAATTTTATAATGCATCAGTTATTTTTATTTCAAAACTTTCTCATTTTTTCAAGTCACTTAACTGTGACCCCCCCCCCTTTATTTTTGGGGCGCAAAATATCAGTGGGGTTATATAAAGTTGAAACTAATTTTAGTATAAATAAAAAGACAAAATACCGAAGGTGTGAATAGAAGAAAAAAAAAAAAAAAAAAAAAAAAAAAAAAAGGATGGTAGAAAATAAAATGAAAATAACTACTGAAAAAAATTATTTTGGGAGATTTTTTTTACTCATTTCGATAATTATTTAATTGGCTATTATCTTATAAAAGAAAAAAAATATACATCGATATTTGTTCTGTTTTAAAAATTGGGTGCTAAATTTTCAATAAAGTTTTCGACAAAAAAATTATTAGAAATTGACACTAAAGTAAAGTAGTTATTAAAAAATATGTTTTTAGAATCTAATAATGATATTTTAAACTTAACATCATGATACTAGCCATACCCAAATTTGTCGGCTGCTAGCTTTTTAAAAACAAATTAAAATTAATTAAATTTATTATTTAATGTCAAACTTTTGTCTAAAATAGTAGTAACATAATGACTATCATTAAAAAAAGAAAAAATATCATTACATATGCAGTTTATTTTTAAAAGATTTAAAACGATTTGTTTTGGTCAATTTCGACGCGATCCGCCATTTTGGCTGTTTTTCAAGGGTTTTAGGTGCTGGTTTACAATTTTAACGTAACATTTGGGATGGAAAAAAAATTACCAAAAATCAGGTAAATATCCGATTTTAATGAAATTTTCAGTATTGATTTATCAATTAATGAATTTTATAATGCATTAGATATTTTATTTCAAAACTTTAATTTAGTATTTTTGCTATGAAAAATTAATATGTACAATTCATTTAAAATATAAAAATCCTGATGTTAAGTTTAAAATCTTATATTTTTAGATTCTAAAAATAAATATCTATTCAATGCAAACCTTATTTTAGTCAAACAAAGTATAAGTTTTGAAGAAAAACTCGATTGACAATGTACCCCCTCCCCTTTTTAAGCAGAAAAAAATATCGATGTATAATTTCTTTTTATAAAATAATAGCCAATTAAATAATTATCGAAATGAGTAAAAAAGAAATCTCCAAAAAATTGAATTATTCATTATTTTTTTACATTTTATTTTTCGATTTTCGGTACTTATTTTCTCATAGAAAAGCCACCGTAAATTTTTTTTTGTTTCGGTCTTTTATCTCTTTATTTACTGTAATTAGAAAACTAAAAGACCAACGTGAAAAAAAAAGTTACGCCCCCCACCATAACTTTTATTTCTTGTTAACCAAATCTCTTCGTTTGTCCTCCTTTACCTGGTTTGTGTCACTCAATCCCTTTAAACAAAAGTCCGTGGAGTCGATGCACTAATCGGCTACCGCGACAAATATGTATTTAAAGTAACGCTTTACTTATTTCTAAAAAGAAATGTTTATAAGTATTTTTAAAATATTTTTAAACCATTATTGAATACGATAAATCAAAATAAATTCAACGTAACTTTTTGTCAAAATTCGGACGATTATTAATGTATATTTTATACATTATACATTAAAGAAATAAAAGTTTATTCCAGAAATTACAGTAGATGAAAAGATCGGAAGTAAGTAGAACATTGGTCGGGTGGTTGATATTTCAGGTTGAGAAGGTGTCGGTTGCGTCAGATGAATCGGTTGTGTAGACGATCGGGAATGTGCGCGATGGGCACTGCGGGTCGAAGGTCGATGTTGATCATTGGTGAACGTGATGTGTCTTCCGGAGGCTGGAGATGTGTCGGTGAACCAATGTGAAGTAATGCTGGTAGGCGAAGAAAGAGTCTGAAGGAAGAGTCGAATGAGAAGCTGTTTCGAGGCTGAATTAAAAATAAATTGCGTATTGTAATAATATTTTTCTTTTTTAATGATGGTCATTATGTTACTCCTTATCGATTTAGACAAAGTTTGACCTTAAATAATAGATTTAATTATTTTTAATTCGCTTTTAAAACTCCTAGCAGACGAAATTAATGCTAGTAGCTACATTATAAAGATCATTCATTGATACATAAACACTGAAAATTTCATTAAAATCCGATAATTCCCTGATTTTTGGTAAATTATTTTCCGGGGTGGGGGGTGGGTGGGGGCTAAAGTCAATTTGTCAAAAATGCCATTTAGTCTCATTTTAGGTATCACTACATGATACTCATATTTGAAATGGATTTTATATATTAATTTATCATAGCAGAAATACCTAATTAAAGTTTTGAAATAAAATAACTGATGCATAGGCGTGTGCAAAACGCGGGCTCTCGAAATGTCGGCATAATTGTTAAAAATATTTTAAAACGTCAATAAAAAATGGAAAATTAACTTTTTAATGTTTTCTTTTACGTTTAATATGAAGAACAATTCCAAGTTTATGTGTCATACAAAAGAAAAAAGAAATTTCATGTGTTATACAAAAGAAAAAAGAAATTTCTCTTACATAAAACCTAAATTTTTGCATTTAAAAGTAAATTCCCGTAATTTCTTAATCTTTGTTGACATAGTTATCGCATCTTGACGTGTGCACTATTTCTTTTTATGGACGATCGTACGTATAATAATTTCTTTTCTGAAGCAAAAACAAATTACTAATATAGCATTTCGTTGATGTCTCACGATTTAACTTATGTATCTTAATAACCCAGCGCTACAACAACAACAACAACAACAACAACTTTCCTCAAATACCAAAGCGGATATTATTTCCGTTAGATCCATTAATAAGAATGTCGACAATTTGTAATTCCTCAAATACCAAAGCGGATATTATTTCCGTTAGATCCATCCATTAATAAGAATGTCGACAATTTGTAATTCCTCAAAAACCAAAGCGGATATTATTTCCGTTAGATCCATCCATTAATAAGAATGTCGACAATTTGTAATTCCTCAAAAACCAAAGCGGATATTATTTCCGTTAGATCCATCCATTAATAAGAATGACGACAATTTGTAATTCAAACATTATTTTCAAATTAAAAAAAAATAAAAACCGAAATATGTTATGTCATTATTTTTAGCTAGATATTTTTTATACAATATTTTCTTTGATTAATAAATACGATTTTGATATCCACTAAACAGAAGTATTTATTTTACATTTTATAAATTTAAAAAAATCCCTGAAAAAAAAACAAACAAAAAAACAATAGGAACTTTTAATATAAAATTCTTTAGAAAATAACCTAACAATTTAGAAAAAAAAAAAAAAAAAAAAAAAAAAAAAGATATTTTTTCTTATTTACGAGATTTAAGTTTCAATGTTTAAGATGCCCTATTACCAAAACCGAATTAGTTGTGATTCAGTTTTTTTTTACATGTGTTCCGTCATTGAATTATCTTTCCAAAAATGTAAAAATTATTTATATTAAAAAAAACAACAAAAAAAAAACAAAACAAAAAACATTACTAAGATCTTTGTACGGGGAGTCAATACGCGAAACAAAAACTAACGAAAAAAATTATTAGCCTTTTCAATTTAGTAAATTTTTATTTACAATAAAAGTTCGTCTTTAATTACTTCATATACCGAAAGTTTTATTAAAATCGGATTGTTAGTTTATTTTATATGATTTTTAGAAGAATCACCCTTTTTTAGAGCCAGCGATAAATGCACATGCCTATTTCCTTAGAGATTGATTTTTATTAAAAGTATTAATTCCAGTTGAGAAATGAAAAATATATACACTTCATTTCATATTCCACTAACATCGGTCCGGTGGACTATGGTAAAAATGTACTCCCCCTATTCGCTCTTATTTCCCCCTTACTCTTTATTAATCTTTCTGTTTCTACAGCTGAAAACTGCCCCTCCCCCCGCCTCGACAATATAATAAAACACTTGGCTTTTGTGTGGACAAAATTGGATACTTAAGGTGGATGGAGGGAGAGAGAGGAGAAAGCGAATGAATCGCCTTAAACAAAACTTATTTTGTTTTTAAATCATTTCCGATTCCATTCGAACAAATTTCACAGAGAAAAGTTTTGTCCATGACTTTGGCTTTAGATGAGATCTTTAATTATTTATTTACATTTAAACTATTTTTCACCAATAAAAAAATAAAAAAAATAAAAAAAATAAGAAAATTCAAAACTTGACGAAGGAAGTGATCCCGTTCGAAAAATAAGAAGAAAAAGATATTTTTCTGACCTCCCACCTGGTCGGATGAACACTTTTTTTTAGGTATACCTGTCGCGGAGCCGATAAGGTCGTCGAAAATATCGGTGTGAAATTGCAAAAAATTATAAAAAATCAAGGAATTATCTGATTTGAATGAAATTTTCAATGTTGACTTATTAATCAATAAATACTTTCTTTTACATTTCTGAATCGCTTCAATCAAACTGATCCAATGGAAATGAATCAAAATTCTTGAATATTACCATTCGCTGCATTTAGAGAAACAATTTATATACCTAATTAATAAGTAAAATTCATTCAAAATATAAATCGCGTCGGTAGAGTTAACATTTAGCCAGTGTTGCTCTGTGGACGCGGACAGTCTGACTTTTTTGACGAAGAGTCATGCATCATAACGAGATTTCAATTAGACTATAACATTATCCAACAACATTTCTGTACTTTTTGATAATACAAGTGTCTGCATTTTATATTCGTATTTGTTTCCTTCTTTTGTCCGCAATAGCCAACTTCGGAGAATAAGGGGTCCAACGAATCCCCGTAAATACTCTTATTTTGCAAATTTTATTGGCACTTGCTACGAGACTTATCTTTTGTGGTTAAATACTGTTCGTTGGAGAAGTGGTGATAACAGGTGTATTCTGGTCGCTGGTTTGAATGTTGTTAAGATGCTTCGTCAGGTCGGTTCTCGTTCTTCAGCCTTCTGTAGTATGCTATTGTGACAGCCTTCTGTAGTATGCTGATACAATGCTTTAGAAAGTTTGCTGGTTATGGGCGAGGTGGCTGGAGGCGCTTATTTTCGCGTCTCTCCTGGATAACTGCTCCGTGATAAGTGAAGTAGGGGATGCTATTTTAGAAGCTTCTCGCCTGGGTAACGGTTCCTTTAAATGACGGTGGATGGAGCCCTTTTTAAGTTGACTGTTTAGGTCCTCAGCTTTCTGATAAGTTTGCTGTCGAAACAGCCTTCAGAAAGTATGCTGTTAAAAAACGCCCTCGTCCAGGTCGATGGCCTGTAGACAAGTGCCGGGGTTTAATTCTGGCGCCAACCTCCTGTTGGCGATTCGTCCTCTAGCGGCAGGGGGAGATAATTCACTGTCAGATTTCCGATAATTTTAAACATTCTGCTACATTTTCAAGCAGTTTACATTTTCTTATAGTACGATTCAACTTGACCCTCTTAAGGATAAACATATGTACGAAGGCTTATAATGCTATATAATTTTTATAAAAGCAATAATGGTGTAAAAGAGTTCGGAAATATTTATAGTGTTTATCGAATTGATTCTTTAAAATATGGAGTGAAAAAAACAAAAACAAAAACAAAAAAAACCCAGTTTGGGCATGCGCAGAAACAATAGGGGCTTCCTGGCGCCAAAAAGAAATTTCTTTCTTTTAGACCGGGAACTTCGCGGGATACACACGCTAGTAACTGGCCCAGGAGAATATCTTCTCTCTCAAAAATTGTTGCGAACCTACGAATAAAAGTCTAACCGTAAAAGTATCTTTTGTATTCGTCTCTTCTTTTCTCCTCCTTAATTTCTTTTCAGTCCGACAACCCACAAGAAAGAAAATCACATATAATGGAGTTTAAGAAAAGAAACAAGCAACATCAGCAGCAAACATGCACCAAAACGATCAAAAGCCTAAACCCACATAAAACGACCACCCAACCCCATAAAAGTAAAGAAATTGCCACGCATTGTTTGAAATGCTTAGAAAGGTCACTTCATCAGCTTATAAGATACAATACGAAAAAATTGTCTTGTTCACTTTAACGATGACCTGCTTTTCTCTGAATTTGATAGATATAACTTTGTTACTGTGGAAAAATGAGCTCGAAAAGGAAATAGAAACGATACAACAGTTTATTATTTGAGCTTTTTTGCGTCAATCATCCGATACAAATAGATACTTATTGTTATCAGTTAAGTAAGTTTAATGCTTATTTTGAAGGAAATAAGTTCAGGTGGGTCAATTGTAAAGGTGTAAGTGTTCCGTCATGATAGTTTATTGGTCGAGGCATCTGAAATGTCACATTTGAAAAGATTGAAGACATTGCTTGGGAAATATCTGATATTCTCCAGTTATTGTCCAAATTAGCGACCATTCCGGAGTTTACAGAAATATCTTGATAGATTAGTTCTTAATTAAAATACACGTGCAAGTGGAAACTATTTTGAGAATATTTTTGTTAACTTAGGACGCGTGTTGAAAGTAAATTCATATTTATTTGAAAGTTTTGTAAATGGCGTATTGCTTTGAGATAAAATACAGGTTTATTTTTTGTAAGAATTCTCTTTCCTCTGCAAAGAGTCATAATATTGTTTAATCTTCTTGTGACGATCATTGATTTGCTGAATTTTGAGGATTCTTGACAATTTTCGAAAATGAGAATGTCTTTGAGTTTCTGAAAATTGGTGGCTAAAAAATCAGAAGAGAATATTTTTTTGTGGCCAACGCTCGCATAATTCGTTCTCTCTCCGTCGACATTTTTATTAAGGCGACGTATTTTGTGTAAGTGGGAACTGGTATATTTTCATATATTCTTTTGAACAAGAGAAATTTCACAATTTTTAACGTTCCTTATTTCTTATTTTGAAGAAATTTTTAGAGATTAGAATATAATTTGTGAAAAGTTGACTATAACTATCTCCGACTTTTAAAGTATTTTATGCAGGAGAATTGGTTAAATGTTTGTATTTAGTTTGAAATATGGAAAGTTCCTTATTCTAACCTTTCCCAATTATTTTAATTTTGAATTGTAGAAAATAGTTAAGAATTTTTGGAATATTTGGAGAAACCAATTATTAATTTTGCCATCGAGAACTGATTTAAAATTCATACCGAGGAAATATTGTTAAAAAACTTTCATATTTCTTTTTAAATTGGCCTGAAAAATTTAAACCCATCGAAATTTTATTTAAAAAAATATATTTACCAACACCGCCACACGAACAGGATGTGAGACAAGTTTAATTTTTTCAGCGGAGATTAACAGGTTTAAATTCAGAGTTTTCCTTCTCCTAGACTGGTTGTTGAACCAAGCTTAAAGAGCCCAGTCTTCCCTATCCATAGATAGAGGAAGAGTTGTTGGATTCATACCTTTCCAAAGGGGAAATGTAAAGAGTCTCGTCCATGATTTGAACTTAGGTCGATGAGTCCATTTCCCTACAACTCCAACCACGTGTCTCTAAATATATGTTTCACTTGAAAGTACATATTTATATTACTTACCGTCTCTAAGTCGGAAAGGCACGAAATTTTACTTCCTAAGAAACCCTTAGCAAGTTTTTTAAACAGAAGAAAAAATTGTAAAAAATAAAGTTTGGTGTTACCAACTACCAACAAGGTATTGTAATTTTTTATGAATGAACACGATATAAACCGAGACGAGGATCGAAGATTGCGCCAAGAACAACAACAAGAAGAAGAAGAACAAGAGAAGAACAACAACAACAACAACAACAAGGAGAAGAACAAGAGGAACAAGAAGAACAACAACAAGAGAAGAACAAGAGGAACAAGAACAACAACAACAAGAGGAACAAGAAGAACAACAAGAAGGAGAAGAACAAGAGGAACAAGAAGAACAACAACAAGGAGAAGAACAAGAGGAACAAGAAGAACAACAAGAAGGAGAAGAACAAGAGGAACAAGAGAACAACAAGAAGGAAAGAACAAGAGGAGAAGAACAAGAGGAACAAGAAGAACAACAAGAAGGAAAAGAACAAGAGGAACAAGAAGAACAACAAGAAGGAGAAGAACAAGAGAACAAGAAGAACAACAACAAGGAAAGAACAAGAGGAACAAGAAGAACAACAAGAAGGAGAAGAACAAGAGGAACAAGAAGAACAACAAGAAGAACAAGAGGAACAAGAAGAACAACAAGGAGAAGAACAAGAGGAACAACAAGAGAAGAACAAGAACAAGAAGAACAACAACAAGGAGAAGAACAAGAGGAACAAGAAGAACAACAAGAAGGAGAAGAACAAGAGGAACAAGAAGAACAACAAGAAGGAGAAGAACAAGAGAACAAGAAGAACAACAAGAAGAGAGAAGAACAAGAGGAACACAACAAGGAGAAGAACAAGAGGAACAAGAACAACAACAAGGAGAAGAACAAGAGGAACAAGAACAAGAAGAACAACAAGAACAAGAAGAACAAGAGGAACAAGAAGAACAACAAGAAGGAGAAGAACAAGAGGAACAAGAAGAACAACAACAAGAGAGAACAAGAGAACAAGAGAAGAACAAGAACAAGAAGAACAACAACAACAAGGAGAAGAACAACAAGAAGAACAACAAGAAGGAGAAGAACAAGAGGAACAAGAAGAACAACAAGAATAAAAAAGACAATTTTTGTTTTAGACTTGTTAACGGTACGCAGTGCAATAAAAGATAGCAGTTTTTAAGAGTGAATATCTTTTTGTTTCGGATGTCATTATAGTTCATTTTCCTTTTTTTGTAAGCAGACATATTCTTCATTTCGGTCTTGTGTCATTCTTGGTAATTGTCAACATATGGACAAATATGAATAGCCACATTTTTTTTTATTGTTGTATGATAAATTCTTTGAATTTTAATTTGTTTCTATTTTCCATTCACTTTCTTTTAATGGTAGTTAATTTTACGATAAGCTTGAAAATTTTTAATACTTTCGTATGTTCCATTATTTCAACAAAATATTTCTCTAACATATTCCGCCATTGTTTCAGATTGTTTTCATTCCAAACAAATATCTCTGTAACATTTTTTTTCTTTCTTTTCTCTTTCCTTCAGAATCTAAAAACTTAAGTAATAAATTACAAACTAGTAAAATAATAGTTTAAGATCCCTAATTATTTTACAGATGGAAAATTTTTGGAAAATTGGAAAGGTGAATCAGCTGTTGTATATCATTTATAAATCGTAGGAAACATTTTGGAACTTGGAAAATGGATAGCGCATCAAGGTAGGAAAAAAGAATATTGGTCATTATTTAAACACTTGTCTTTATCTTTTTGTTCAACCAGAAAAACAAAAAAAAAAAAAAAAAACAACAAAAAAAAACATTTTGTTTTTTGGCAAAGATGATTGGCAATGAAATATCAATGCCACGAGTATCGAAAACTAAGAAAATGTGGCTAAATCCACGACATCAGGACATGTAGGCGTTAGCGTTTTGTTTTCATGCAGACCAGCAGCAGTTACAATAATAGTAGCAGCAGCAGCAGCAGCAGCAGCAGCCTGGAGATATAAAAGACAAAAATCATTACCTCCCTTGTCTGTCAAAGAATTCTGCTACTAGCCACTAGGTGGCGTTGTCAAACCTGTATATGAACGTAAGCGCGCGAAAGACACTCTCTCCTTAACACGTGCAACATGCTTTAAAACAGACCTGACTCTGGTCCAACGCTACTAAGACCTTTCGTCCCCAACAATCCTCATCACATTGAACCCTACACCATACACTTATAAAAAGTATCTAAGGTAGGTAGGTTGCCTCCTTTGGCTGACGTACCCCTTTTCAAACCAAACAATTCGTAATTGTTGGCGGCTGAAATTGAAGATAGAAACTTTCCTTTTTTTGAACCAGCATCTCATGGAGTCGGACATAAAAACCGGCGCTTCCAGTAATTCGGCAGAGATAGAAAAGGGCCGCCGTAAGTACGATTACTTACCATAAACATTTCCAAGGGCTCGGTTAAGTGGACTTGTATTCATTTATATTTATATGATTTGATACTGGTCGCAGACAATACTATCATTTGCGACAGAAATTAATCATTTTAATGTATAAAATATTTTATTCAAACAATTCTGGAAACTTTTGCATTAACTTAACAAGCAAGGATACCCGCCCTCCGCTTGGCTTAAGTATTTAATTTTTTTATGTAATGAAGAAAGACTAACGAAATTAAATAAGAACGCATATAAAAAGATTGCACTTATTTTAATTATATTTTAATTGGTTTCTATATAAATATCATCATAGGATTGATTTTAATATGTTGGAGAATAAAACAATAATATTTTATAGATCAATAACACCAAGTGATCATTTATTAAACCCAGTTTTGTTAAAATCAGTATGCAAATTAACCACACCATACAATATGTAAACCTTTATTTATTAGTTATATATAAGACACATTGCTAAGCTGGCACAAGGCCATTTAGACACGTAGGCAATAGTATCGAGTGGCTGGCCAATCAGAGACATGTGTTAGGAGTGGGGAGGTCTGGATCCCATAAATAACAGACCGTCAGACCGAAGGAGAGCGATAGAAAACGAGAAAGAAGAGAAGAGAGAAGCGGAGTCAGACACTCCGAAACCAGGGAGCTCGCCATAGCTCGGTGCCCTTGCCACAAATTTACCGACACACTCTGATGTCTTGCCACTCGGTACAAAATTGATAACTTAGCCAAAAATTGATAACTAGCTGTAGATCGCCAATCAACTGACAAAGAAATCACCTCGCTCCTTTGTAAAATAAATGTATATATTTCGTACATAAGCATCAAAAAGCGTTGTGTTAAATTGTTTCGTTGATCCGTTGACAGCGTTTGGTTATTTAATCTTATTTCAGCCGAGTTGGTAAAAGGAACGAAACCAGTTCTTTTTCAGCCTTCCTGTAAATCAACAGACAACATAAGAACGGGACGTTGGAACGGGCAGTTTCGACGACTGTAATACTGTGCCGGAGCATCGTTCGCATACATAACATACATACATAATCCGAACCCTGTACCCGGCCTAAGTATTATATTGGTGCCGTGACCAGCCCATGTTATTATAGTATTAAAGATTTTGACAATAATTTAAGTACTCATTGATAAACCTACACAATTCCTGAAGGTATTGTGATGTAAGCAGTAACGTATTTTCGGTTACAGACAGACACCGAATCTCCATATAATAATATATAAGTGCAAATGTAAGCATGTTAATAGAAAAGAACACATTTATAATTACGTATGTGTATTATAAAAATAAAGATTTGATTTAAAACATACTGGAAATCATTACACCAATCAAATAGTATAACAACTACAACGACTAAACAATTAATATATAAAAGGAGCGATAGTTAAATGCACAATAACAATTATATTTTTAATAAACACTACAATTTTGACCAAACATATAGAGATTTCAATTGGTATGATTTTAAGATATCCAGCGTTACCTATGTAACACCAAAGATTATATCAGACGACGCTTTCAGTTATGAAACAGCATTACGAATAACTGAAGGCACCCCGATAATACCCAACGATATCATCAGATTTTGTTTGTTTTTCTATATAAAGACGAGAATTACAAATCATTGCAAACGCAGTATCGAATATATATATTTCTCGAAATTGTCAAATTATTAAGTCTAAATTGATATATTGAATATGGAACTTGGAGATAAATTCTCGATTTGTTTTTTTCTGTTTTTACAGGAAATACATTTTCCAGACAATTCCATTCTATATACGTGTTTTCATATCTACCAACCCCTCCGCATGAGCAGGATATGACACAAAGTTAATTTCTTAAGTGGAGTTTAGTAGGTTTTAATTCAGAGTTTTCATTCTCTAGATTGGTTACCTAGCCAATGTTAAAGAGCTCGGTCTGCCCTACTATTTCCCAAGGATATTAGCGCTATGTGAAATGCAAACAGCCTCATCCAGGATTTGAACTCGGGTCGATGTGTCCATTTCCTACGACTCTAACCATGACACCACGTACCTCAATTATATGAGTTTTGTTCTTAGGTATCGTGGATTTTACAAGGGGATAGATTTACTGATCGTTGTGTATTTTGGGTACGGGAAATTTCTCAAAAGCAATGTCCACATATACTTTGGGTAGTTGGCTAGATTTTACGGCATGTCAACCCCCTTTGGGTTATTTTATGCCGAATATGTTTTGTTTTATTCATTCTTGTCGGGTATTCAATTTTCTTTTCCAACTGAATTTTTTTTCAAACATTTTTTGTAAATTAATTTTTTCATTTATCTAACCAATAGATGGGACCGTAACATGTACTGCCACTCCGGGTCAGGGTAGACCTGGGAGTGATGGTAATGAAGGCGTACTCTATACTCCCCAAAGCTCTAATATTGGAACTTTACCATTAGATGCAGTTTAACGTAATAACCGTCCACATATACAATCTGAAACTAAAACAAGTTAACATCACAACAGAGGATTAAAATCTGCAACGTTGATTGTAATGGTAGTTACACTAGCACATTGTAGGGTGAACGAAATAAAATAGTTTCACAACAATTGCAGTGCGCTGCTAATTTTGTAAATGTCATCTCTTTGCTATGGGATCGTTTTACGCTGTACAGCTGCCATACGTCACCCATTAGGCACAGTAGGAATATTGTTTCTCTTAACAATACACGCAGTTTAAACACACATATATAGTCAAATTTTCTCTCATGACAGTAAGATGAATCATAACAATACCTTTCCTTTATGGACATTCATGTATGCATATTTGATATCTTTTAAAAGCTTTTTGTATTATTCATTTACTATCGATCAGGATGGTCAGGTTGAGCTACAAATGCCGAGTACTAGGGTAATTATGATTTCCAAGTTGACGAGTGTTAGGGTACTTATAATTCCCAGATTGAAATATAAATGACGAGTATTAGGGTACTTTTGAGCTAAGTTCCACAGGCATTTTTATCTGCAACCTTTAATTACCTTTAACAACCTTTTACCTACCAAACTCTTTTGAACTCCTTTGGACTCTTTTGGACTCTTTTGGACTCTTTGGACTCTTTTAAACTCCTTTGGACTCTTTTGGACTCTTTTGGACTCTTTGGACTCTTTTAAACTCTTTTGGTTGTTTTAGATTGTATATATCCCTGTTTGATATTTGTTTATATGTACAGTAAACATTTTGTTGTATAAAAAGTCGTTTGTCTCCTTTTCTTCAAAAGCGGCACCCATCTCCTCACTGCGTTCGAAGTACGATTTATTCTCCTACAAAAGTTAGGGTCTAAACAGTGCTTTTCCGTGGATAAAAATCTCCACATACTTGCTGATAAAAATGCATATTACAGAAAACTCTGCATAGAAGTTGCGCCACTTGTTTGAAGTAAGGAATTTCAAATACAAAAATAAATCTTATCTTATTCTAAAATTCAAGAAACTAACCGAAAATATTCAGAATGGGTGAATTTAAAAATGTAAAAGGAACGAACTCTCAGCTGGCCTCAAGGGACTCCCTTAAAAGAAGGATAATTCGTGTGTTAAACTACCTACAAACTGGAGAAAATTCAACAGAAACTCTCTTCCAATTTGAGAAAGAACGTGTTAATGCTTGGTCGAAAGAAATCGAACACTTTAACAACAAAATTTATGACGCTTGTGTAAAGGTTTGTACAGACCTCGGAACAAGTGGCTCCTTAGCAGACGAAGAAGAGTCAAGCTATCAGCTATCGTAAACTAGACACGTGCGAAATGTTGCTTTCACAGACAAACGACCCCTATTCTAGTAGTATGACTGGGGACAGGGAGGCACCCCCTTCTTAATATGCAAGCCTACGTTTCAGCCCCACGTCTACAATGTCCGAAATTCAATGGAAGGGAGCCTGACAAGTTTGAATTTAAGAACTTCCTAGCACAATTCTACAACTGTGTGTCTCTTCAGTGCGTTCAGCAAAAGCAAAATTGTTTCTGTTAAAGAGCTATTTGACTGGTTATGCGGTCCAATTAAATTTTGCATTTAACTTTAGAGGAGGAGGCTAATTATGAAGTCACAATAAAGTTGCTAACAGAAGAATTTCTGGACATACCTCTAATTGTGGACGAAATATTTAAGCAGTTATTGGACGCTTCTCCCAAATACGACGCGAATTTCACCAACGTGAAACATTTTTTGTTGGAGATAAGGGCAGATTTGTCGGAACTAATGATATAAACAGAGTTAGTATGAAGCGTATGGTGACGAGGAAAAACAAACATATGTAACATAGGTTCAAAGTTATATATACTTTGATATACAAAACTCCGACGAAGGTTAATAGACAAGACATTTAATACAGTCAGCACATGGATATCAGTAGATACAAAGTACATGGTAAAAGGGTACATACACAAAGAGTACACAAATAAAGATGAAGACACATTCATGAATGGTACAATATAACATATAAAAGTACAGACATGAGACTAGAGATCGTCCATGCTGTAAAGAACTTACAGTAATGTAAGGGGGCGGAGCCCCAACGAGAGGGGTTAGATAAAATCTACCCCATGTGGCTCGTAGTTACTGAAACGGGAAAAGAGGCCGAAAGGGTTTGAACCCGGCGCTTAAATACTATAGCACCCTAGCGGGCACCAGCAAACTAAAAGGGGCAGACAACTCCACCAGGCAAATACAAACTAACGCTACACACAGATTTTAAGTTTCAATAATTGTATTGGAAAAAGGAACATGAAAAGCGAGGAAAAGATAGAAATGAATTTAAAGGAGATTTTTTTATTATTTCTTTTTTTTTTGGGGGGGGGGAGTTTTTGATTGGACGAAAATGTGAGTTTATTTACAAAAGTATTTTCTTTATTGTTTAGGAATTCTTGTTTTCCAACCGGAAGTTCAATCTGGAGCCTATGCGTAGAAACGTGTTATTTTGGTCACTTCGTTTTAGGCTACCATGGAGTAAACTTGCGGTGTGTGTGCGAACTGGACTGCTGGATTAGTGAATCGAGAGATATCTATTTTTTTTTGTATATATAACATAAGAACTTCTTACAACCTGGATTTTTTTGAAAAAAAGATACTCCAGGATTCAAAATTGTCAGCCATATATTTTTTCGAAATTACCGATCATTCTCCAAAGAGAATTGGTGCTTAAAGTTGGCACTAATTACCCAACAATAAAACAGCAGTAAAAAGAATTTTAATTCCGAAAGGAATAGATTCTATTCAAGCGACGGAAAACCCCCAGAAATCCCAAGGCCGAGAGTAAAAAAACTTTGCACTGGAAAATTTCACCACGAGGGTGCAAACTTTGCACCCTATGAGTCACCCTATGAGTCACTGCTCGACATACTCTAATGCCCAGACTAGACAAGCTAGGTGTAGGGAATTAAGCATATGCATCCTGTGTACTAGCGCTGGACATAAAATTGAGGACTGCTTAGGGAAGCGTAACAAGTTGCCCTTTAAATATTCACAGTGCAACTCAAGAGGACACGTTAGTCCACTTTGTAACAAGACAGAGAAGGAAAATAAATCAGCATTATCCACTAATGTGTGCACATTATCCACTAATGCGTGCCCCTTTTCCTCAAAAGCGGCACTCATTTCCTCACTGCGTTCGAAGTACGGTTTATTCTCCTACATAACTTAGGGTTTAAGTGCTTTTCTGGGGATTAAAAAAACCCTCAATGTTAGTACTTTATGAAAATCATACGGATTTTTAAAAATTAGTGGCACCATCTCTATGTCAGGCCCGGGACTTATTGAGTAATTTGTTAGTTTGTTTATTTCTCGTATAATTTCGTAGGGTCTCGACTTTGTTCATTTGCTGTGTGTTAATTTGGATTTGAATCCTTTGAAGTTGTCGAGAACTGTGTTTTAGTATTTTCGTTGATTTATCCTCGAAAGCTTTATAAAAATATCGATTATCTGCCCCAAACACCGAACCAGGAAGAAGTGAACCCGGAAGTAAATACAAACAGGGGTGAGAGCCCTTAGAATTTTGAACAGAACAGATTAAGCCATTTAACCGGACGACTGACAAACATTTTGCCCTTTTTTGCTTGGTTGAAAAACATAGCAACACTACTGAGAGACGAATGACCTGTTCAGAAGAAACCTAAAATTATAACGACGTTGCTACGAAAACCTTTACCCAAAAAGGTAAATGTTTTATGTAATTTGAAACTGTTACCTTATATGAATTACAACCATTAAAAGAAATATGAATTTATCAACTTGTTGATACGTACGACAAAACCTTTTTTTCAAATATCGATTTGTCTTATGTTCTTTTTCCTTCCTATCGGTTTATATGGAATACTGATAATATTTCTCCCCAGATCTTCTAACTTTTTTCTTTAAACGGCAGAAGAGGCCGACCTGTCCACCAGTCGGACAGTCGGCGCCCGGGAGAGATACTCCTTTATATTTTCTTTTAGATTACTTTTCTGATGTTTTTCATTAGAATTTCCAGGTTAGCCTCTTACCAATTGTTTCTTTTAGGCTTTTTTTTATTTTTTTTTTACTACAGTTAAATATAAATTTACAACTTAAAACATCGCAAAATAATTTGAGAGATAGTCAAAATTCTGATAAGTTTATCTTTTGTATCATTGAAAGGGCCCAACCTTCTTTTAAATTATCAAAAAAGAGTTTGGTTAATGATTCTCTTAAAGCCACACGACGTTTTAAATGATAGGACCCAACATCAAAAAAGAGTTTGATTAATGATACTCAGAAAGCAATGAGTCAATTTAAATGGTAGGGCCCAAACATTTTTTTAATTATTAAAAAAGAGTTTGGTTAGTGTTTCCTCTAAAGCAACGAGCCATTAAAAAAAAAAAAAAAAATCATCAAGAAAGAGCATGGTTAACGATTTTCCTAAAGCAATCAGCCACTTTAAATTTTAGGGCCCAACCTTTTTTTAAATTATTGAAAAAGTGTTTTGTTAATGATTCTCCGAGCCATTTTAAAAGGAAATTTTGGAAATTTTATTGTATCCAAAAATATGTATGGTATTTTGAATGCCTTTTTTGTATGTCTTTCAATATCTCTTGTTTTGTATCTTGCTACGAAAACAAACTAAAAAAGGGCCCTTGTGGCTGGCTCTGGAAACTGGACATTGGTCACGTGTTACCTATATCGACCTCTTTGGATAAGGGGACTAGAGGTGACAGGACGTCTCAATAATTCTGGCAAGCAACCAGCAGATTGTCCATTCTTAGCGCTGACTGACAAAGTCCTAAGCAGCTAGAATATAGACATTAGCCGGTCCCTATGAGAAACTTCATTGAGAAAAGTGGCTTATTGTTATCGGATGTCAGCCAGATCCCTTGAAAAACGAAACACGGAGGTTCTTGAGTGTTCCTTTGACGACAAAGGTCGCTGTACTTCGTTCACATTTGCTTCTGACGAGAGAAGAAACTTGCTGTAAATTGTCCACCCCTTTTCGGCGAAAACGGACAACAACGCGCGAGAAAAAAATACCAGCACGGACATTCGTATTTCAATCAGGAGCCTCGTTTTTTAGCGAGAAAGAACGAGAATATCAAAGAGACTTTTAATTTTCTGTCAAACTATTTTGACCTCTCCTGCGCGAGAGAATATCTATTTTTAAAGGGTTGTTCTTTTATTGTACACACCCTTTCAGTAACAGTAAGTGGAACTTTCCTCTTTTTTGTACATATTTCACTTCTATATTTTTGTTACTCGGCGCCTAAATCATCAATTTAGCTGACGTCATGCATGGGAATAACATGCAATTTATTTTGTATTTGTAAATTTTTGACTTTTGCATCCATTCGGAGATATATGTAAAATAAATTATTTTGTACTTTCAAGCAAGACCGTTTTTATCTTCATTTTCCCAACCCATTTTTGTTGACAACGTTGGTTAAATTTTCAGAGGTCGTTATTTTTCTGAAAACGGGAAGATTTCCGACAAAAGGTTATGTTAACCCTTGTAATCAGATTTGAAATAATTTCATAGCTTTGCTCTTATGAATACAGTTAATATTTGTTTCGAGATTTTTTTTGTCTATGTAAATTAGGTGGGTTATATGCCTTGGTCGATATACCTCTTTTCAGACCAACCAATCGCTGACTCGAAACTTTTGGCGCCAGAAATTAAAGATAAGTATCTTTCTCTTTTGCCAACCAATCCGCAATAGAGGCGGGCGTAAAATTGTTACTGCTACTATATCAGCAGAGAAAATGTTAAGAGCCGTGCGTAAGTACATTAGACCATGCACCAAGGATTTCTGTTAAGTGGACTGATATTTGTTTATATTTATATAATAAAATATAGCCACAAACTCAATAAATTGTTTGCACCTGAAAATATTACAACTGTATTTTCTTTATATATGAATGTAATACAATATTCTTCCAAACTCCAAGTTGTTTCATACGCTTCCTGTTACTAACTCATGTTAACACCATATTTGCGCTTTAAATCACCATAATTCCCCACCACCATTTGATTTTATTTTTTTCGAAAATCGGATCGAACAAGTTGTTCAAATATCTCAACCTAAAAATAAAATTCGAAACACAGTAACCCAAAATGCAGAACACTTTTTTAGACCAAGTGGATGATTTAATCCCTGAAAGTAATAATTCTGGTTAAACTCAAAGTTTTCATACAATACAAGTCACATTGACAAAATTGTCAGAGAAGCGAAAATAGGTAAATAAAATGAGTCATATTTTAATACTGTTGTTATTGCTATAGTTTAAGTTAGATGTAAACTTCAGTAGACCTGCAAAAGAAAAGGCAAAAGTGAACAATACGCTGTCGCTTGTTTAATATCTACAAAATATAATTATATTTTTATGGCGCTGCGAAATCTATTAAAAAGCAAAAAAAAAAAATAAGTGCCATTTTCAAGTTTGATTAAATGTTTTATACATAGAATAAATCCAAAATTTCTATGTAAAAAAACAAAACAAAACAAAAAAAAAAACAAAAAAAAAAAAACAAAAAAAAGGAAAAAAGAAAAAAAACAGGTTTTGCTATTAAGAACTGTAAATTGAGAAAATGTTAAAGTCGTTTTTATGTTTGTTTAATTTAATCGACAATATCATAACAAGACACGGACATTTTCTTCGAAAGTATGGTAATAAAAGTAAGCGTAATAAGCCATGTTTTTTTAAAAATAATTTAAAAAAATTGGAGTGGCATTTCTTTGCTAAGATTGAATCTATTTCGGGAATTCAGAGATAAAACATCGCCCAATAAAAGACCACACTGAAAAAAAAAAAACAAAAAAAAACAAAAAACAAAAAAACAAACAAAGACAAAAAGCAAAACAAAAAACAAAAGAAAGAACAATAATCATTATTTAGATATTTATTTTATCTAATCAATAACATGTATTCCTGCAGTATTTCTTTTACATTAATTAACAGGATACCAGACACCTGTTCAGAGTTGAAGAGTTCAATCTGCGGATGTTAGTCCCAAGCCACTAAATAACAAACAAAAACACGTTTAATGATTGATTTTTTTTATTAACCAAATTCCGAGTAGATTAATTACGAAAACGAATAAAGTAAATAGATAAATAAAGATGAAAAAACCTTTAAGAGCAATATTCTACCGTATTTTACCATTCTTTTGAACTAAAAGAAAATGAATAATGTTGAGGTTTGGTAAGTAGCAGAGGAGTGCATAGTGAAAATAATGCGTTAAATAATAATAGAATTTACAATAGGTAAAAGTATAAAGTGAGGAGCTGGTCACACAGGGTAGGATAAATCAGCAGAGGTTAACACACGAGGTGAATTCAACAAGGATTTATTACGAACTGATTCAATTTCTTACAAGGGTTAAAAAGGCGGGAACAAACCTTTGGGCGGAAGTCTGAGCTTCTGCTGATGTCACATCAAATATATTTATAGAAATATAAGCTTATAAAAAAATTAACAAATAATGTAAACAAAATCTAATTTTCCATGGAATTGTTTTTAAAATATCTGAAAATCCAATTACTTGGATTTTCATTTAGGGAGTCAAATTAACAAAATAATTGAAGCGCGTCTTGTAGCGTTGCAGCTCTATCTAAAGGAGTGATGACGTGTTAATAGTAATCGTAATCTACTCCTATTCTATTCTGTTTTACTTATCACGGCTGGGATTTGGTTGTTGAATCTGATGTTTGACTGGATCGAATTCTTTGCTGTTTGAGTTTTGAACAACTTGGGATTCGTTTAACGATATATTGCCTTGTACCGTTCATAGTTTTTAAATAACAACCCATGGCTTTCTTTTTTTAATTTGTTTATCATGAGTTCATTTATTTTATCCCAAGTCAAAATGCCCCGGGGAACAAACACGCATCTTGCGTCTGCTCCCCGCTACTGCTTCGTTCCAGACTCTCATTCCTTCCTCTCACTACCTCTCTTCCACACTTCACCAGGTGACATCCATTGACCAATAAGAAATCGACAGCTGGCGTTGTGCTGTCTCATCAAAAAATATTTCCAGTATCAACTACACGTGACTTCTTGACTTTTTGGTTAATTTTCCATTGTGGGTTGGCTGGTGTATGACAACAAGACAGTAAAAATATCTTCAAAACAGAAAAAACAAAACAAACAAAAACAAAACATTTTGTCTTTTAAAAGAAACCTAATCTCTTACAGCTTTGAATACCGATTTTTAAAAATTCAAAAAATCCGATAATTAGCCGAAAAAACAAAAAGAAAAACAAAAAACAAAAAATAAACAGTTCTTTTGTAGGCGCGTGAATTTGTACACCCCTATTACATCTTGACTGATGACGATTGACTATCCATCGCCGTGACAACGAGGTAAACATAAGGAATTTGTAAATAAAACAATTTATTTACATATATACAAGTCTCAAGTAAAAATTAACTCTTTGCCTACCAAATACCCCCTACGCTTTACCAAATTTTCTTTTTTTTTTATCTGTATGATGGGATATTTGACAATTCACTATCTATTCAAATCAGAACTCATTCTATTCAAATAAGTAGTAAAAAAAGTAAAGTCATCGGGGCGGCCTAATGTCGGTATGAGCCATACAGTGAGGGAGTCTACCCCATTTTCACTAGCGCTAAACCAAGGAGATTGTTTTTTTGTGTCTAAGGTGAAGCACCACGCCTAATTGTAATGAACTAACCATCAGTTTTTTTATACTATTGCTTGGGTGTGGTGGGAGCGATTTAGAGTAGGCAAAGAGTTAATCGTACGTTCGCACTGATATCAGTGACATGAAAGTATGAGAGAGAAAGTCATCTTGTTCCTTAGAAAGTCATTGTGCCTTCTGCTAAGTTTGAATGAATTGTTTTTTTTTTATATATATATATAAAGTCTCGGGGGCTCGATATTAGAGTTTTTGATTTTGAGCGGAAATGAATTTTATTATTAAATATCTTATCATTTTTTAGTCTACCAGATTTCGATGTGTGCAGCTACCGAATCCGAAACGTTGTAGAGTTCTAGTGTTGTCAACTTCCGCTCTGCAAGAAAATTCTTGTTGGCATTACAACCCCCACCCCTCCTAGAAAATTGATCGGCTGAAAGTTGTATCAATTAATTAATAATGAACACATGTCTTAAGATTTTGGGGAAATGAGACTTTTCTCCCTGACCTGGTTTTAATTCGCATTGTAATGTTCAAGGTGTAATGTTCTATTATAGGTTATAACAATGTTACAACAAGTTGAAACATAACAAACTCCGACACGTTTGTGCGACAAAACATTTTATATAATACAGCACAGGAATAAGACAAGATACATAAACAATAGAATAGTGTACATAAACGTACATACATAAAAGGACTGGAGCGTCCATACATAAAAATCACTTACTAGTGAGGGGGGTGCGAAGCCCCCACGAGAAGGGTGTGACAATGGTCTAACCCATGTGCTCGTCCCAGAGATGTAGCTAAAAGAGGAAGAGGCGTTTGAACCAGGCGCTTAAATACCATAGCCCCTGGTGAGAACCAGCGACAACCAGCGAGAAGATAACTCTTCCAGGCAAATGTGAAGATAATACCCACAAATACTCCCCCCTAAATTTTTGTCTCGTTAAAAATTTACAGAAAGGAATTACAAAAAATGTATTATTTTCATAGACAAGAACGGAGTCTCGAAAGTTCAAAGTTCACAAAATAAAGAAATAAAATTTGCATATACATATTTCATCAAACTACAAAATAAAGGCATGAAAAGACAGGAATGTGATTTACAATACAAACAAAAGAATTTTCAAGTCCCGGTGTGAAAAGTTCCTCAGTCCGCCAGTGCGGTTGGTACAATTTAAAGAAATCTCCTTGGTGGTGGCAAATTTCTTCCAAATTCCTGAGTTGAAATAAGGACTGTTTTTATCCTTAAAGGAATAATTTTTCTCATGGGCGGCAAAATCTGCCTGAGACGAGGGGTGTCGTAAAAAATGTGTTTCCAGTGAAACAAAGGTGATGGTCAAAAGTACTTTTGGGTCCGACATTTGGTAAGAAAATTTTTTCTGTACTAGTGTACAATTTTTTTATACGTTCGTGGAAATATGGGGCAAATGTTTCCCTGTGATATGTGGACAAAAATTCGAAATTCACCGTCCCTTTGGTTCCATTTTTCAATGCTGACCTGGTCAAATGTCTTTTTAGACACCTAAGTCGAGTTGAAAGTTTAAAAGTCGGTATTTTGAGTCTGGGAGATACAAATACCGTAGTCCAGAAATGAACATTTCAGATGTACATTTCTCTTTCTGTAGGGGTAGCAAAAAAAAAAAAAAATTTCTGAGGAGCCTCACGGTTGGAATTCAGGTCACATGGTGTGCCGTTCTTGTGGTATATTTACGTTAGTCGGCCAAAGTAAAATATTACTGACTACTAGAAATCTGGTGGCACGTGTTGCAGTGTAGAGGTGAGTATCCCTTCGTAGTAGTCGCTGAGAACTGGCCGCACGTGCTGAAATTGTCAATAGGGCGAGGGAACGTGTCAAAAGTGTCCCTGGCTGATGGCTGCCACTATTTCCTCGAGGTAAAAAAAGGAAAATTCTTCTCGGTGTTGAATCTTTAAAAAAAAATTTTTATAAATATGTCCAGCGCTGTAAAAAAATGTGTCCATTAAAATGCGCCGGAAAAGAAATAATTTCTTTGAGGGGGTCACCGTTTTTGTAAAAGTTTGTGGTAAAGGAATTATTTCTCTCCTGTTGGTGTTCAGTCCACGATACGCACAATAGTACGCTAAAAGAAAGGTTTTTAAATGCGTGTTTTCATGGTCGGGAATCACCACATATAAGAATTAAAGTTCCAAATCACTTACTAACTTAGTCCCCTCGTGGGGACCAGAGACCCCACGAGGGTGGGATGTAGTCACAAAATGTCTAACCCATGTGGTTCAGCCGAAAAGATGTAGCTAAGAGAGTAAGAGACATTTGAACCAGGCGCTTAAATACCATAGCCCCTGGTGAGAACCAGCGACAACCAGCGGGAAGATAACTCTTCCAGACAAATGTTAAGATAATCCCCACAGCATGTATATAGCTTTCTTGGTGTAACATTGAATTATCTTATGTTGGTTTGGAGACGTGTTTTCTCAGATGCCATATCTTCTTACATCTCGTTTCCGTTGTTCATATGAGAAAAGAAACTGATCTTCTCGATCTATTTCGGTGTTGGAGCTGGTCTAATCAACGTCTATTCTAATCTCTCTCCGGTGATATAAATTATACTGCCACATAGTGGCAATAAAGACCCACAAAGTGAGATAAATCTTTTACCATACCCTCTGTATTGCTAGATATATTATTGCTTGTTGATGAAACGGTTATATGCGATATATCACCAGGGACTTTATATTCTTAGTTTCAACTGATATGTTTTTGTTATATATGCTTATTAAATGTCATGTATACTTATTGTCCATATGAGCCTGTCTTGTCTTTCTTTACACATATTCTGTGTTAGTGTATCCAAAGTGAAGGCTTCGGTTTAGTGGAAAACCATTTCATGGCTTTTTGTCCATACGAACTCCCCCTGTTCTATTTAAAAAAAAAAAAAAAGACCAAAAAAGTTTGCAGTCTGTTCAGATAAATTTGGTATGAATGGAGCCGTGTAGGTAACCATCCCCAGAATGTATTGCAGTTCCACTATGGTCGGGTTTTTTTTTTAGGCTTTTTTTTTAGGCTTTGGATACTGTCATGTTACACTTAATAGCTTAAAACCCCTTAAGAATTACCTCTCTTAGCGGCTTTTTTTAAAACCGTAGGACTAAATTTTCACCGTTTTTTTTTGGGGGGGGGGTAAGGGGAGGGGATTTTGGTTTCTTTCTTTTTCATAGTAGTACCAAAGAGTAAGCATGTAGAATCTTCCTTTCTTAGTTAACTTTGATATGGACCTAGAAGGTGGACGGTTTTATTCGAGTTATTATACATTAGCTTCACCGCAATTTATCTAAAAAATTAAGGTTATTCTTTTCTTTTTATAGATCTTTAAACAATTACCTTTTTCTTTCGGTGATAATTCCTTGTATGTTACTATGCTCCGGGTACGGTGCCAAATGTCATCCTATAAGTGCGTGTTGTGCTGCGGGGCCACTTATCGGGTGATGAACCTGCTCGTTTGGACTTCCTGTACCCACGTTGTTTTTTGTTTTTGACCCACAGGAAGGTTGAAGAAGAGCTGCTTTTGCGCCTTTTTCAATTCGGCTGTGTCTGACGATAACCAAATTCACCAATGTTGTCAACGGGTCAACAATTGCAATAACTACGAACGCTTATTAATGATAATATACAAAAATACCTTTATTAATCATACAGTCATGAAAATAATGTACAATAACAAATATACAGCTAAATTCTTATGGTTAAATGGTCAAGTTTAGGACTGAGTGGCAAGGTAGCAAAGGGCAGTGGCAAAGTGGATGGCAAAGGCTCCTCTGTTCCATCCCCAGGTCTTCTTTTATGGGGTCCAGACCCCCGAACGTACGGCTATGATTGAACAGCCAATAGAAACGCCGGACCAATGGCCCCACAGCGTAAACATCGGGGAGGAGCAGAAAAGCCCCCCCCACTTCTCTTTGATTGGTGAACCACTCGATAATATTTATTATTGCATAAATGGCCTTGTGCCAGTCTTAGTTGGAATTTTCCTATAGTATATTTTTTCAAATGCCTTGACCCAAAGTAAATTATTATTTTATTTATTTAAATTAAAAATTGGAAATCCTTTTCAAATTCCATTGTTTTAGGAATCTGCCGTTTATATTTCTTCTGACAATCCAAGGTATAAAAATTAAGTAACAAGGTGAGGTGAGCAGAAGAGAAGAGGCGGATATGACATTAAGGAACGAGAGTACAACGAAATCAAAATGCAACAGGTTTAATATATAAATGCACATAAAAAGGTACAACAAGAGAAGAAGAAAGTGTTCTGATTTAGTTCGGACAGGCTTCGCGAGGTTTAATAACTTCTTTTAGAAGCTAGCGGCACCTCCTCGTTTAGGTATAAGCCGTAATGTTATTATGGTTTGTTTAAGGTATTTTAAGGTGTTTAAGGTTGCAAAAGTTTATTCTGCTAGCAGCCTATTGACTGCAAAGGTATCAAAGTGTGAAGCTTGTCCGTTGTTGCAAATTATCTCGTCGGCTCCCTCAGTTGTTATCCTGGTGATATTGGTAATTGGCTGTCAGTCGTCATGGGTCCCAAAAGACAGCAATCTCTCTTTAGAAGCCGGGTTTGTTAACATGGTAGTAAGGTCCGTCGTGGGTTTTACTATCAGTAACCTAGTTCGTAGGGAGAGATAGCAAAGCTCTTACCTGTAGTAGTCAGAAGGATTCAACCAAAGGGTGAGAGGGACGCGTGAGTGCCGGTCCCCGAACTGACCCTCAGAAGGGTTACAACTAGAAAGAGGAAGAATTACTAATGGTCAGGGCTATTTATAGAGATCACTCCTGACGGTGATGATGATGGCTGCTGCTGCTACTCCTGCTGACAGTCCCCTAGGGGCATGAGCAAGGCCCTCTAAGATATCTTAGAAGGCGCTGGCATAAGTCCGTAGTAGTAATATAAAATTTCAATAAAGGTAAACATATTTATTTAAATCAAAAATTGAAATTCCTTCTCAAATTCCATTGCTTTTAGGAATTTTCTGCCTACGTGACACAAATCTTTGTTTTTGACAATTGTAAGAATTCCGTATAGCTTTATGTAAACAAATTGTGATTTTTAATATTATTATTATGGGTTTTTCTTGTTTTACACTTCCTTACAAAGGATTAACTTTAACTTATAGTAAACCGTCCTAATTATTCTTAAGCAATTAATTTAATATCGCCAGTCAACTTTATAACACTATCATAGTGTTATACTTGTGAAGGTGTCTGTTTCTTTATATGAAGTATTTATTTCCAGTCAGTAGTATTTCTCATTTAATCCCGTTCTTTGTTATTGTAAAATATTCGTTAATTCAGTAACTTTTACCTTATTTCCTCCTTAGTAACGTCTATGTATTTACGACCTTTAGACAATAATGTATAAAACCATTCATGCTACGTTTGTTCAGGCCTTCAGCCTAATTGCGTAATTTCATCACCCCTACGCCATTGTTTTATTTAGATGTAGGTACTTAAACTTGTAAACTCACAACGGACCAATTTATTTGTTGTATGGTTTCCCTTTCTATATTATTTGTGAAATATATTTCTTCATTTCAATTTTACACTTTCCCAAGTAAATGAACCTCTACTTTCTTTGGATCAAGGCGCATATTTTTTCATCGTACATCGTACACTACACCAAAAATATTTATCGCCTTTCTATGTTACATTTGAAACTGTTGAAAATGAAATCTTTCTCTTTTGCGATAAGGGTGTGTAAATTCTTTTTGTTCCCATCCTCGTTTTGTTTTCTAACATGATGACATCGTCTATAATTCCTATGGTGACAGGGAAAATTTCCCGTATCTGCTCCATTTTTTGTTGGAAAACATCTTGACTGAAACCTTTAATCAAACCAAAAGACAACCTTGTGAGAGAAAACCAACCGAAGATGGCTGTTGAAACAGGTCATGAGTTATCTACTTTTTATCTAATTCAATGGCCCAGTATCCATTCTTCGTATCGATTTTGCTGAAACATTTTGCTCCAACTAATTAATGTGTGACATCCGACCGTGGATGGATTTCTTTCTTCTTTTTTCTATCTTCTGTCTTATTCGACAAGTATTTAGGACACCACGTTGAAGATTTTAGTAATTCAGGTTCACGCTTCCTTGTTGGAAAGCCAAGGTCACGGTACCAAATAAACGTATGTAGCGTAGCGTGTTCATTTTGAAAGGGTGTGATAATGTGTCACTAATAATAATAGTGCAATACTTATCTCTATAACTGTTTTACTTCTTCAAGGCTGGAATCTTGTTGTTGGATCTGATGCTGAGTTGGCTGGCATTCTTTGATGGACACAACTTTGGATTAACTTGTGGATATCTTGCCTTGTGCCATTCATAGTTCTTAATAACGCAAGGCGTTTTTTTTTTCTCATGAGTTATTTTATTTTTTATCCCCAATTCTGATTACCTTGGAGGGAGAGACACATATTTTGCATCTCAACCAGCCACTTCTTTGTTTCAAACCTTTCAGCCTTTCCTCTCACTATCTCTTTCAGCCTTTCCTGTCACTACCTCTTTCAGCCTTTCTTCTCACTATCTCTTTCAGCCTTTCCTCTCATTATCTCTTTCAGCCTTTCCTCTCACTACCTCTTTCAGCCTTTCCTCTCACTAACTACTCTTTCAGCCTTTCCTCACTACCTCTTTCAGCCTTTTCCTCTCACTACCTCTTTCAGCCTTTCCTCTATCTCTTTTCCATACTTCTCTGTTTTAACCAATTAGAAATTGACAAATCGCCCAGTGATTCGTCATCAAAAACTTTCCAAATTACCTACACGTAATCTCTTGCATTTTTAGCTTTTTCCTATTGTAACATATTAAATATTTCAGAGTAGGTATTTTTTTTAGTGGAACCGTTTAATTGTTCTGTTGAGATCTCTTTGGACATAGACGCAACTGACCATTGACTTTTTCTACTATTTGTGAGGCTACCGATTCACTCTGCTAGTTTGTCAATTTTCCTGATGATTTTCCACTTCTCATCATTCTGTCTAACTCTGCCTTGAACTCGTCCATTGGGGTATATTGGACATTTCATTAGTGCGTGTATGACAGGTGCAATTGTGAGGTCTATACCTATTTGGTATTTTGCGGTCAAACTATCTCGAGAATGTTTGCATCTGGTCATTTTTATCTTTGGTTGGTTTGTCGGTTTCTGTTTTTGTGCCGTGGAGTGTTATCCCCATGTTGCGACCACATGAGGCCATGACTTATGTGCGTTCGATGAATCCCAACGATGAGATTTTAAAATATCTACCTCACCTGAGTGTAGTAGGATTTTATTCACCTGATCCTGTGGGTCATTTATTTTCATTTGTCTAAATATTATTTCACCATTTCTTAGCGGTGGTGGTGAGTGCATCGTCTCTAGCGATATTGTCCGAATTTGCACTCTTAGCCACATACCACCGTGGTGTCTTCGCTAATCTTGTTGCTAGTTTTCTTCCACTTTTTTCTGCAAGGGGATGCGATAACTCTTTACATTGAAATGCGGAACAGTTGTACGACGAACAGATAACGACTTATGTCACATGACTGCAAATGAGATCTCTTCTGATTTAGACAACAAAACAAAATGTTAACATTTCTACTTAACAGGTTAGGAGAACTCATTGAGTTCAGCGAAAAAAAACAAAACATTTTTGCGCATTAGGCTCCGCTCATGCTGAAATGAGAAATGAAAAGTAATTATCAAGATAAAATCAAAATGAACATTTTTTCAGCCAATCCGTGTCGTTCGCGGCAAAAGGAAGAAGACCATAAACTTGATCTAAATTCCGACCACCTGGAGCCATGAAGCGACGATCCTCGACGACCAATGATAAGACAGTGATAAGACAGTGGCCGAGAAGATAGGAGAGGAAGACGTTCGAATACCACACTCACCACCCGAAGATAGCAGAGGTCACTCATCACCTCTTTAACCTCCTCCATCCTGACACTCTGTTGAGCGCGGCCTTCCCTACTTACCTTCTCCTTACAAGGACACCCCGTGACTGGCAGGATATCTAGGCAGAGGGATCGATCAGATGGCCAAACTGGAGTTCGTAACGGGATTCTCGGATGATGTATTTGCTGATATTTACTTTAATTTGAATGTAAAAAGTTCAAAATGTTAATAGTTAACTAATTACATGTTAATAATTACGAATAAAAAATTAAGGCGTCTACAGTTATTTTTATCATCTCGGCTCATACATCATTTTTTGTTTACCCAAAATACATATATATATATATATATATATATATGGTATTTGTGGAAAAGGTGACTTACCGGTGAAAATGGTCACAATGGTTAGTTGATTCAAGTTTCACAATGATAAAAGACAGCGATATAACAAATATAAAGTGCACAATACGTTAGTAGAGCAAATTTATTATCACGTGCAATTAATCAATATCTTGATTAATCCAGTGGATTTAACCCTGAAGATCCTTATGGTGAAACTCGAGTAGGTTATTACTGTGTACCATTATGATTATATATATATATATATATATATATATATATTAAGGGAAGTTTAACAGGTTTGGATTCAGATTTTTCCTTCTCCTAGACTGGTTACCTAGCCATGGTTAAAGAGCCCAGTCTGTCCAACTATTTATCCATAGCTGTTGAATGCATACTTTACCCAAGGGTATTAGCACTATGTGAAATGCAGCCTCGTTCAGGATTTGGAGTCGAGTCCATTTCTCACGACGAAAACCATTACACGACGCGCCTCAACAGACGTCAGTTATGTAGTTACGTTTTATTTCATTCTATCTTTAAAAAATCTTTGTTTAAATGCATCAATATCTAGGATTAACTGTGTCTAATTTGCATCAATGATTTTTGTTGAGTTACAACCACACACACACACAGATAGAGAGAAAGACAGAGACAGAGAAAAGCAAAGTGCGTGTGCGTGCGTGCGTGTGTGTGTGTGTGTGTGTGTGTGTGTGTGAGAGAGAGAGAGAGAGAGAGAGAGAGAGAGAGAGAGAGAGAGAGAGAGAGTTACAACCACACAACATTAAAAGTCTACATGCTTTTTAACAAAACGAATTATGTATGAAAATTAAATGAAAACATTGAAATAAATTTGTTTCAGGAGAGAGAGAGAGAGAGAGAGAGAGAGAGAGAGAGAGAGAGAGAGAGAGAGAGAGAGAGATTGCACGTTTGGTTTTCATGGATTGCAAATTTGATTATACGTTTTGAATTGTGGGTTGACGTCACTATTGTTGATGTTAATCTTATAGCAATGCAGTCGAGTGACAGTAGCAGCATAATCAGTGGTCATGAGTTTATAATTATTTCTGTTTATGATAACAAGAAATTATAGAAGGCCTAAAAGGTCAGTTGACACATATTGTTGTATGCATAAGGCTGACACATTCTTTTTTAAAATGTAAATAAATATCTCTATTAGGAAACTTGTTTTCAAATCTATATATTAATACTCGTCTACGAACGTTATCATCTTGCAACACCCTCTGGTTAAAAATGAGACCGCCCAAGATGAAATGCAAAAATGTAAATCCTGATTATTCGCCGAATTCTTATTTCTTATCAGTGTCGAACTCAGCTAAATAATGGACTATTCTGTTTTTATCCTAAAGAAAGAAAAGGAAGAAAAAGGACATGATACACAGAAAAAATGTAACAAGAAAGAAAGAAAAAAAGAAACCATAGCAATCTTAAGCTTTCATAGTTTTTTTTATCTCCTTAGTTCTGTAGCTTCTGATTTTGTTTCGTTGGAGATTAAATTTCTGCTCTGAAAAACTCTAAACTGTATTGCATCATAAAGTAGATATCCTCTAATACGAATACCATATCCAAAAAAGATGCCCCTTTGAGTTTTAGGACCCATATTGTTTTTATCATCCTTTGTTATGTAATATCATTTGGTATCATAAGCACTACATACTCCCCCCCCCCAAGTAAATGTTTCACATTTGGTTTGCATTCTGTCCATAATTCATATGGTGTCATCTTTTGTACTGTGGTTGTTGGGATTCGGTTTCGAATATTTGAATTGTTGTCGTTAAAGCCTCTGGCCAAAAATTTCTTTGGAAAAATCGAATCAGATAGCATTGGTCGTACAGTTTCAATCTTAAAGAAATTGAAATAGATCATTAAGCAGGTCTGAAGCTATTCTAGTCGTGACCCCCCCCAAAATAGAGATTTAAGAGGTTTGAATTCAGAGTTTTCCTTCTCATAGACTGGTTGCTTAACCAAGGTAAAAGAGCTGTGAGACTACCTGTTCTGCGCTCTGCACCTTCAATGCACGATGTCCAGAACCCCAAACGTTGTAACACTCTGCGCTGGCCGTATTTGTACGAGTCAGAAACAGGCTCACAATGATAAAAAAACAAACAACAACTACAAGTGTTTGTAAACAAGACGCGGATGGAAGAAGGGTGTGTGAGACTTCGCTGTCTATCCACAACTGGTTGTTATTGGCTATCCCTATCTTAACACCTCAACGGCCAGAGTTCTGTCTTAGTGCTCGAGTTTAGCTGTATTTATGTCAAATTCTCCTTCCCCACCCATCTTCTCCGGACCACACAAATCGAATCGCAGACTTCTAATCATCATTAACCCTTACAATTAAAGTAATTAAATATTTTTCCAGACACTACGTCTTCAATACGTCGACCATTAATTTTTTAAAAGAGATTTTCTCATAAAAATCCCTTTTGCTTTTAATACCTGGGTGCATAAGATATAATCACTTAGTGGCCTAACTTCATGGTGGTCGTACAAGTCTCTCAAACTTTACGGCCTAATCTTTGGATTCGTAAAAAGGTCAACCACCCACCCCTTTTACTTATGCCTGGCTTTAACCTATTCTCTTTCTTATTCCTTTATTTATTTATTTATTTATTCTGACCATGTTCGTCTTCAATCATAGTATCACAGAGCCCAGTGTGGCCTAATATTTACCCATAGCCGGATATTGTTGGATTTATGCCTTTCTCAAGGGTATTAGCTCTATGTGAACTATGGCTTCTTCCAGGAATTTTTCATATCAATCACAATCACAATCAATGCCCGATTCAACCTTTTAGATACGCCATTTTACTATGGTATCTTAGAAACACATGCGTTGACAGTGTATACTCACTTTTGTTGGTAATTTTAAAGTTTCTTGAAGTATACTCTCAGCCATTAAAATTCTGGTCATCCTTTTAGGAGTTTAATTGTTCACAGAATCCAGTTGGTAAATCCGAGTCTGTATGTCTCGTAAATTTGTTAGTCCAAGACTTGTATTAAGTTGGGGTTGAGTTGTTCTCTTGGTTTCCTCGGCGTGATCCAAACAAAAGTACTTCCTCGTAGAAAATTCAACGATTTGATTAATTTGATTACAGTCACTAACGATCTTTAATGTTTTCTGTCTTCGTCTCTCATTAGTCAATTTTTACAGGAAGTGCCTGCTGTTGTTGAGAAAGTTCATAAATCGGAGTGTCGATTTGGCATTCATCTTATATCTAGATAATCCAACAATATGTTTCCCCACTCAATGGAGTAGACTTCTTAAAAACTTTGTTTTTTAGCATGTGCACCCATACAAATCTGGATTTATCATCAATAAATGTGACAAAGTATTCAGTTTCACCAATCGATTTTGCCTCTTTTCACATACATCGCTTTGTATAATTCCAAAGAAATCCGTTGATCTGCTTGCAACCAGATTTTGAAAAAAAAATGTTAATGCTTTCCATTCCCGCAGGATTCACAAAAGATCATGTCCTTAACGACATCGAAATCAAGGTCAGTTACTGGCTGATTTCTTGCTAATTTTTGCAAGTTCTTTGCTCCAAGATGACCGAAAAATCGTGGCCAAAATTCTTCTTTACAATTTGAATTGTAATTACAGTTTCTTCTTTACTATTTGAACAATTTACAACTGCATGAGTCACTTCTTGTTCTTCAATATAGAGTTCAAATAGTACAGATTTTCATTTTGGTAGTTATCGCAATTAGTTTTTGTTTATCATCCAGAATTTCACAGTTTATTTCGGTGAATACAAACGTATTTCCATACTTTGTAGCTTTATCTACCCCGGTAACTTGTATGATAGGAAACATATAGATTCTCATACAATCTGCATTTTTACCGTTTTCCATCTGAAACTTTCACATTAAGTTCAATCGTCCCCATTCCCAATGTCTCGACTGAATAACCATCACCAAGAGTTATTTCTACGGCTTCATCCAGCACACTAACCAAAATACCCCCTATCAAATTTAAGAGTTTTACTTGTTCTAGGCTGTTTTCCATACCAAGGTTAAAGGACCCAATCTACCCTATTATTTACCCATATCTGGAGGGAGAATAATTAGAGTTATAAAACATGTAACTCGTTGATTCAAAGTTCACAGTCCAATTACCTTTTTCCTAATGATAATTATTAGATTATCTCTTATTACCTTCTTCTTCTTCTTCTTCTTCTTCTTCTTCTGGGTTTCTTTTTCATCGGAGAGTTAATGTGTGTTGTCTTTCTCTTTGCTTCTATTAACCAGATCAACTTGGTGTCAAAGCTTATCTGTCATACTGTGAGATATATCTGTATTCTTCCAAAAAGACATCTTGATTGTCTTTAAGCGCCGTCACCAATATCATATAAGAATCTAGTAAGCTAGCTAAAAGATATACTTCAGTTGTTTTGATTTTACAACATACCAAACCATTGGTTCATTTTATGCTGAACACGTTTTCTTTTATTCATTCTTGATGGGTACTCATTATTTTCAAACACCTGTTTTTTTCTATTTAATCCATAGATGGGACCCTAACAGGTACTACCACTCTGGGTCAGAGTGAACCTGTGTATAATGGTGATGAAGGAGTACTCCACATTCCCCCGACCTTCAGAACTGGAACCTTACTATCAGATAGAGTTTAACGTCATACACAGGACAAGAAGACCCTCGGTCACCTCTTTCTAGCACATATATGATAAAAAGGTTGGGGCTTGCCATAAGGCTTGGAACAATCATATAGGTGTTTGGGCTTGACATGATCAGCCGATTGATCGGAGGAGGCCTCTCCGACCGCCCGTCTAGCCTAAGTAAGGGTCTAAGTAAGTGGAGTGTTGCATGTCATGGACTGCTCATCCACCAGGATTCTTTTTTTGTAATGGCTTGCTTGTGTGTCAGTCCTGAATTCATTTGTAGATAAGATACAACATTGTTATTGTCGTGAAATTCGGAACTGATATTTTGGTTCAACCGATTGAAACAACAGGAAAATGTATTTTCTTTTAATACTGGACTTTTACTGTTTCGCAGGGAATAGCTAGTATTACATAGACCCACCGGATTTTGGCGGCAAAATTGCAAAAAAATATTTTAGAAAATGATGACACATGTTCATAGACTGCTCATGCACCAGGATTCCGTCCTTAAGCATCATGAGTCACCACCCACAACCAACAGATGGTCCCATTGGGGTATTCTTGTTCCTCTGTAGAGGTGCAGTCGGTGTATTTTAAAGCCCCAGCCGACAGGGCTATCTGTTAACAGAATTGTCTTCTTTCAATTTCAAGAATATACTCCCCTCCTCTAATGCTTATTCACCCACGTTTTTTTTTTAATTGGTCTGCCAATTTTTTCCACACCTCAACACGATTGTCTCCAATTAAATACAAAAATGACGGTTTGACTGACAGCGCAATTATTGCTATGACACGATCTTTCAGCGACAAGTTATTTTGAATTCAAGTTCGCATCCATTTTGGAGTCGGCGACAATATCTCATTAAAACCCTCACTGATCAATGTCATTTTACATTTCCTTTTCCACGTAAACTAATTAGTCCCATTCAACGACACAAAATTAATAAGCTTCGTTTCCATTGCAATATTCAATCTTATTTACACTTTACAACTTTATAAAACTCTCTTCCAAGCGAAAATGGCCGTTCCGATCCCGTGAGGTCCTTAAAGTTCAGCATATTCTGGATCCAAACACCTTTGTTAGAAATGTACGAATCAAGTTAGATAACAAACATGGACATACATTGTGTTTTGTTTGGATGCAGGGATTATATTGCAATCAAGAAATGTTGTACCGTGTTAACAAAGGTGGTGCCTTATCTTATTCATTAGCAAGACCTGAGGATATACCATAATATGATAAATTAATTATTACAAGGTTTGATTTGTTTACTTAACAGCTATTGCAATTACTTCAATATATAAAAGTATAATAATCTTCACTAGCAGGACCCGTGGATATACCACAATATGATAATCTAATTATTACAACGTTTGATGTGTTTACTTAAAGAGTTATTTCAAATACTTCAATATGTAAAAAGTATAATAATCTTGATTTAACTATCAATCACTCTTTTTTTCCTTTTTTTTGTTCTTTTCATCTTTTCATTATTTTCAATAAAAACAGATTTGCGTTATCTCTTCCGCGCGCTCACCCTCTCTTTCTTTTTCTTATTATAATTTGTATGTATAGCATGTCGTGTTTATTCCCTTTTTTTTTATAATAAAAACGGAATGGTCCATTATTTAGCTGAGTTGACGACACTTATAAGAAATAAGAATATCAGCGGATAAGCAACATCAGATAATCAGAAATGAGATTTTTGCATTTCCTCTTGGACAATTTGGACGATCTCATTTTTAACCAGAGGGTGTTTTAAGATGATAACTGCCGTACTTTTAAGAAACACGAGTATCAATATATAGATTAGGGATCATACAACAGTACACCCTCATAACAACAACAACAAAGGAAATTAAAGGGAGATAACTCTGACCCATTTATTTTACTGAGTAAGTGTTCGTCTGACTAGAGTGGAATTTTCAACAGGAATAGCTGTCTCTTTCATTCTTTCTCTCTTACTATCTTGGGGGAATTGTAGTTCCACTGAAAAACTACCACCCACTTAACGCCCTGCAATCCCAGTGCTCCTTACGAACCTACGACTACCTTGAGATTTTAGCACCTCATAGTGCATACTAGCGCTCCCGTTGAGAATCACTGCCCTAAATAGATGATATAGATGATACAATGGATGAATATTGAAACAGATAACATAATGGAAAACATCAATCTTGTAGATTCATAGAAATATAAGATACATCAATAAAACAAAAGCCATTTCTTTGAATTTTTTAGATAAGGTTTGATATTTGGACACTTAACCTCGTGCATAAAGGAGTTAGGTTAAGACAGTTCTAAGTGAGAGTTATCTCTAGACTTCAGTTTCAATCCTGGTCAGGGGCAACAGTAACACAGAATAATAATTAACACAAACGTAAGGCCTGTACCCCAGCTATGGTTAGCGGAATGAGAACAGGATACTCCCGTGGACTGAATAAAGGGTTAGGTTCAAAGTTCCGTGATGGCTCCTGTTTACGACAAGATTGTTCCCGATTTTGACAAAAAGGTTCCCAATTACGACAAGAAGGTTCCCGAGTCCGAGAAGGTTCCCGTTCCGAGAAGGTTCCCGAGTCCGACAAGAAATACCTGAAGAAAGCCGGAGGACACATCGGCCGAAACGTTGTACAGATAACAATGAAGATGAGGACAATGGTCCGAATAATTCAAATAATACTTAACCAAAACCATTTACGAATCATCTATGTCTCTGAAGCAAAATTTGTCTAGCAATTCGTTTTAAAACAAAAATAATATTTACCTACAAACTTAATCAACTAGCCTTATAAACTATTTGCTTACATATCACACACACACACACACACACACACACACACACACACACACACACATATATATATATATATATATATATATATATATATATTGATAAAGATAAAAGGTGGCTTACCAGTGAATATGGGCACGATCGTTGGGAGGTGCAAAATTCAGGGGGTAACTCAGCGATATAACAAATACAAAGTGCTCAATACGAAGTAGAGCACATTTATTATAGAATGGATACAATAGAAACCTACTCGGTTTCACCATAAGGATCTTCAGGGTTAAATCCACTGAATTAATCGAGGTACCGATTAATCGCAGTCGATCACACGTGTGTGCTCATTGTATTGATAAATTTCATCCATACCAATATATATGTATATATATTTGTATGGATGAAATTTATCAACCGAGACGTGTTTCGATTAGAATTTGTTTACGAATACAATATTCTATTTCTATTCTAGAAGAAATAAACATATAAAGAAAAGGTAATAATCAGGTCAGATGATCTATTGTCTAAATTCGTAATTTTATGTTTTTCCATCATTATCATTTTATTTAATTTTATATTTAAAATAATTTTAAATAGACTACTGTATGTATAAAAAAAAATTCTGGTCGAAACTCGTGTCGTCATATAATAAGTTTCATACATACCGAAATATATTTTTTCTTCCATTTATCTTTTAAACATATCTATCAGATTCATTTCCATCTTTCTCTCTCTCTCTCTCTCTCTCTCTCTCTCTCTCTCTCTCTCACACACACACACACACACACACACACACACACACACACACACATATATATATATATATATATATATATATATATATATATATATATATATAACAAGATTTGGCATTAGATAACCTAGAAGGGTTGATATGCCACTACATCCCATCAACCAACCAACCAACCAACCAACCATATTCTCCAACATAAATGAATGGAAATGTGTTTATCGTGGTTATAATCAATAGGAAGAGGTTGCTTATTCGAAGTCACCAATTTGTGAATGTAGACGTGAGATTAAAAGTGACATTTTTTATTATCGCAATAAACATATTGTGATTGAGCGAAGATTGTACAAAGAGTTTGGACAACACATCTGTCAGATCGAGACAATTTAAGGTGAGTCGATTTGTGGGTCGAGAGGTGAGAATAAATAATTAGGTCAATCAGTGTAAACGAGAGGGTATAAACATAACATTGTGACTGTGAGGTGGTAAAACACACACACACTCACAGAAAGAAGAGAGAGAGAGAGAGAGAGAGAGAGAGAGAGAGAGAGAGAGAGAGAGAGAGAGAGAGGGGGGGATGGGGGAGAAGAAGAAGTGACGTTTGTAAGAAATATAAGAGTGGGGAAATAAGTATATTTGGTGACGAGAGAGAGAGAGAGAGAGAGAGAGAGAGAGAGAGAGAGAGAGAGAGAGAGAGAGAGAGAGAGAGAGAGAGAGAGAGCTTTGCCATCGTTGCAATCGACTTGTGACACGGTTAATTCTCTTGGTGAAAGAGCACTTTTTTCTTCTTCATTTGTGATCATTTTTTAGCGATTTTTTTGTTCAAACGCACCAATAACGCTATATAATATTCGCTATTGATGGTTTTTCCTTTCTCAAGGTAATCGATGAACAAAATACCTTGTGCATTCCAAAATACGGAAGCCAAAACCTTGGCTGCTGTTGTTTGCGTCTTTGGTCGCTTTGGGCGGCTTTCACCTGCTGCTGTCCACTAAGCTGACTATCGATTTGACTCCGGAGTGAAATGGTGGATCCACGTTTTGTTGTCCCATACTTACGCAAAAACTCCTTTTTGTTGCGTTAAAACAGTTGCAAAAAACGCTCTTAATCGTCGACGCATTGTTGTTTGTGATCGACTGTGAGCAAATGCAGCACCCACTTTGAACACAACTTTCTCATTGACAAATGTTCATGCAAAAATGGTGAATACACTGCCTTCTGATATCTTCAGCTCCTCTGCTATCTCACGCAACTTCAATTTACGATTGGCCAAAATGAGTTTGTGGAGTTTTATGGTGTTTTCTGGGACAACTGCCGAATTTGGGCGACCTGCACATTCAGCATCATTCGTGTCTGTACGAACGCATTTAAAGTCAACATATGACCTCTTAACCGTTGTTTCTGACAGAGCAGAGTCCAAATAATTTATCAAGCTATTGCTTTGCTTGAACATTATTTTTTCCTATCAAAAAAGCAATATTTTATCAACACACGAAATCCAGATTTTCCCATTGTTTTGAAAATTTGCAACTGTGGCTTCACTTAAATAACTGTAATTTGTAAACTAATAATACGATTAAGCTCAAATTTTGACACGTGCCATTTGATGGTTAGTACTTTATAAAAATTATGTTTTTTTTTTATTAGTGGCGTCATCTATATTTCAGACCCGGAACTTATTGAGTGATTTATTATATGGCTAATAAAAGATGAAACAGGTACCCCCGCCCCCATGATAAAATGAGATATTTTGAAAATGATCAAGCGTACACAGCTCGTTATAATAATTGTCGATTTTTTTTATGGAAGACAAATTATCTGGAATTTCCTGAAAATAATAGATTTCTGAACAAAACAAATATTGAATTGATTTCTAAGTGTGGACATATTAACAAATATATCCTGCGTCACTTACTAACTGATTAATTTCAGAATATATTTATCACTTGTATTTGTCACGGTTGATTATAGCTGCCTTTTCTCCTATTCTGTCCGAAGATTAATCCACCCGGAACATTAAGTTACGAAATCTAAGAGTACTTAATAATTTAGATACTATAAGTGATACACCCGCTTCGGCATAGTAGCATTGTAACGTAGCGGTGCTCATTTGAAATGGATTGATGTTGTGTTAATAACAATGATGGTTGTATTAGTTTTGTTCTACTTGGAGAAGCTCGAATATGGCTGTTGTATATGATGTTGAATTAATGTTGGCATTCTTTGATGTTTTGAGTCTAGAACCAAAACTTGGCTGTTGGGGGCACCTTGTGCCATTTATAGGTTTTAGTTATTACACAAGACGAAACTTATTCTTTTCTCAGGAGATATTTTTATTTCCTCCAAGTCATTGCCTCGTTCCAAAGTGACCTTACACTCTCACCTCGGACTCTTACCCTTCCGAACTTCGCTACGTGACACCTCTCGACCCCCCCCCAAAAAAAACGTCATGTCACATTGTGCTGACTCATCCTAAAAACTTTCCATTCTAAACAACACGTATGTCTTACATTTCTGGCTGCCCCCTCTCTCTCTTTATTATGTTACAGCATCAGGCACCTTTAAATTTTGTAAATTTTGTGCTACACGAGTCAGGATAGCATGGACATAGAGTCAACGGCACTCGGCCACTGACAGTTGCCCACCTAGCGTTTGTTCAAACAAATAAGAAGATAAAATACAAATAAGAAAAGGGCATAAAAGATAACTAGAATAAGAGGGTAGCGGTGAGAGTTGCATAATAAATCTCACGCCATTCTCTCCCATCGATCAAAGAACAGTGCTCAGTATTTGCAAGACGAGTTTGAAATATTTCATTCAATTTAATGTTTTAAGTTCGTTTGATACGCAAAGAACAGCGAACGATCGGAGAAGTGATTTGTGGTAGATATCTGCTTTGTTCAAACATCCGACCTTCTTGAACTTCTGGAATTTCAACTCTTGGGAACTTTTGATTAACGTGTCGGGGCCAAAACAGCCTTGACCCCTTTCTCTGAACGAACGCACGTAATCAGAGCACGCGTGTGCATTTTCACACGTAAGCAAACCCTTTCCATGTCTGACCAGATATATCCAGTTTTTGCCCAGCTTTAACCCTTTAACCCCTTTCGCATGTATTGAAAACTATGTCATCATCATTTCTAACGAACTTTTCCCTGACGTCATTCGATATTTCCGGCAAATTTCGGGTATTAAGAAGTCGTTGCGATGACGAGGACAGTTCCAGCCAGCACCGACAGTTAACGATCCTGATTCCTATTCTGAACAAATGCCTTTCCTGATTCCTGACCGCCTGCCTCTCTACGCTGCTGAACGACCTGCCTTTCTTTGACGCTAGACGACCAGCCTCGTTCTTTGCTGTGATAGCAATATCAGCCTTTTTCAAGGCTAAACAAACCAGCTCTTTTCAGACCTCAGTCTTTCCTTAACCACGAATGCGATCCTAGGGCGAAATCCCTAGAGATCTGGATCTTACGACCAGATTCCCTCGCCGACAGTACGCTAGGTCCTAGCTTGGTAGATCCGACTCGATCTTCCGCCGAGCAAACACCTAGCTACTCGAGGCATTTGCGCACACGTACCAGCCTGGTCTGAAATCCCGCATAACGCGGCCATCAGACCCAGGCAACGCACGTGCTAAGCGACGGTCGTCGCTGTTACGTTTCACGCTCGTACCCGAACAGTCCTCGACGGGACTACGACCGGGCTCGCAGCCGATACAACCGCAAGCCGAGACCGTTACCGACCGACCACGACGTCAACCGAAACCCGTAGACGCACTGTATCCCGATTCCGGATTCCAGTTGCCTATCCGACAACGGACGACCTATCCACCCAGATTAACGAAAGACTGACCGAACGTTGAGCGACCAACCTCGAACGACGAAAACTCAACTTGCCGATTTACCTTTGTCAATTCTCGTGAATAAATTGACCACCTGGTTACTTCCTACCATCTAAATCCTCTGCCTTTGTCTCTTTCATTGCCTCCAGTCGTTTCACTTATTCAAAAGTCTGTGGGGTCGACATCCTTATCGGCCCCGCAACAAACGTCAGCATTTTTCTCTTCTTGTCCGGGAAACAGAATGAAATCGTTTGAAGGATTTTGATCCGTTATGTTAAATATAATTGAACCAGTTCCTTTAAGTTGGAGATCAGTTAATCTGTTACCTGTGGGAGCTAAATCTCTCAGTGAAACTATAGGTTCACGTCCATCTTGGAAGCGTACGTGTGCGTAATTCCGGTTAAACTCGAGTAGCTCAACTTCGTCCACCATTGGTTTAAACTTACTTTGTCGAACATATCATCTCATTAACACGGTTCCAAATTGAAATAACCAGACAGAAAGCTAACGCCCATCTGCAGTCCTCCGTTAGTGAAGAAACATTCTCTCGTGCGGGGTTTCATTAGTAGTCGTACATAACATGCTCTTGGCGCAATAAAGATCATGTGGGAGTACCGTCTCCCACATGGGGAGGTGGGGGGGTGGACTGTAGACTTTGTGAACGCAGATCCAAGACATATCTTTATCTGGGCAATTATATATTGTACATTAGTACCCAAAATTAATCGCATAATTTAAGTATTGCATTACTATTTAAGCTTATCTTTTAAAAGTTCAACGATAATTCTTCTGCTGCCATTTAATCTAAATACAATTTGATACACGTTAGCCCTTACTCTGCGCATTAATTCGCTGGATTTAGCTATTCATTTTGATTATTCCCAAATTTATTTCCAAGTTATAAAAATTTTTATCGTACAAAAAAATTCGAAGCAAATCTCACGTAAAAAAAATCACCGGAAACAATCACTGTAATTAAAACTTGGGAATCCACAATTTCAGGATTGCGGGCCCGGATTCGGCCCGGGATGTTTTTAATTTGTTCATGGAGTCGGTTTGATTAAATAATAGTATGTTATGTTGGGCTACGGCATCATGGAGTAAAGCTGAAAATGTAATAAACTGACACACTAACATTCGTATTTATTATTAGAGATGTTAGGAAACATCCTGACTTAAAGATCGTCACAACCATTCGTTGGGGCGACATATTTTCTATTTTTTGGTCGGAATTGTCAGCAAGAAATGACCGTCTTTCTTTTCAAAATTGCATAATTTCTTTCTTAAGCAATGAATATTTCTTTTATTAAAAAAGAAAAAGAAAGGAACGAATGCAATAAATAATGTTTTGAATATTGAAGCGTCATAATAATTTAACACGTCATTTTTCAGTTTCAATTTATTTTCATTTCATTTCGTAGAGTAGTGTTGCCAGCAAAACGACAGCTATACAAAGTTTCTCGGTTCGTTTTATTTTTCGATCTTCGCGTAAAGGCGCAAACAGAAGGTGATTATTTTTATGATAATTCTTAATCCAGTTCATGGTACTAATGCAGAATAGCACGCAAGAGACAATTCATTAGATTATGCATAAGAAAAAATTACATTACCAGGAAATACCCAAAACCTTTGAGACGCCAGTGTTAGGGTTAGGGTTAGTGTTAGTGTTAGAGTTAGGCTATTTCGGGAGAATATAATGCTATTTATACGTAAAATGCGATACTAATGATATTATCTCTCTTGCGCTATTCTGCACTTCTACTATATTTTGTAAATAATTTTCATTTATGCTAATCATTGGGGATTTTAAGTATGGTAGCCCATAGAAAGTGTGTGGTATTTTGGTGGATGCTTTGTGAATGAGTAAAAGAGTTTATAATGATTGGGTCATGAATGGGTCTAGCTATGATTGTTGGTTGGTTAGATGTAGGAATGTCCAATCGATTTTGCACGATAAATGTACACATGACGGAAAAAGTTACAAAACGTTTCTAAAAGTTATTTTATCAAAATAAAAAAAGGAAAAATTCTTGTATCATTTGAAAGAAATAAGATTATCGGAAACTCCAATATTAAAAAAAAAAACACAAAAAAAAACATAAAATAGAATTCCAGAAATTGTGTTTTAAATTGATGTTTACGTTGAATTCCAACATCTCAAAACTAGGGGGCGTAATAATTGCCATTAAAAATAGAAAAGTTTTTTTTTCAAGTTAATATATATCAGGTAATTGTCCAATTCTAATGAAATTTTCTTATTTAACTTTAGATATATTATTTTTTGAAATAGGTTTTGTCTAAGAAATATTATCAAATACATTTCCTATTTTTGTTGATAGACTCCTCATTATTGTAATTCATTTTATGCTTTTATTTAGCGATTGAAGCTATGTTTTTTTTTCATGAAAGAATCTATTCAAATATTTCTAAATCGTTTTAAATGTCAAAATTAAAGCTGTGCGCACCAGTCATTGGAAGATGGCTGTTTTGTTTTATGACACATCAACCCTTTTCGGGTCATTTAATGCCGAATCAAGTTATTTTGATAAACAAGGAAATCAGGTTGCTTACGGTACCTGCTGTTGCTAAAGTGGTTTAGCTAAGAGTAAAATAGTTAAGTGAAGACCACTCTCTTCCCCAACCCACACTTAGTTGGACCCTGTGTCTAAATATATATATATATATATATATATATAATATATATATATATATATATATATATATATATATTTAGACGCTCTTTCCTGATTTATTTTACTTTTAGCTAGACCACTTAATCAATAGCATGTAGTGTAGGTAACTTTAATAAAACAAATCAAATAAATCAGATTAAACTGTAACATTTTGTAAAGATTTTTGAAAAGAGAAATTAGTAAACATTTTGAAGAAAAGTCAGAAATGATCAATTCATATTGATAACATTCAATTGTCTCTGTCTCTTGCCATTGTTCATTGGTCTTGGCAGATCTTCTACACGGCATCCTGTGTCCGTACAGTGCTGATGTATGCAAGTTTTTATTGGTTAAGCCACTTACCTCCCATCTCATAAACCATCGTTGGGCATTGCTAGATATGCAGGTACAAACTCATAAGCGACGTTCTTCTGTGGTCAGAAATATACATGTTTAAAAAAGTGAATGAAATGAGTCTGAAAACAAAAAAATAACTACGATAAATTTTATTTAATAAACAACAGAGAAATACTCAAAAGGTAAAAAATTCTGCTGTTTTATTGCACACATTTTTAACCAGAGCGCGTTTTAAGATGATAACGGTCTTACAATTAAGGAACACGCAGATTAATGAATAGATTAGCTGGATCTGTGGACATTTCACCTTATTTCCTGTATTTGTTCTTCCTTTTGTCTCTCTCTCTCTCTCTCTCTCTATATATATATATATATATATATATATATATATATCTAATATATAAAACAGAGATTTGGTATGTACGTGTCGACGTATAACAAAAAAACGGGAGGTCACTCAGATTCAAAATCTTGCATACACATTGATATCGTTCTAACTAAGAAAAATTCCAAATTTGGTTATTCACTATTTGTAGCACTGGATCGGAAATTGTAGCTTCACGGATCATTGTAGAAGTAACCGGTAATGCTCTCACAGTGGATGCAAAAACTGAAGTGACTTCTGGCTCCAGAGATACAGCTGCAATAACTGAGTCCTCTGGTACTTTATTTTGTACAGTCATGAGCCTAGATAGTGCATCAGCATGACCAATTGTATCAGTCCTATTGTACTTTATAGTAAAGTTATAGTCCAACAATGTAGTAGCCCATCTTTGCAGACGGTTTGCTGTGTACACGGGAATCCCCTTTTTGGATCCAAAAATGCTGAGAAGAGGCTTGTGATCTGTGATCAGAGAAAAATGTCGTCCATACAGCATTTTATGGAATTTTTTTATAGCAAATACTATAGCCAGGGCTTCCTTTTCAATTTGGCTATAGTTGCGTTCTGCAGGTGTAAGTGACCTGGATGCATGAGCAATTGCTTTTTGACTGTTATCAGGAAAAACATGAGAAATAACAGCTCCAACGCCGTAATTAGAGGCATCTGAGACCACGATAATATCCATGGATGGATCATAATGTGTCAGCAAAAGATTTGAGGAAAGTAAAGTTTTTACCTTTGTGAAGGCTGACTGACATGCATCAGACCAGTCCCATGTAGCATCTTTCTTGAGAAGACTGTTGAGAGGTGCACGGACTCTATGAAGTTCGGGCAAAAATGCACTGTAGTGGCTAACCATGCCAAGGAAGGAACGTAAAGTTTTTATATTTACAGGTGCCTGCATATTTTTAATTGCTTTGGTATTTTCCGGGTCGGGTTGTCTACCGTTTTTATCTATTATAAACCCAAGGTATTTAATTTTGTCCCGGAAAAACTCACATTTTTCAGCCTTAACCCGAAATCCGTATTCACCGATTCGGCTGAAAACTGAAAACAATCGTTGCAAAAGTTCATCCTGAGATGCAGCTGTAACGATGATGTCGTCAATGAATGCTGCAACTCCTGTCAGTCCCGTTAACATGGCGTCCATAGTTTGCTGAAATATGGCTGGTGCAGGTTTAACCCCAAAACTAAGCCGGTTAAATCTAAATAAACCCTTGTGGGTGTTTATTGTAAGGAGCTCCTTGGACTCCTCTTCAACTTCGAGTTGGAGAAAGGCATCGGAAAAATCGATTTTTGCAAAGAAAATTCCGCCATTTAATTTTGTAAACAAATCCTCTGGAATTGGTAGAGGGTATTGATGTGATTCCAGAGAATTGTTCAGTCCAGTCGAATAATCCGCACATATCCGGACCTTCCCATTTGCTTTCCTTACAACCACGATGGGAGCAGCCCATTTGGAGTAATTTGTAGGCTCTATTACTCCTTGTTGCTGAAGACGTAGCAGTTCTTTTTCCACCACATCCAGTGCGGCATAAGGTACTGGTCGTTTCGGCCTAAAAATAGGCTTAGCATCCTTATTTAATTTTAAAGATACTTTAATTTTTGTGCAACAACCAAGGCCCTCCTGAAAAACATTGCTGAACTTATTTTAAGTTCACTAGTAAAATAACGTTCAATTTCCGTAACAGACGTTATGCTGAATGTGTTAAAAACAGACCTGAGAGGAATGTCGAAAAGTTTTAATTTTTCGATCCAGTCGAGACCGAGTAAATTTAGTTCTGAATTCTCAGCAAGATAACATAAACCCGAGAAAGCAATATTCCGAAATGTCACATTACAATGTAACTCACCGGTAAGCTGAAATAGGTCACCAGAAGCGCTTTTTGCCATGTGTTGTGATTCAGAATATCTAGGTTTTCCTAGGTATTTCCATGTCTCTTGAGATATCAGAGTAATATCTGACGCTGTGTCGAATTGAAAACGAACTTGTTTATCGTTTACTGAAACAACTAAATATTTCCGGCTGCTTTTGTAGTCCGTTTTGAAGGTAGCAAACACTGAGTTTGTTTGTGCCGTTTGTCTGTTCCACTGTTTTTTATTTACGGATTTTTTCCTGGTTGGAATTTCGGCCCATTTTTTTGTCTGGGCTCACAAAAGTTTTCCTTGTGACCAATTTTTTTGCAAACATTACATTTATGTTTTTTAAACGGGCAAAACTTTGAATAATGCATTTCTCCGCAAAACCAGCATGCCTCGGAAGGTTTGTTTACCTTTTTAGCCTGAACGTTAAAAGTTGATGGTGTAGTACTTTGTTTTTGCACTAAAATGGTATCACTTTTAATTTTACCATGTCGTTGCATATATTTGTGAGCGCATGAATTGTCACATCTTTATCGTTTTCTAATTTACTGAGTAACCTCGCCCGAATATCACTGTGTGCTTCGGAGGTAAGTCCCTTGATAAAGATTAGACATTTAAACTGTTCTTCTGTGAGAGAACTCAGTTTAAATTTTTCGCATTCACGATTTACAATACCAGTGAAAGTTACAAAGTCTTCGTCACATTTTTTTCCAACTTCAGGAAATTGAACCGGGTGTTGAATAGTGACTGCTTATTTCCGAATATTTCTTTAAGCAAGTTTACTGTTTCAGCGAAGGAAAAATCCGTAGCTTCCTTGGGAATGATATAATTTGTAAATCTTTCATGTTCCTGGGTACCCAGCTTCCGAATTAATAGACGAATTTTCCATTCTTCGTTTTTGTGTGAGAATTCGTTTTGGAAAAGGTCTATCCATCGCTTGTACCACGAAGCAAACGTTTTTCCGTTCTTATAATCATAGGTGAATTCTGTGATAGTTTTTGCCATTTCCTCGGCTGAATTTGTGTTCAAATTCTGTTTTCCCTGTAGAATATCAACCTGGTGATTAAATTGCTGATTGAATTGTTGAGTCATCATAGCCATGAACTCTTGTTGCTGTTTTGCGAACATCTCTTGTTGCTGGCTTAAAATTTGTGTTAAGGCTTCCTGTGAAATCGCCATTTTTTTTATTATATCCACGTGTGTAGAATCTTCAAAACAATCCTCGTCGCCACAAATCTGTTATATCCGAGATGTAGGGATAACAGAAATAATAATAAAAACAGGGAAATTGTTAACAATAACAATGCTTGTTTTATTTATGGTTCACTGACAGGGAATACAGTGGATGGGTTTAGATTAGAGTTCTAGCTTAATGAGGATGAGAGTGTATGACCTGCTCGGTTCTGATCTGCTGTGCAGTCTGTTTTCCCCTCCTCTTTTAGAGAGTCCGGTTCGAATCGTTAGGGGGAGATAACTCTCCCTAACAAAAATTATGATTGAAAAACAACGTTTTCATTTTTGCACTGTTAAATCAACTGAAAATTAACGTAGCTAAAAACAAGTTTCGATAAGAGTTTTTTAAATTCTATGAAAAATCAATTAATTATAAATAATAACAAAATATTTCCGTTTTATTCAAGATGGCCTAAACTGATCAATTGGTGGTCCCTATAATACTATCTTAGGTTTTAGCAAAAATAGATATTGCAATACGAAGAATTTAAATTTTCGATTCTCAGCTTCTTTTTAAACTCAACATGCAATTAAGAACTAAATATGAATTGTTGTCATGTACAAAAAATTTAAAACAATAACAAACAAATATACAAACGAATACTTTCAATTTGTTGTATAATAATATGAAATAATTTTAAACTATAAAACAGAAAATACAAATCCTGAAATATACAAATTCTTAATGATTTTAGTTTCAAGAATTATTTTCCTCTTACCCCCTCTCTAACTACTGTCTTCCACTTTCTCTCTCACTCCCTGGTGATCCAAATTTCATTTTAGTCCGGTCATGGACCGGGTACTTTAGCTAGTATATATATATATATATATATATTAGAATTTAAAGACATGGATCTGCACATATAGCAGACAGTTATACAAACATCAACAAGTTCTCATATGAGTAAAGTAAATAACAATTGTTTGCCCAAAGATCTGAAAGAATGATAAGTCGTCCATATTACTAAGATTTGTGCAAATGTTCTTTCCCACCACGTGACATATAGGTCAATATAAGTGCAGTTGCATTCCAGTAAAGCAGTCCAGTTAAGATAAAGTTACTGTGACATGAGAATCTCTTTCAACCTCAGCCAGTAGTTGTTTTAGTTACTCTGAAGCTCGATTGAGAAATGAAGAAGGTTGGGTGGGGTGGGGGGGGACAACATCCTGTCTTATAAAAACCTGCAATTGATACAACAAAAATCTTCATGAAAAATAACTGTATTTACTAGCAAAACCATTCAACATCTGGATTTAGATATTTAAGTTTTAACCTAATAAAATATTATATTAGATAAAAAATACTGACGAAAGTAAATATGAACACATATAAAAAGATTACATTTATTCTTGTTTTATTTTAATTTCTATAAAAAAGTTATACATCGGATTACTTTTAATACATTTGAGAATAAAACACTCATATTAGAAATCAATAACACCAAATAATAATCTATTAAATCCAGTTTTCAGAGGGTTTGTATCATAAGTAAGTAAAATCATCAAATTTATTAAAGGAGTAAAAAAAAAAAAAAAAAGAAAAGGTAATTGAAATGGAAACCTAGTTGTGGCCCCTCAAATAGAATGTTGCGCGTATCTATGAATTATCAAATAAATAATTATTTTGAATATTTTACACAGAAATTTTACACAAAATCGTAGCAATCTATTTATTCATTTGTAATATTTTTAGTTAATTTCTTGTCACTGCAAAAAGGGCGAGAGTAAAAAAATATGTTCTTTAAATTGAATCCAAATTTCGCAAATATATTTTTAAAATTTAAACTAATAATACAATGTCTTAATTAATTTCATGGTTTATATATATAGTTCATTTATTTGAGAAATGTATTGTTTATTTATTCAATGTGTCATTATTACAATGGAAAGAAATGTTGAATTATAAGAAAGAGCTTTTATTTATTTTATTAATATCAATTGTTCTTTATTCTATGCATTGACTATTTTGGGTTTGTGACGTAAGCAGTGACGTAGTTTCGGTTACAGACAAATAGCGACTGTGTTGAGCTTGCTTGGTGAAAAGCGTTCATGTTATTTAATGGAAAGATGAGATGGAACACAGGTAAAAAGATGACACGTCTTACTTGTACAGATTTATTGAAAAAAGTGAGTTAGCAGAGTAAATTTGGCGCCAATAATTTTCCGCCTAAAAACAAATCACGCGGTACCCATGGCGCGCATTAATACAATTTAAATAGTTCTAGAGAAGTGACACTCAGGGCCGAATCACAATGGACTGTTTTCTAGATGAATTCCAACAAACTGAATCTCCATTGTTAATGTATAAGAAGATGTTGAAGAACCCATGAGAATAATAATTGTTTTGTTTTACTTACAGATTTTCGAAATGCTGACGGGGCGTGAAATTTTCAAGTTTGGCCATACAAGTGTTTGTTTAATATCTGGTGATATTATAACAAGTACGCCACTAGCTGAAGTGTTGGTAAATGATGCCGGCGAAGACTTGCAATCTGGTGAAGATGGGATGAGTGAACGGCTTATTGAAGCAGCCGGTGAAACTGTCCAAAAGGAATGCGACGAGTACATCGCTGAAAACGGCTCTTTAATGGTTGGGGATATTTTCATATCCAAAGGAGGCAACACTATTTATCAACACATTATACACGTCGTGCCACCAAAAATGATATGCGATTGTAATGGAAACAGTTTCGTTTTTCGTAAACATTTGAAAAATACATTAGTGAATGTTTTTCAAAAGGCGGTTGAATTATATGCATTTGGCTTAACACTTCCACTCTTTCAAACAGGTGAGGATTTTAAACTCAGGATTCTCACTATTTCATCAATCACACACAATCTCTATAACAAATATGATACTCTTGTTTCTTAATCCTCCGACCGTTATCATCTTTCAGCACCTTCTCGTTAAAAATGAGACCGCACAAATCGTACTAAATGAAATACAAACAAAAAGTTTCGTCACCTCAGATAAATAATTGACCATTCCGTTTTCATTATAAAAAAGAAAAGGAGGAAAAAGGCATGCAACACAGAAAAATATAAGAAAGACAGAAAGACAGTAGAAGAAAGATACAGAGAGAGAGAGGGAGCGATAACGCTAATATGTTTCAATCGAACATAGTGAAAGAAAATAAAAAAAGAGTGAGAGAGTTAAATCAAAATTATTATACTTTCTCTATATTGAACTATTTGCAATAGCTCTTAAGTAAACATGCCAAACGTTATAATAATTAAATTCTCATACTGTGGTATATGCACAGGTCCTGCAAGTCTATATAGTAATACTGGTGTTCCTAAAAAATACGACCGTTATCATCTTGCAACACCCTCTGGTTAAAAATGAGACCGTCCGAATGAGTGTCAACATCTCAGCTAAATAATTGACTATTGCGAAATAATAAGGAGATGCTATCCAGAAAATATAAGAATGAAAGAAAGGAAGAGAGTAGGGAAAAGACAGAGAGAGTGGGAGAGCACGAGGAAGCGATAAAGCTAATCTGTTTCATCGAACATAATGAAAAGATGAAAAGAAGGAAAGAAAGAAACAAAGAGTGTGCGCACGTATGTGAAATTACATAGCATATTACGTATTATTTGTAACAGAATATCCCGTGGATATACCACAGTATGATAATTTAATTATTACAACATTTGATATGTTTACTTAAGAGCTATTGCAAATAGTTCAATATGTAAAAAGTATAATAATCTTGATTAAACTCTCTCAATCATTTTTTTTCTTTCTTTCTTTCTTTTCAACTTTTCATTATGCTCGATTGAAACAAATTAGCGTTATCACTTCTGCGCACTCACTCCCTCTCTATTTTTCTCCTAAACTCTTTCTTTCTTTCTTTCTTATCATATTTTCAGTGTAGCATGACTTTTTTCTTCCTTTTCTTTCTTTATGATAAAAACGGAATGGTCCATTATTTAGCAGAGGTGACAACACTCATAAAAAATAAGAATTCGACGGGTAAGCAGGATTTACATTTTTGCACTTCCTCTTGGATGATTTGGACGGTCTCATTTTCAACCAGAGGGTACTGCAAGATATTAACGGTCGGAAGATTAAGGAACACGAGTATAAATTATTATTAAATTTTTTATATACAAGCTCAATTTCGCCTGTTTACAAAAAAATGAACACAGATATATTTTTACTTCATTCATATTTTAAACATTCTTCTCTGTCACACATTTCTTTCATTTTCATTTAATAAATCATTTTTGTTTTAAAACAAATTTGAGTAACTTTTGTTTTTTCAATAAGTTGTCAACTGTTCAAGCAGAACTGAGATCGGTAAGCAATTCAATAAGTCTATTTATTATCAGTGGAAGTGTGTGTTGTGTAATGGTTATCATCGTAGAAAATGGACTCGAAAAAGTTCAAATCCTGGACGAAACTGTTCACTTCATATATCTCTATTATATTTCATATAGCGATAATACTCGTTGGAAAGGTATGGATCCAACTATTCCCTCGGCTATGAGTGAATAGTAAGACAGACTGGGCTGCTCTTTAAACTTGATAAGTCAACCAATCTAGGAGAAGGAAAACTCTGAATTCAAACCTGTTAAAGCCACTTAAGAAATTGACCTTGTGTCACATCCTACTCGCGCAGATGGATTGGTAAATATATACAAGTTCGTTTATGAGGGACATCGTTGTTGATTAAAGTTTACTCGTTAATTGCTATTAAGCTCGATATTGTGTCTTATCCTATATATCGAATGTATATTGTAATAGATAAATGATTACTCTATAATTAGCGTTTAATAGCGATTTCTCTTGAGAAAATATAACAACAGAGGTGAGCGCGAACAAAGACCTCACTTTATTATGATGCAAATTGGAAGGCAAATTACTTTGTTCTTTAAGTAAGAGCATTTTAATACTACTGCGCTAACAATAATCTCGCTACGCTGTGACATTCTTTTGTTGTGTTACGATAGAATACAAAAGTCAGATCATTAGAATATTTATATACATTTTTTTTATATATCTAGTTATAGTTAATGCAACGTTCTTAAACCGAAACTTAATTGTTTCAATTGGAGTTCTTTTCTGTAGATTGTGTAATAATACAAAAGTGAATCAAAACTTGAAACCCTGAAAGATACCGACTGTAGTTGGTAATATTGAGGTAATTGATGTGCGGACACATTGTGCATTGCTTTATTCTGTTTGTGATAAAAAAAAACCCCACATATGAACGGGCAACGTAACTTATGTTTTACGAGTTCGAACTGGGCCATAACGCCGTAAAAACAATCAAAAACATTTGTGGTGTTAAAGTCGCAGCTGATCACAATATAGTAACCAGAGGGTTAAAGAAATTTCGCTTGGATTGAAATAAACTCGATGATCAGGCAATATCAGGTAGGCCTAAAATCGTAGATTCCGAGGCCGTACCCTAAGCAACTTTGGTGAGTAATCACTCGGAGAGATCAGACGAACTCAACATCTCACAGTCCAATATAGTTCGGCATCTTCATCAACTCATGTTACTAAAATATTTCAAAACTTTTGATCCACCCTAGTATGATAGAACCTCAAACGTTCTTTTCTGTTTTTGTTTTTTTACTTTCCCCTTATTTAGGTATTTTTTTTTCTAACTGTATGATGATACACTAAGCATTATTTTGCCTTTTATTTTTATAGTCATAATGTTATAGAACAAAAACACAATAGGTATCTTCTTTTAAATCTGTATTAGGGATGACTTTTGAAAATTAAAAGTCCATTTGAAATTAAAAGGAATTTAATTGATTTTAGCGATTGCTCAAACTCTTGCACATTATCTTTAAATCAACGCGTATTTGTATTTCTTTGATAATTCGGAGTAGTTCTGTTATGACTGTTATTTCATCTTGTATAGTATACCTGTATACCCGTGGCTGCATACTGGTACACTTATCTTCTTTGCTTGGATACTTAGCTTGGGCTGGTCTGTCTATCGGTCGATTCTCTGCTATCTTGATATATTAGGGTATTCAATATGAGTGTTTTATTAGGTCCACCAATAATTCCTGCTGTGGAAGGTCAGGGCATATTTGGTCTATTCGTGAAATTATGTTTGCTGTATATTCACAAAACTTCTTATAGTTGTCTATTTTCTTTTTTGGTTGTTATATATTTCATGATAACATTGCACTACTTTCTGAATATGCCAATCGACTTTAGTAAATTGTTCAACATATTTGGATTCATACTTTTGACTAATCGAAGACGATTATTTGATTAAAAAACAGCCCGGTGTACAAATATAAAAAATGATTACAAACTTATTTATATAATTTTGCTATTAAGGAGCTGTTAAGATAAGCTCGATATCCTAGGCGTGTGAGTACGAAGCGACCTCACAGTCATTATCATGCAGCCTCCTTATCAATATAACACCCTTACTACACATAATGGGCCATGTCATTGCGGGCGTATTTACCCAACCATTCTAAGCGAAATAATACTGGTTTATATTCAGTGTTTTCCTTCTTCTAGACCGGTTGCCTAACCAAGACTAAGGAACCCGGTCTATCCAACTATTGACCCATATTCGAGGAGGGGAGAGAAAATGGATTCAGGTCTTTTCCTATTGCATTAGCGTGAATTAAAATACAAACAGCTTCATCCAGGATTTGAAATCGTATTGTCGATTCCATTTCCTACAATGATTACCCTTACACAAACGGTTATAAGTATAGGTACTAACTCGCTCATTTAGTAACTCGCTGATTACTTGTCATTCAAAATCGACTACCAAAAGGACTTAAGATATAATACTTTTTTCTTTTTTTTTACAGATTCTTTCTCATGTCACTGCAGTGATATTTGTCAATCCTACTTTGATGCATTTACACATTTTTCTGAAATTGCAACGACAAGTTACCTCAGCTGGATTTATATCTACGATGAAAATCTCTGCAATCTTAATGCACTCTATGAATTTCTTGATATTAGGAATAACGCCATTACTCTCACCACTGAAGAAATGGAAAAGAGAAATATAAAGGAAAGACTGTGTAACGAATGTCATGATGAATCGACTTCGGGTATTTTACGGAGACTTGCGAAGAGAAACGAGGATTTAGCAAGAGAAAATCAAGAACTTACAAGACAAGAAAGACTTCGATTTGAAGTCGAAACATTGAGACTTAAGAAAGAGGAACGCGAAAGACGAGAAATGGAGTTGAATGAAAGTCGATTGGAACAGGAAAGATTATTGAAGGAAACATTTCAATGGGAAATGCGCAAAGCCGCTGACGAAGACGCAAGATTCGATAAATTGTTTTTGACAAATAAACAAAAACAAGAAAAATTTACCAAAAGGGAAATAGACGAACTAGGATTAATAAAGACTGAGAGTTTCACAAAGAAGCAAAGGACTGACTACACTACAGATCTGTTTGGAAATAAAACACGTACGCAAAATTTTGAGGAAATGAACACTGTGTTGTGGACAGAATCTTCCTCAAAGCTCAAAGACAGAGATTCCAGACCAAAAGAAGTTTCCATTAAATCGTCCATTCGCACTCATAGTTCTATTAGCCCTCGACGTTCTCTTAGTCGAGGACGCTCCCCTTGTCGATCAAAATCCCCTTGCAGACCATGCTCTCCTTTCAGAACATGCTCCCCTTGTGACCGAATACACTCTCCCTACAGACCTTGCTCGCCTTGTAAACCATGCTCCCCTTGCAGACCATGCTCTCCTTGTGACCGAGGACGTACCTCTTGCAGACCGTGCTCCCCATGCAGACCGCGCTCCCCCTGCAGACCGTGTTCTCCTTACGAAAGAAACTCTCCTTGTAGCCGACGATCTGTTAGTCCCCATCTACCATGTAGACGACCAGTGAGTCCTATAGGACAAACAAGTCAAAGACAATGGACACAGCCAATAACCATCCCTATTACTCATAGTCTCAGTAACCCAAGAAAAAATCCAAAAGTGATAGTACCAGGGCCACCTGTAGTGCAAGTCATCCCCACAACAACAGCTAACATGGCACCCGATGAAGTGAGTATTATTTCATTATTCTCGTGTATTCATTGTGATGTATGGATTGATTTTTTAAGATCTTTAATGTACATATTTTATTTTAAACTTTTCATTTTAGCTTTATTATTTATAATTTATATTTTGATATTATTCTGGTTTATAGAATAATTAATTCTACTAGCAAAAAAAAAAAAAAAAAAAAAAATGCGCCCCGGACACACGTATTTAGGTTTTAATATCATTGAATATTATTTTGAGTAAGAAAGACTAATGAAATTAAATACGAACACAAAAAAGATTACACTTATTTTTACTTTATTTTAATTGATTTCAATATAAAATTATATATAAGATTGCTTTTAATAACTTTAAGAATAAAACAGTAATATTAGAAATCAATAACACCAAGTGATTATTTACTAAACACAATAAGCAAATTATTCACACCATGTGCTATGTAAGCATTTATTTCTTAATGATATATAACACAAATCGCAGTATTTTAAACATTAATAATATGGACTGTTTTGTGGCAGGTCTTTCTCAGCTAGATCTTAAAAGAGGCATTGTTAATAAATAAGATACTAATTGTTGTATCGCGAGGTGGAAGGATACACAGAAGAATGGTGTGCTTAATACATTTATCAAGCACCAGCATCCGGTGCCAAACGGATACATACAAAACACCGAACAAATAATTACAAACAATTAACAAGAAAAAACTTACACTAAATAGAGGAGGGTCAATTCGGTATAGCCAACGCACCAAAGAAAGTCTGAACATTATTCAGCTAGTTAATCCCCTTTAATAGCAGGTTATTTTATGGCTATGAGCCACTTCATCTTGTAGAGTGCTGAAGCGGTATTAGCTATTCTACAACACCAATTAAGATCAAATTATCATAATTTAATAGCCATTGAGAATATAACATAAATAACTAAGGTAATTGTGATGTTGGTGGTGACGTAATTTCGGTTACAGACAGACACACAATCTTCATTATGATAAGATATGAATTTCTGAGATTTATACAAATGTTATAACATTTTAGAAGGAAACATTCCAATAATGATAATTGCTAATTATCCTTTTGTCAATTATTCTTTAAATAGATTTTCGGTTTGTAATTTTAGTTGGGAGATCGAGATAGACAAAAAAAATAGAGTGAGAGAAATAAGAAAGGGAGAACTTTTCTCATATTATATTCAAAGAAATAATTATCTTCTTCTCCGCCCCCACTCCTCCTTCATATAATTTCTGTGAGTTACTCCTCCTACTTACTCCCACCGCTACTCGTTGTTTAACCACCAACTCATGCTGGACGAGCGACACATAGACAATATAAGTCTTAGTGGGATGTTGGGTTTATGAATTTTGGTAACCCATACATCCTTGGTCTGTTCGAACCGACTAGACGGATTCTGCCATATACTTCCTTAGTCAACAACTTATTATATAAATTAAGGAATCGTTTTTGCAGTTTCGTTTGCATCTGGAGTGTATCATCATCATGCAATAAATCTCCCATTTTCACGAATTTACTTGTATCATCTAAAATAGTGCTAATTTTGGAACACATAATCCAAGCGATTTAAAATAACAACACCAGAACGAAATTTCAAATTGTCGTAAAGAATACAATTGTTTATCTAACCGTTTTCATCTGACTTGGAACTTGGAACTTGAAATGAGAAGGTCCCAAAATGTAGTTCTGTATCTTACAACTTCCTGTTAAGATTATTCTATGAACCCTAGCCGTTAAAAATCTAAAGTAAATAGGTTTGAAAATTTAAATTAAACTATTGATTGAACAGATATTTAGTGTTTATAAAAATTGGAAAAAATTAAAGTATAAATAAAAAATATAACTTAAAAAAAATGCAACTAATTCGCAAGGTTTTTATTTTTGTTCATCAGAATGTTATGGTGGACGATAATATGGGGCAAATATATATGTCGAAAATGCTCCGATGTGACTGGGCTGACATCGAACTCCACATTTGTCAACTTCCGCACCAACATGCCGATGCATTGATTATGGTACGAGATTGGGAATTTGTTGAGGATCTAGATAAATCTTGTCGACACCAAAAAATGCAGAATTACAAACTTATGCCAGATTGTAAAAACTGCAACTATCTCATATTCAGGTAAGATTTTTTCAAACGTATTTTTCGATTATCAATGTTAATAAAATCACAAAATTTACTACTACTACTACTACTACTACTACTACTACTATGGTGAAAACTGGACCCCACAGATTTTTTCACCGTATATTCCCGGATCGCGTCGCATTTCTCTTGGATGTATTGCGTCCCTGCTATTTACACTCGGATTCGTGGCTGGATTGTTTGAATAAGTTTTTATGCCTTTATTTTTCAAATTTTGATGAGTTTTTCTCATCGAGGTTTGACATTTTAAGGTTTAGAAATAAAATTTACATTATTTCTTTATTAACCAAAATACGTTTTTACATAATTAAAAATAAAGACGTTCCAGGCCAGAGCGTTCGTTAGACTTCTCGTCTAAGCTATTATTTTCCCTTTTCTCAATCCTATAACTGTGCTCTAAAGAAGACAAATTGTTTATACAATACCTTCTAGTGTTTTATTTTATTTTATTTGGAATACATTGTATAAATATCATAATGTCGAAACATGCGCTTGTTAGCACAATATATGCTATTGTTTTTCTTTTTATCTTTTCTTCAAATTGTCGGATCTAATTCGATTTTCCTATACTCACATACTACTACTACTACTACTACTACTACTACTACTATAATTATGAATTTGTAATTAACTAAAAGCAGAGGAATTTAAAAGAAACTGAGAAAAGAGATGAATATCTGGTCGATGTTGAATATGAAGTTTGCAGAATTCAATAATCATTGGTAAATTGGTCTTAAAGATTCTCGCAAAGGAATTAAAATAAAACAATTGAATAATTGAGAATGTTTAGACCACAGCACTGTTGTAGACGACCAACTCATTGGTGGATGGTTGTAAGGGGTTGAGAAGACTTAAGTTCACTTGATCATCATTAATGGTCTCTAAATCCCCGGTGATGAAGATGCATTTATAGTATTTGGCATCCATCTGTCTGTTAAAGAAAATGTGTTCATTTTTAAAAACTACATAACCTAGGCGGGTTGACATGAAGGATGTGCTGTTGCCCAAGTAGCAGAGCCCCCTCTCCACACTGCCGCTGTGGTTCAAATGGAAAGGCAAGAAACCAATGAAGTTTGGCAACGGTAACGTCGCAGGAGTTGCTGTGTAACGCTGAAATTCAGCGTTAAATCACCTTAGGGACTCCAGCTCCAAATTTGTTTTCGGGGTTTACTCCTCTAGCCTTTCCCAGGATCATGTAAAGCTGCTAGGCGACGGTGCTTTAATAAGACTTCTCCTTGTCCTAGATGGGTTGACGAACAGGGCTGAGTCGAATCTAACCAATTTCAGGGTTTATGTGTGTAGTAAGTATCCCAATCTTACTAGTCGGTGTGGGTGGCTGTTGGCCCCACTAAAGCTCATCCACTCTTTGCCAGCTCATGTTCTTTTTTTGTGATGCTGGTGTTGACACACCCTCTTCACTAGACAGCCGAAACGTACCTGTGGAGAGTACCAGTTTAGTTGCTTGTTAGATATCTAAGTTTTAACAGTATAAGTCCGAAAGTACATTAAACTATCAAAGTTTAGAATTTGACTGGAATTTATAGTCTACTATTCTTTTGCTTTTCTTTTTTGGCGGTAGGAGGCCGAGGGGCAGGGGGCTAGTAGAACAGAGATAATGCGAAGACATTTAAAACGAAAAACAGGAAAGGAAATATATATGGATTAAGAATAAAGAATAAATACGCTAATTTCGCATTTCTATAGCAAATAAAAGTAACTTTATTTTTTAGGCAAAGCCCACAAGTATAGTAGTTATTGGAAAAATGAATTAAATTATTGAAATGTGTATTTGAGAGTAGGAGTGTCACTTTGAAGATAATCACTTTTATAATGAACGATTTCTGTTTTCCTAATTTACTGTAATAAACTGAAATATTTTCTTTCTTTGTCATACAGGCCAAAATAATCTTTTTCTTTACTTTGTCACACAGGCCAAAATAATTGCTGTAGAAACAAGAAACAGAAAGAAGGAAAATAAACAATACACACACGTGCGCGCACACACACACACACACATACACACATATATACACACACATACAGGCAAGGATATGAACGTCATCGAGAGCATGTTCCCACAGAATCATTATTTAACCCTTTGAGCCCTGAATCCTTAAAACTAAATTTATCCTCTACTGTTCGATTGTGAACAGGTAAACCGGTACAAGCGTGTGTGGAGAAAATAAATGTAACATACCAGTTGCACCGGTTGGGCCCACGTTAAAACGAGGCCTTGTGCCCAACCCATACAAGTGGGGTATGAGACAAATACCTACCAGTTGCACCGGTTGTAAGGAGCTCAAATGGTTAAGGTGTAAACTTCGTCTCTGTTGATCATCTGATAAGATCCAGGGTTACTAAGAATAAACATCTGTAAATTAATTTCTTATTATAAATTGTGATGAAATATGAAATCCTTTTTAACACACTATTATTATTATTATTATTATTATTATTATTATTATTATTTACTCTTTTTGAGTTTTCACATCAGCATTAGCTGATGGTCTTTCACTGGAGTCTGAGTGACAGCAAGTCTCCTCAGGTCTCCAGGACTCTTCTGAGTATTCTGGCAGATTACAGCAGTGCAGTGTTCTGAATGGTTTCAATCCTTCCTCTGACTTCCAAACTTTCCAAACCCTTTTCCAATCCTTTTGGGATCGTTCCAAGTGCACCAACTACAATTGGTATCACTTTCACTTTCATATTCCATAACTTTTTCAGTTCTCTGGCAAGGTCCAGATATTTGTCCATTTTTCATTTTCCTTTAGCTTCACCCTGTGATCTGCTGGCACTGCAAAATCCACAGTTCTTCAGTTGACAAGTTCTTTCTTTTTTGTTTATCAACACTAAGTCTGGTCTTCTTGCTGTGATAAGGTGATCCGTTTTTATTCAAAGTCCAAGAGAATTTTATTATTATTATTATTATTATTATGAAGATTTTAGAAAAAGCTAGATGCGAACTATACAAGGATGCTTGGAACTGTTTTAAACAATTTCTGAAAGCAGCATCCCTCAAAATAACAGCATGATCATTTACGAGTAGATATATGCCAGGCACAGTTGGAGATGTAAGGACGAACTCATAAGACGTTCTCCCATGAACTCCTACACTTGAAGAACACACCAGTGTTGGCCGACTAGTAGAAACTTACATTCATCATTCTCAAGTGCGATGGCAAGAGAAGTTAAAAGGAAACCGTGCTTTCTATACGCCTTCATGATGATTATGATGATGATAATGATGATGATTGCTTATGAAAAAAAATGAACACTAAGAATCTGTTTTTCTTTCTTGTTTGTTATTTTGGGTACAAATGCAAGAGATAATATCATTAGAATCACATTTTACGTATAAGTAGCATTAGACTACGAAAACTCTCGAAGTAGCCTAACACTAAATCTAACCCAGAAGAATTGCGAGTTTATTTGAAACTGCTTAGTCCCAACTGATCTTTTATTCTCTCCTCTCATTTTCTCTTTTCTAAACTTCGCCAGGTGATATCTATCAATCAATAAGAAATCCACAGCTAGCGTTGTCCTGACTCATCCAAAAAATATTTCCATTATTATCTACACGAAAACTTCTTGAATTTTCTCCCCACCTTATTATGTTACAATCCTAGCACTAACACTAAAACTAACCAAAACCCTCACCCTAATCCTAACCCTAGCGTTTCAAAGGTTTCGGGTATTTCCATGAAATTGTATACGTAATCTAATGATATTATCTCTTGTGCACTATTCTGTATTAATACCAATGTATTTTTATACGTAATCTGATATTATCTCTCGCGTGCCATTCTGCCTTCGTGCCCTGTTTTGTATATATTTTACTTTATTCTTATTTATTTTCAATATCTAGAATAATGAGACCCCAAGACGAGTTGAGTTATATTGCGATTATGGCTGGTCCAGTTGTCATTGGTAGAGAAAACAAAATAACAAATGAACAGATGTTCGAGTTTCGGAAGAACTTAATGAAATATTGAAGAAACTCATTCATAATCATCAATGCCTTACATTTGGACTCATAGTTGATCACAGTGAGTACACAGTAATGCTTGCTTATAGATTTTTGGTTGGTTGGTTGGTTGGTTGGTTGGGCTTTTATGGTACATCAACCATTGTTGGGTTATTTTAGCCGAACACGTTTTGTTTGATTCATTCTTGATGGCTACTCATTTTTAAAAACTCAATTCTTTTAAAACACATTTTTAGAACTCATTTCATTCTATTTAATCCATAGATGCTACCCTGACAGGCACTACCTGTCAGGGTCAAAGTGAACCTGGGAGTAATGGTGGTGAAGGGGTACTCCACATTCCCCGAGCTCCACCATTGGATCTTCACCATCAGATAGAGTTTAACGTCTTACCCAGGACGATAAGACCCTCTGTCACAGCTTTCTAGCACATATACGACAAAAAAGGTTGGGACTTTCCATAAGGGAAATAGGGTTGGGACAATGATATACGACTTGCTTATAGAAGGCCGTCACAGATGATTGACCTCACTCGACACAGAGTGAAACTTGTGCGTGAGAAATTTTAAGCAGAAAGAGGGTGCACAGTGGAAAAAAAAGAAATGTCCCGTGGAACAATTCGAAGTAAAAACGTTATTTCATCACCTGTGCGTGAATGCGTAATGAGATTCGTGCAATATTTCTATAACGCGCGCAGTTTTAAAAACAATTTTTCGCCGTTATTCATTTGTACATTTGATCGTATGATATACTGGATTTACTTAGTGGGGCTTCACATCAGTGAGGGGCGGGGGCGGTGTGCAAATAAAACCGTTGAGAGCCCCGAAACGGTGCACATTCTCCCCTGATGACCCCAAAACGAAAACAAACATAAAACAATCATAGAGTTGAACTTCTCGCTGGTTTTGCTAATGAATCGAGGAGCATTCTACAGTCCGCTTGCTTTCTGGTGAGTTTCGTTACTTATCAATTAACTTTCTTCTTTGGTAAAGAGTTGTATCTTTCACGACTTGAACTACTTCGGTCACATGTTATACACGCCACAAACCGCTGGCAAAATATTATCAAACTTTTTATTCTCTGAAGGATGTACATATATCTTTAAAGCATGAAGACTGATAAGAATTAATGCAAAAGCATTATCATAGATTGATAAACTTTTACTGTAATAATTCATATCCAGATGTAAAAGTTTTCCATTCGAAAGAAGAAATATTAAAAAAAAACCATGATGATTTAAAAAAAAAAAATTTCAGCTTAGGGAAACAATGTTTTCATTTTTGCACTGTTAAATCAACTGAAATTTAACGTAGCTAAAAACAAGTTACGATAAGAGGATTTTAAAAAATTCTTTGAAAAATCAATTAATGGTCTGATTTTCACGAAAATTTCCATAACTGTTTACCTTTGGATGTAAATATATCTGAAATAGTTTTCTCAAATATATTGGGGGAAATATTTTTTTAACGAGGTCTACCCCACCCCCTATTTTATTTTATGAGATATTTAAAGAAATGAACGGTCAGAAAACGTTTTTACTTTTTTTGTATAAAGATAAGAGTTTGAATAACTATTAAAAATGTCTAATATACAACGCAGTAGTTTTTTTTAGGAAAAATTCATGAATTCTGATATAAAAAGTGCAAAAAAAATGTCATAATATTATTATTTGAAAACCTTTTTTTTTCTTTTTTAATTGGTATGTACTATATTCTATTAAATTGTCTAGAAAAAAAAGAAAAGAAATTAATTTTTAAGAGATTTCAGCATCTAGGGGATGATATACTGTCTATTAGCAAAAGTCTGAATAGTTTGAATTTAAAACGATACAACCTCATTCGGTCTTAAAATTTGGGAAAACTTCAAGCCATCCCATTATATATATATATTCTCCGCTTTTTCCAACAAATTTCATTTCAAATAAGGATTTACTCTGATGAAGGTCAAATTTTCTTTGTGTGCGGAACATTTCTACATTTTTTCTATTATTATTATTTCATTTCATTTGGTTATTTAAAAATAATAATAGTTTGAATAATGTACACATGAATAAACTCCTGACCGAAACACGTGTAAGTAAAATTGATTAAGATATCCTATATTATCCATTCTATATTTTCTTTCCTTTATTCATTCTTTCAACATACCGTCGGATTCACTTCCAGTTTCATTATATATATATATATATATATATATATATATATATATATATATATATATATATAATGGGATGGCTTGAAGTTTTCCCAGATTTTAAGACCGAATGAGGTTGTATCGTTTTAAAATTCAAACTATTGTTAACAGACTTTTGCTAATAGACAGTATTTCATCCACTAGATGCTGAATTTAGAAGACCTATTTTTTTTTTTTTTAGATAAAACGTTGGCCAAAACCTGTGAGTAATAATGAGATATTTATCTTAGATAATAAGAATAAGAATAAGAATAAGAATAAGAATTGACTTATTTAGCGAAAGTTATGTTATTTTGAAGTAAGTTAACTGAAAAGAATATACAATTCTATCTTTCTTAGCCGTGGCCTTCAGTCGAAAGGATTATTGCTGCAAACTTTTAAATGAGATGGCAATGGCAACATCTGATATACTAAAAAGCAAGTAAATATCTCGGTAAGTCATTATATCGTCTGCTGTTGAGAGAAAGGAATTTCTCCAAAAGGATGAACAACCCGAATAGACACCATATTTATTCTTTTTTGAAGATCGGTTGAAAAATTAAAATTATGTTAGTAAATCAGTAATTGCACAACTTCACTTGTTGTTTTTTATGTCAAATCTTAAATGAATGTTGGTCGAGCTGTGTGATTGATATTCATCACAGAATTAAGTGCAATGACATGAAAGGAGATAAAGTGGTAAAAATGATTCGTAAAATAGAGGTTCCTTTTTTCATAATTAAGCTACGTTTTTATTGATATACACGCGCACACACACACACACACATCATCATACACACACACACACACACACACACACACACACACACACACACACACACATATGTATATATATATATTTATTATACTAAAGCTGAGATAATCACCTTTTATTGTTTAAAGGCTTTTTTCCTGATTAGTTTAATGACACAAAATTCATATCAAAATATTCCTTGGTTTTAGGATTACGTTATGTTTGAAAAATTCCATTTTAATTGGGTCTAATTAATCGTAATTAACAATTAAGTCAAAAGCTGACCAATCCCTCTCTTACATTCTGCATATTACTTTCACCGTCTCTCTATATCTTGATTACCTTCTCTGTATATAAATATTAGTCTCTCTCTCTCTGTGTGAGTAAGCGGGAGTGGGAAAGTCATTGTGATACATATAACTACTGGCTTCATTGCATATCAAGATTAGGCGACAACCCGTAAATTATAAATTTGCATAATCCATTTCAATTGTCTCATCCTCTTTAATTGTTACAATTCCAAACTCATAACTGATCATAACTGACAGCATTTCTTACTACAATTAAAAATAGACGGTCTTAAATTTTTTAAAGTAAAAAATAAAAAAAGCGTGCAAGTTCCAAATTAACTTATTTTATTATACAATCATAATTAGGGATTAGAAGATGTACGAAAAATAAAATAAAAATAAATGCAATACCCTTTTCACAGTTTTTTTAGATTTTTTTTGTACAGTTTATAATAAAAAACAATAAAAATCCAATTCTCAGCTTCCAAATTATCCAGTCGTTTTGTCTCATTAATAATTTCATTTATTTATACTCTTAAGTACATTTATAAGTATTTACATTTAAAAAAATTATCTGGCCATATCTATTTTTATTAGCTGACTCTCAATCCTACTTAAAATGTCATCAGAAGATATTCCTTTTCTTTTTTGGTGTTTCTGCAGCGACTATTTTATTCCTATTAATTCCTAATTTAAGCACGCTGTTTTTTTTTTTTTTTAGAAAAACCATAGCTGAGTCAGCTTAACTTAATTTTAACTAGGGGGTTTAAGGTTCGGGTTTAGGGTTGGTGTTGGGTTTTCAGGAAAAAGGCCCTAAGTTGGTCTGTTTTTTGTTTTGTTTTTTGTTTTGTATTTTTTGCAAGTGATACCGCTTCGGCTACGGACTTCAATCGTAGCTGGTGTTGTTTTTTCAGCAGTCTGCGGCTAGCAGTTTTTGAGACAGGAGGCCAGGACAGAACTCTGCAAAGATTACCATTATTTGTATTATTCAGACTATTGTCCTCATCTTCATTGTTATCTGGACAACGTTTCGGCTGATGTGCTCCCCGGCCTTCTTTAGGTATTTCTTATCGGACTCAGGAACCTTCTTGTAATAGGGAGCCATTACGGAACTTTGAACCTAACCCTTTATTCAGCCCACGGGGGTATCTTGTTCTCATTCCACTAACCATAGCTGGGGTACAGGTGTTAAGCTGTGTTAATTATTATTCTATGTTACTGCTGCCCCTGAACAGGATTGAACCTGCAGTCTAGAGATAACTGTCATTTAGAACTGTCTTAACCTAACTCCTTTATCTACTAGGTTATGTGTCTAATTGGACAATCCAGTGTGAATTTTTTTTTCAATCTCAAAAGTTACAATTTATTTTGTAAAAACGGATTTTAAGTAGCGTCTTGGCAGGCATCTTGATCGAAATTGACCGAAAACATCGTTTTAAATGTATCAAAAATAAATTACATGTGCAATATTACTCTGCTTTTTTACTGATGGTCATTATGTTACTTTTTCGACAAAAATTTGACCTTAAATAATTGGTTTAATAAATTTTAATTAGTTTTTAAAATGAAAAGCAGACAATATTTTGGCAGATCCTACTCTTTTTCCTAATCCCAATCATCTAGCGAGAGCTTAATGGGTGACCCAACGGGTCACTTTCTATCTAATATATATATAATAAAGAAGATGATTTACCGGGGAATACAATATTGTGCTAATTGAAACACTGACCGTCGATACAAATATTAACCGAATAAGTCAGGTTTATAAAAATATATATAAAACTGCTCAATACGTTAGTAGAGTAAACATTGTTGCTTTATCATATATATATATATATATATATATATATATATATATATATATATATATATATATATATATGTGTGTGTGTGTGTGTGTTAAACATGAATTTAGCAATATATTTAAATATGTATTTAGCAGCCCCCCCAAAAAAAAAAAAAAAAAAAAACAACACAATTTTACAAACTATAATCATTTCATTAAATCGTGATATCGCTTCTTAAAAAAATGGTGTGTTTGTCAATAAAAATAAAGTAGGTTAAACTTTTTACATGGAGGATTTAGAATTTTAAAAAAAATCCTTTTTTACATTTTTGAAATTTTTGGTTTCGTATCAACAGTGAATTATTTTGAGGTCCCTCATGCAAAAAAGTATGTCAAAACAACAAGTATAGAATGGTACACAGTAATAACCTACTTGAGTTTCACCATAAGGATCTTCAGGTTTAAATCCACTGAATTAATCAAGATATAAATTAATTACCGCCGATTGCACGTGTGTATTTATGGGATATGACGGTTAGTGACAGACTCACAGCCAAAGAACGCCGGGTTTAAAATTTGAAAATGAGCGGAAGTGATATTTTTTCAAAGAATCAAAATATAAGCATTATGAGAAATCTTCTTTATATTATTGAAACCATGACATTCAACGAAAGGTGGATAAATGCCGCAAGCTTGTGTGTGAGAACGGGGGCAGGAGTAGAAACATTGCTGCCTGCCCATCATGGCTAGCACTGACGGGTCCCCTGTTCGGGACCCCATCCTATAGATAGACAAAAAAAGTCTTTAAAACAAAACAAAGGAAAAATAAAATACATGCAAAACTACATACACCATAGATCCTCTTAGTTAGGTGGCTGAATGTTCAACAACCCCAGTTTTTTCACATAGGACATATCCAGGCCCCCAAACCCAAGTTTTTTCCTAACCCACCCGGCTCACCCTAATACCTTCCTCCTGGAGAGTCAGCCTTTCTAGCAAACCTAACCCGCCTGTAATTCAGACAAACCCCCATTTTTTACCATCAACCCACTAAGGACACCCACTCCCATATTAGAGGCACTGACCGGCTTGCTTTCGAACTGTAAAAATAGGAAGACAGTCGACATATACACTAGCTGAGGAAAAGGGGGAAACCAATATGGCCCACAATTTTATTTCGTTTACAGGTTTTTTCAGTTTCTTGGGGATCTTTTGTTTTACAATTTTACCCCAACCCCTCCATCCCACGTAAATCATCCAATGAAATCCAAATGAAAATGGGAACGATTTTAAGTAGGTTAAGTCATAGAGCGAAAGAGGTATTTTTGTGTAAGAGAAGAATGCAAGATTTTATTTTTGAATGGATCGGTCAGCGAGTGAACCTAGCTAGATAGATCCATGTAGTAGTATGACCAGTTTCGACACCCTTCCCCCCAACTCAAACACTTCCGGCTATATGCCGAGTCGTGTACACATTCATTGTATTTCACTTCAAGATAAATAAAAATGTTGGATTGAGTGCACGAGTGTGCTCACCTCAAATAACGGCACGTCCGCTCTGGGTGTACCGGGCCGCAGCTTGCCCCACACCCTGCGCCAGGCATGAGCGCTTGGGATTGTGTAGCGATCGCCACCTCGTTGGCTTGATCAAACCATCCCTCTGGTTGCTAAACAAAAGTCCAGCTGTGGTGAGCTTTCCAGCGAGATTCCACTTCTGGTAAACATTTAGAACGCTCTCTCTTCTTTCTTTGGCTCCTTCTCGGCCTCGGCTCAGCTCTGCACCTTCACCTCGGCTCCTGGTCTTCGCCTCCGGTCTCCTGCCTCCAGCCAGCTGCTGCTCCAAGTCTCCTGCCCGTCAATGTTCCAGTCCTTCCGACCCTGATCCAGCCCACCGACGATCCTGACTACTGCCGATCCTGATCCAGCTTCGATCCAGTCATCTCCTGTCCAGCTCTTCCTTCAACGACCAGCTACTTCCTTCACCAGGCCAGCAATGCCTTGCGAACCCCGGTTCTGTCAACCCCTTTACCAACTAGTAGTGTGCGATCAGCTACCGCAACACTGCTGTTGAGTACTACGTTTTCCTTCCTGCCCCGGTGAGATGTCATTCGACCTCACCTACCAGCATCCTCACATTGGTTCATCAACATATCTCCAGCCTCCGGAAGACACACCACGTCAGCTACGATCGACATCAACATTCGACCTGCGGTGCCCAACGCGCACATTCCCAGTCATCTCTACAACCGATCCGCTGACGCAACCAACATCTTCCCGGCTGGAGATATCAACGACCCGACCAATATTCTATCCGCTTTCAACATCCATCTTCTGTAGTTCTACGGTAATAAAGATTTCCGTTTTCTTGTTAACCAAATCTCCTTGTTTGTCCTCTTTTGCTTGGTTTGTATCATTCGATTTCTTTTTACAGTATTCGCGAGGTCGACGTCCTTATCGGCTCCGACATAAATATTTTAACCCCCCCTTCTTTAAAATATTTTAAGGAGGAGGGGGGTTAGATATTTACATTTATTTGTCGATAAAAATATGGCTTACTTTTAAGGCCTTCAAAACAACGAAAAAGTAATTTGTCGATAAAAACGTCTTCAATCTGCTAAAGAAAAAATTTTCTTCGGTATTTTCATTTTACTTTAATATCTTTTTTTTTCAAAAATCAATTATGAATGAAAGATTAAAATATTTTTTTCGGTATTTTTATTTTATTTTGATATATCTATTTCCAACAATCAAAATATTTAGATAGCTATGTGCAAAACACGCTCTTTTAATACGCACGAGGATTGTTAAACATATTTTAAAACCTCAATAAAAAATTGAAAATTAAATTTTTAATATTTTCTTTTACGTTTAATATAAAAAACAATTCCAAGTTTATGTGTTATGTGTACGAAAAAAACAAATTTCTCTTACATAAAACCTAAATTTTTGCATTTTAAAGTAAATTCCCGTAAATTCCGTAAATTCTTAAGCTCTGTTGACATAGCTATCGCATCTTGACGTGTGCACTATTTTTTTGTATGGACGATTGTACGTATAATAATTTCTTTTCTGAAGCAAACACAAATTACTAATTTAGCATTTCTTTGATGTCTCACGATTTTCCTAAAAAACCAAAGCGGATATTATTTCCGTTAGATCCATCCATTAATAAGAATGACGACAATTTGTAATTCAAATATTATTTTCAAAACTTAAAAAAAATAAAAACCGAAATATGTTATGTCATTATTTTTAGCTAGATATTTTTTATACAATATTTTTTTTTTATTAATAAATACGATTTTGATATCCGCTAAACAAAAGTATTTATTTTACATTTTATGAATTTTTAAAAATCCCTGGAAAAAAAATAAACAAGTAGACAATAGGAACTTTTAATATAAAATTCTTTAGAAAATAACCTAACAATTTAGAAAAAAAAAAAAAAAAAAAAAAAATACATATTTTTTCTTATTTACGAGATTTAAGTTTCAATGTTTAAGATGCCCTATTACCAAAACCGAATTGACGGAGAACGAGTACTGCACTCATTTGGAAAAAGAGCAAGACATTGTCTTGCCTACCAGAGTCGAACCCGCGCCCTCCGGAATGCAAAGAAATGCAATTCAGGCACTGGATGGTGTAATTCAGGTGCCCGAATGTTGGGGGACTGTGCCCATAAAAACCAAGTGAGTGGAGCGCTGGGCAGTTAGCAGTTGGCCGACGCGAGACGGCAGTCAGCGACGAAGCGCTTTGTGAACGACCCAACAAAGAAATTGATTTTAATCCAACAAAGAAACAAAACTAAATGGGAGTTGCGATTTTTCAGCTGCTAAAATATTTTGACGACGACGGCTTTTCAGCTGCTGGACGAAGACGAAGACGAAGACTGTGTTGACCAAAAGAAAGTTTGGCATGCGAGAAGACGGTGGACTCGCTTCTTTTTGGTCCCCCCTCAGCAGGAACTTGTTGACTCAAATATCTCCCCCCCTCTCTTTTTTCCTTCTATAGTTGCGATTTAGTTTTTTTTTTTTACATATGTTCCGTCGTTAAATTATCTTTCCAAAAATGTAAAAATTATTTATACCCCCCCAAAAAAAAGAAAAAAAAGATCTTTGTACGGGGATCAATGCGCGAAACAAAAACTAACTAAAACAATTATTAGCCTTTTCAATTTAGTAAACATTTAGTTACAATAAAAGTTCGTCTTTTATTACTTCATATACCGAAAGTTTTATTAAAATCGGATTGTTAGTTTATTTTATATGATTTTTAGAAGAATTTCCTGTGATCCCCTTTTATAGAGCCAGCAAGAAAATGCACATGCCTATTTATAGTGGTGTCATATCGATATCCCTTATCTTTTGACATGCTTTCCATGAGTTCAAATGTATTATCGTTCCCGCTTTGATCATTTCCTTAATTATCTCTGCTTTCCGGTCCAGGACATATCGCAAAAATTCAATACTGTGTCAATATCAACGAAAACCCATCGTTGTGGTATACAGCATCTTCTATAATATTTTCTTCTTAACTTTTCGGAAAAAATGCCTTAAGCACAGCTTGTTTTTTTTTAGCAGGCACCGCTTCAGCTTGGGACATTTTTTGAGCTGGCACCGCTTAGCGTTTTTTAAAGGCAGGAGCAGGAGTTCTACGAAGAGCCCCAATTGATTTCAATGTTTTAAAATAGATTAAAAAAATGACTTTAATCATTCATTTTTTGAATTCATAGGGTACAATACAATTTGCCCCCCCCCTCTTGAAAAATTGCTGATTGTATTTGTCATTATATCATTTTCCTTAAACAGATCCGTCAACAGAACAAGAAGTCAGAGCTTCAAATGTAGATATGGAAATAATCACCTATTATGTCTACTAATTCCTGATTGAAAAAATATGAGTGCGGGTTTAAATAAATGAATATCTATCTGACGATTGAAAGGAATTTCGTGAAACTGATAGTTACGCTAAAGCTTGTGATAATCAATTGTTTTTTAAATTATTTTTAACGAATCTAATAAAAGTTTTGAAATCATTTTACACAATATATTTTTTTTCGCGATATTCGATCAGATGTATTTTAAAATGTTGGTCCATTTTGGACTGAATCTACATCAGATCGAATATGACGTAAACATATCAAACGTTGTAATGATTAAATGATCCTATAATATCCACAGGTCTTGCTAGTATCATTTAAGAACGGATCATTTATTGATTTTCAATTTTAGTTGTCTTCGTAACCAAGTAGACACACTTAAATGTCCTAAACAAAACCATCCTTCACGACAAAATTGTATATCTTCTTTGTATCTCTTCAAACTGCCACCGCCACCGCCACCGCCGTCGCTGTACATAGCGTATATCATTTGTTGTTCAGCTCCGATTGTCCCTCGTTTAAGAGATTGTTTTATGAATAGCAAATATTCCAAACAGAATTTGTGCAAGACATCAGAACGACCGAGGATGGCACCGCCTGCCACCCAATTCAAATTGAAAGTAACAATCTGTTCCAAACTCAAATTTTTATTGAATTCTTCAACTTGACTTAATGCAATTTTTTGCTCGTTAAAATCTGGTGGCAGAGATAAACCGAAAGGCCTTTCCACTTCCATCCTTAAAAATAACAAAAAAAAAAAGGGTTTGAATTAGATGAAAACAAATGAAAAGAACAGAAATGTTTTAAGGAAATGACACAGTTAAATAGAGAGAGAGAGAGAGAGAGAGAGAGAGAGAGAGAGAGAGAGAGAGAGAGAGAGAGAGAGAGAGAGAGAGAGAGGGGCAAACTGAAAATTTACGTTCAATTTCTTGTTTTAAGAAAAGAAGATTTCAAAATTGAAATCAATCTCAATTTTGTATTCTATTGCTATTTATAAAAAATCGTATTTTTTCTTTTAACAGGAAATAGAATAGAAGAAGGAATTTGTTTTGTTTTCTGTTTCTGCGACAGCATTCACCCTGGATCGGTTGAGCCAGCTCCATCCAACGAATTCTATTGAGGTGAATTCATGCAAAGAGTAACGAGGGAATAGGAAATTCACAAGTGGTCCCAAAACCAATCATGCATATCCCGGTAAGGGGAAAGAGATACCCTTCCTTGCCGCAGATTTTTCATAGACACAGTGACAAGTAACGCCAAAAGTTGTTGATTGCTGACAATGATGGAGACGCCCTTTGAATTTTCGTCAAAGCCCCTTTGGCCGGGTTGTGGCCCTAATACCACTGGGTGCCAGACCTGTCCGACTAGAGTGGACCTACTATGAACTTAAGTTCCCGACGGCATGGCTCTGACACTACCAAGTTTACACGGCCCTGTCGCGATGAGAGGAGTTAGACTTAAGAAATAACGAGAGTCCTCTGCCCTTTTACAGGTCTTGTTTTTCGTACTGCAGGGTGTCTAGTCACCCTCCTCACCAGACAAATTCGGTGGGGTTACCGATTTAGTCGCCGATGATCCGACTATAATGTATACCTTTTTGATTTATCTTACTAAGTTAAACCCAAATTAATTTTCAGACGCAAATTTAACTTATCCCTCCCTTCCCATCAGTGTTTCTAACAAATTCCTTTCGCGAAAAACTTCCATTATTTAAGGCTCCATTTAACTATTCAGCCACCACCTATCTATAGTGCCAATCAACAGATGACATAAACAGACAATAAGGGAAGAGGAAGAGTACTCGAAAGCATTGAGATTTGCGTAGATGCGACTATCCGAGGATTCGAGGAATACACTAAAAGAGCAAATAAAGACTAATTACAGCAGCCAGTAACAGCAATGGCAACCTAAGGACATACAGTTTGTTTGTTTTATTTTACAGCATATCAACCACGGTGGGTCATTTAATGCCTGCAAAGTTTTGAAAGATTCGTAGCGACAGTTTGGAAGAATACATTTTAAACTCAATTTTTTTTGTAAACAAAAGAGTTTAATGTCATACCCGGTACATGAAGACCCTCAGCCACCGCTTTCTAGCACATATATGATAAAAAGGGTTGGAGCTTGCAATAAGAGCAATAGGGTCGGGACAATCATATAGGTGCTCGGGCTTGGTGTGACCAGCCGTTTGATCGGAGGGGACCTCTCCAACCACCCGTCTAGCCTAATTAAGGGCCAGAGTGGGTGTTACATGTTGTGGACTGCTCATCCACCAGGATTCCGTGCTTAAGCATCACGGGTCGCCACTCACGGTCAACAGGCGGTCCCATTTGGAAGGATCTTTCTCCTTTGCAAAGGTGCAGTCGGTGTTTTCTAAAGTCCCAACCGACAAACAGTAAAACAACAAAATCTAGAAAACAAAAATTGTAAGAAAAACAATTGTAGATAAACTGGAGAGATTGTACACTAGATGACCAGGACGTGATTAAGAAGGGGAAATCTCTCAAGAGAGAAACTGAATCGATTTTAATAACATCACAAAATAATGTCATTGTGTCACCAATTATATCAAAAGCATAAATTGATAATACGCAACAGAATAACAAGTGTAGATTATGTAGAGATGGAGATGAAAGAGTTAATCACATAATAAGCAAATGCAGTAAAACTGCTACAAAAGGAAGAGTAGGCAAAACTGGGTGGGAAAACTGGGAATTGTGCAAGAGATTAAAATTTGACCTTTTAAAATGAAAATGAAAGAAAGCGAAAAAGTACAGAAATACTTGGATCTTGCCAGAACTGTGAAACAATTATAGTTGGTGCGCTAGGAACAGAGGCTTGGAAAAGAGGCTTGAAGAATTGGTGTTACCCAGACTCGAGTGAAAGACCACCAGCGTGAAATGATAATATCTTAACTTACCGAAAATAGCCAATGTCAATCCATGTAAAGTATTTGGTATGGTAATAGTTTTGTTCAATACTCAATTTTAGTAATTCAAATTTTGCATGCGTCACACAGTTGTAGTCTGGCAAAACTGTATTTGGATAATGAAGAGGATAATTGAATCGTTTGAATATCTCACCAATTTCGTTCTGTTGTTTAAAGATCCATAGTTGATGACGTTTTATTAGTATTAATTTGACGAGTTTATTTTTACTGTGTTTGAACATGTCTTCAAGTTTGTAATATATTTCTACGTTGTCCAAATATATAATTAGAGGATTTACAATCCAAGAATAGGCTTTCATCCATTCTAGATATTCTTCGGGTTTCCGGATTAGGTCAATTTTTCCTTTTCGAAAAGGAGGAAGTAAAAAATATGCTGTCACCAACGTGATATTATCAAGGAAATTGTTGTCATGGATTCGTGTGAATTCTGATGGCTGTTAAAGATAAAATCAAATAAAATTATGATAGCAATTAAAGTAAGATGAAATAAGATATATATATTTAAATCCGTATGTAAAAAAGAAAAAAAATACCTTGCATTGATCCAGCAACTCTGAAAAGAAATGTTAATGTCTACTATCTAAAATATTAAATGAAAAAAAAATTCCATACTGTTATCATTTAAATTTTATTTTTAAATTATCTTCACGAATATAAATCAAATCTCTATTATTTTTGCAATATCCAGAGCTACCCATATTTGGAGATACGATATCCACCCATATTTAGACATACAACATACACCCCTATTTGGAGATACAATATCCGCCCATATTAGGAGCTACATAAGTAAAGTTGGTGGAATGACCTATTGTCAGTATTAGCCGGACAGCGAGGGAGTCTATCCCCTTTTCGCAAGCGCTAGACCAGGGAGTTTGATTTTTTGCGTCTGGGGTGGAGCGCCACACCTACCATCAGCTCCCACTTTACACAGATACAAGCTGCGCTACTCAATTAAGACTCAAATTTGATACTTATTTACCTTTAGATGAATTTATGTTTAAAATAGTTTTTCCTAAAATATATTAGGGGAAGTATTTCTTTTACTAGGTCGAGCCCACCCTTTATTTCATTTTATGAAATCCGAACAAAATATATTTTACTCGTACAATTTTTAATTTTTTCTATAAAGATAAAAGTCTAAATAATTAAATCAGAAACTTTTAGAGACATTTTGGAGGTACTTACTGTCATAAAATCAAACAAATATCTCAGTGGAGTGGAGGGAATATGATGCTTTTTAAGTAAGTAAATAATTAATATATATATATATATATATATATATATATATATATATATATATATTAAACGTTTCATTTTATTTATTTAATTCCCTCCTCTTCAGGTAATATCTTTCAAATATTTACTCTTACACCGTCCGAAGGGTTTTTTTTTTATAGTGAAGAATAGAATAATTGTATTTTAAAAATTGATTTCATTTTACTTACTTTTATTTGTTGTTGCAGTTTAAATGCTTTCGTTTTATTTATATGAGATTTGTACCATTTATAATTGACTGTAAAAAGAGAATAAAAATAAACAAACATTATCATGTGCTAAAAATCTACTTTCAAAATTCATCTCTTAAAAGATGAGAGTTGCATTTTTAACATATTTTATTATTATAAATTAAATTTCAACGTTCATGCAGTAAATCCTCTTTAATTCAAATTTTGAGAGCAGTAAGTTTTATTATTTTTGAAAATATAAAATATTTACTTATCACAAACTGTAAAAAAAAAAAAAAAAAAAAGAATTTCGCGTTTTCAGAAATTCAAAAAATATTTCTGTAGCGAAACTTACCCGAAAGTTACGTTTTAACATAAAATAATTCGCGTATTATAAGTTACAAGTTGAAAATGTAATTATGAAATTTTAAGATATTAATTGTGAGATGCAAATTTATTAAATGAAGAGTCGGAATAATCTTTGGTAAAAAAGAAAATACATATCATACTCACTCGTTTCTTGTCGGTGAGTATTAAAGATTGTATTATATTTGAGAAACAAGACGTCTAAAAAGAAATTGAAAAAAGTCATAAAGCAAAATGACTTTAATGTTCTTTTTCTGATCTACGGATAACAGTTTCTATTTAAATTGATATTAAAACATATTACAAATGAAATTAACACGGACTGGAGCATTAGAATACAACGACTACACCTCTGTAGAGGAGTAAGGCTCCCTCCCCCAATGGGGCCACATGTTGGCCAAAGGTGGCGACCCGTGATTCTTAAGGACGGAATCCTAGTAGCTGAGCATCCCATGACTTGCATCACTCCACTTTGGTCCTTACTAAGGCTAGACAGGCGGTCTGAGAGGCCCCAACTGATCAATCGGCTGGCCACACCAAGCCCTAGCAACTATACGATAGTTCTAACCCTATTGCCTTTATGGCAAGCCCCAACCCTTTTCATCATATGGGTTCTAGAAGGCGGTGGCAGAGGGTCTTCATGTTCTGGGAATGACATTAAACTCTATCTGATGGTGAGGTTCCAGTTCTGGAGGTTTGGGGAATGTGGAGCACCCCTTCATTACCATTATTCCCAGTTCTACTCTAACCCGGAGTGGTAGTACATGTTAGGGTTCCATCTATGGGTTAAATAGAAAAATGTATTTATAAAAAAATTGAGCATTCATTAAGAATTAATTTATTTCAAAACTTTGCCAACATTAAATGAACCACCAAGGTTGATATGTCGTAAAAAAAAAAACAAAAAAAAAAACAAAAAAAAACTAACAAATTAACACGGCAAATACTTTCAACTAATCAGATTTTAAAACAAGAAAATGGAGCTAGTTTTGTTTGAACTTTGACCTTTATACATTTTTACTTAGCAGCAATTTCAAAAGGTAGAGACTTTAAAAAATCCAAATAGCTTTAAGATGAAACCAAAGTTTATAGAGAGACAAACCATTTCCATTTTTGACTCTATACTTCATTTAAATCTATCACTTCATCATTAGTGAAAAAATCCTGACATAATAATGTAAAAGGGAACTAAGAAAAGAATTTAATTTCTTTGGCCGCCTAAAATGAGTCAAAGGTTAAGTTTAATGGAATAAATTGGATACGTTCTTCTTCTAAAACTATAAATATCAATTAACATTCAATTTGAAGTGCGTCTCAGATCTAAGCAGTAAAAAAAAAAAAAAAATATAGAAAATAATAATAATTATGTCTTTCTGAAGGTTATCCAATTAATTATTGAAAGATATAATTATCTCTCTATTTTTCTCTCACAAAATAGTAAAAAAAAAAAAGTATCCCCCCAAAAACACCAACAAAACACCAAAAAAATGAAAAAGGTAGAAGAAATAGAAAAAGATAAAATCCCAACCTTTTTTTAATCATATATGTGCCAGAAAGCAGTGGCTGAGGGTTTTAATGTCCTGAGTATAACGCAAAACTGCATCTAGGGGCGAGTTTCCAATTCCGGGGCTCAAGGGTGTGTGGAGTACCCCTTCGTTGCCATTACTACGTGGTCTGCTCTAACCCGGAGTGGTAGTACTAGTTAAGCTCCCATATATCGGTTAAATAGATCTGATTGCACCAGCACAAATGACACATGAATAAAACAAAACATATTCGGCCTAAAAATAATTAAGGGTTGACATGCCATAAAATCCAACCAACCAACCAATAATAACCACGAAAACAATAATTATATAATAAGTGAATGCAGCAAACTAGCACAAAGAGAGTACAATAGTAGGAACGACTGGGTGGGAAAAATGATCTCTTGGGAATTGTGCAAGAAATTCAATTTTCACCATAAAACTAAATGGTTATAAGCACAAGCCTGAACCTGTCCTGGAGAATGAGACGCATAAAATGCTCTGGGTCTTCGAGATACAGACGGATCACCTAATCCCAGCTAGGAGACCAGACCTAATATTGATTACAAGAATAAGAGAACCTGTCATCTCGTGGATTTTACCATTCCGACCGACCATTGAGTAAAAATGAAAGAAAGCGAAAAGATAAACAAATACTTGGACCTTGCCTGAGAACTGAGAAAACTGTAGAACATGAAGGGAAAGGTCACCAAATGTTTGGCAAAGAATTTGGGTGAATTGGAAATCAGAGGAAAAATCGAGACCATCCAAACTAGAGCTACAATTAAGATCGGCTAGAATACTCAGAAGAGTCCTGGAGACCTGAGGAGACTTGCTATCACTCAGTCTCCAGTGAATCACCGGCTACAGCTGGTGTGAAAAACTCAATAATAATAATAATAATAATAATAATACGTTTACTTACATAGATGCCAACATCCCACAAAGGCAAGAACACGGACAACATATTTAGGGTTTAACATTTTCTTGATCATTTCCTTTATAAAAAAAAAAAAATAGAATTAAAAACAAACAAATAAAAAAACAAAAACAAAAAACAAATAATTATACAATGACTGTTTTAAGAAGAAGTTTAAATCCCCGGAAAGTCTTCAAAATTTCAATCTAACCATTTTATTGGAAAAAAAAAAGAATTTTTTATTATGATTTTTGTCAATGATCAATTGGTTCATTTGAATGACACAATGGAATGGAAATTCTTTTATAAGAACGCATATTCATATGTTGTAAATATAACATAGAACTATGTTACTCGGGTTTACATTTGTTTCACTCCATGCAAGAAATAACGACTATGTCACTCGGATCACATTTATTTCACTCAATATAACAGTAAATGTCTATGTCACTCGGGTTCACATTTGTTTCACTGAATACCACGACAAACGACTATGTAATTAGGGATCATATATATAGGCTACTTTTGTTTATTCTATATGCCAGCCTAGCTGGTTTAGTTTGGGTTGTTTTGCTTTACGGCATATCAACCTCAGTGGATCATTTCTTGCCAACAAAGTTTTGAATTAAATTCATTCTTAATGGATACTGAATTTTTTTATAAACACATTTTTCTATTTAACCCATAAATGGGACCCTAACAGGTACTACCACTCCGGGTAATAGTGGACCAGGTAGTAATGGTAATGAAGGGGTGCTCCAAATTCCCCAGACCTCCAGAACTGGAACCTCACCATCAGATAGAGTTTACCGTCATTCCCAGGATATGAAGAACCTCAGACACCGCCTTCTAGCACATATATGATAAAAAGGGTTAGGCTTGTCATAAGGGGAATAGGGTTCTGGACAATCATATAGGTGCTAGGGTTTGACGTGACCAGCCGATTGATCGGGGAATCCTCTCCGACCGGCAGTCAATCCTAAGTTAGCGTCTAAGTGGAGTGTTGCATGTAATGGACAGCCCATCCACCAAGATTCCGTCCTTAAGCCACACGGATCGCCACTCACGGCCATATTACCCATTTGCAGAAGTGAAGTCGGTGTATTCTAAAGCCCCATCCGACAGGGCTGCCAGCCTGGCTGGTTAGAAAGGGAGTTATGTTTATGTTTTAGTTTTGGGTTTCAGCATAACGTAAATATTGTCTCATGTATTCGGAACGGCCAGATGAATATTATAACACTATTAAAGTGTTATGGGTTGATTGGCGAGCTGTTAATTAATTACTAATTAACTAAACCTACCCTAATTATTAATTAGAGTGGTTTGTTAAAAGTTAAAAGTTACTGTAAGAAAAGAAAATGTAAAATAATAATAATAATAATAATAATAATAATAATAATAATAATAATAATAATGTTTATATTAAAAATATAAATCTATCTAAGCAAAGAATTTTCACGTAGACAAAGAAATTCCTTAAATTATGGAATTTGACATATATCATCAGAATTTTAAATTTTGACAAACGAAAACAATAATTTAACAAATAAGATTCCAAGTTTTTGCAAAGTTGGTCAAAAATTTCAAAAACTTCCATAAATAAAACAATGGCTGACCTTCAGTTGTGGCAGTTGAAAAAAAATAATGGAAAACTTCAACTAAGGCTGACACAAGGTCATTTAGACAGGTAGGCAATGTATATTTTTGCTAGTATTAATCATTTTACAGAACATAAAATATTACATTGTACCAACTGTTACAATTTGTTTAAATGGTTGTTAGTTGTCATTTCGTTCTTTGTTCAGATTTAAGGTCGTGGGTTTCATAAAGTTAGTATATCTTATATAACCCGGTTGTTAAATAATAGCTGGTTGCCGTGGACATAAAAAATATTTACTAACCTAATGTCAGTCTGATATTGAGTAGGTTGATTTTTCTATTTTGTATAGAGGCGAAGTTCCTTCCTATTTTGAAAATGAGCTTTTCAATTGTAAGTTAAATAAAAACTATTGATAAATAAAACTAGTTTAAAAATATTTACCTGTTTTAATAATTTCGGTTATATTTCTGAAATTCGATCTTTTAATATTTTTCTGACTAATTTTTGTTTCTATTATAATCTTCATTATAACCAGCTTACTTCACTTCGTTGTGCACCTCCCGTAGCGCAACATCACACACGAATGTCATTCAATAAATAAGGGGAATTAAAAAAAGAAAAAAGAAAAAGAAAAAGAATTATTTTTCGGAATTATTTTCCATAAACTTTTCATTGTTTGGAATTAGTTTGAAGCAAAAATGATTTTAATCTCGCAAAATATATTTGTTTTGAGACTATTCAAAATGGTGGCAAATCAATCAGATTGATTCAGGGTTGAACAGAGGTCTGTCATCAAACTTTTGGTAGCTGAGAAGTGCAAGCAATGTGAGATTTACAGATGAATGTGTGATGTGTACTGAGAAGCATGTTTTAGTAAAAAAAAAAAAAAAAAAAAAGATAAAAGGGATTTGCCATTACAACCTAGGCTGAAAAAAAAAAACAAACAGTCAATGGAGCGGGAAAAAAAACATTGACCCTACAGTAAAGTTTAAAGTTCACTAAAGAAGGTCATGCTTAGTTTTACTACTATTTGCCCAATGCGTGGAACTCTAACAGGTATCACCACTCCGGGTCAGAGTGGATCTAGGAGTAATGACAATGAAGTGATACTCCATCCTCCCAGAACTGGAACCTCACCATCTGATACTGTTTACTATCATACACAAGACACTTCTTTTTTTGTGTGGGTCTTAGCCATCTACAGGGGATATACTACAATTGTCTATGGATTGTTTGGTTGGTTGATTCGACTTTACGGCATGTCAACCCTTGTTGATCTATTTTATTCCGAAGATGTTTTTGTTTTATTGATTCTAATTAGATATTCAATTTTTTAAAACTCCTTTTTTAAGCACAATTTAAAATTTATTTCTAAAAATCCATTTGATCTATAGATGTGACCCTAACAGTTACTACAACTCCGGGTCCGAGCGGATCTACTGGGAATAAAAGAAATGAAGAGACACTCTGCACTCCTCCAGACCTTCGGAATTGGAATCTCACCACTAGATGCAGTTTAATGTCAGACCCAGGACAATCATACTTCGGATAATCATAGGTGATAGGGCTTGACGGGATTAGCCAAATCAACGGATGGTGCCTCTCTGACCGCCCGTCTAGCCTAAGTAAAAACCAAAGTGGCGTGTTGCTTATTATAGACTGTTCAGTCACCGTTCAATCAGATTCTGCCCTCAAGCCTCACGGGTCGCCACCCACGGCCAACAGAACCTGCACAAAAGTTGTGTCTCTGTCCATTCGGACTGAGGGGCTTGTCCTCCCCCCCAGCTACAGGCATTCGTGTAGCAGTTATAATGGCCCTTCTACAATCTATGGTCTTATTAGAAGCTCCACACATCTGTTGCGTCCTTTTTCCGCGTAGGTGACAACATTTATTCTCTGTTTAATAACGTCACACTATCCACAAAGACACTTTTCCTTAGGACATTCATCGACCCTGTTTTGTATTTTTTTTCTGTCAGACGTTGTTTAGACAATAAACTCTATTTGTTATAAATCTTTGTCGGGAATTGTTCAATATTTATGTTTATCCAATGTTTTAGGGAATGATAGACAGTAATTATTATTCATTTTCAACAAAATATTTTCATTTCTCAGTGAATATGTCCGTTTAATTCATTACACATCTAGAAAGTTTGTTTAACGAAACGAACTAATTTAAATAAATATTCTGTCTTTCTCACAACGCGTATCAAAGGGGGGGGGGCGTAGTGGCTAACGTACTGTACTGTGACTTTATAGTAGACGAGTTCGAACTACAGTCGCACTATTAAGTTCCTTTTTGGATAAAAACACTCTTCCCTAAATAATACTACTGTTCTTCTACAAGGATGGCTTTAGCATTAAATAAAGCAGGAAATTAAACAAAGAAGCCCAAGAAACTAAACGATCTATATAGTAATAGTCGTGTTCCTTAATTGTATGACCGTTATCAGCTTGCAACATTTTCTAGTTAAAAATGAGACCGTCCAAATCGTTCAAGATGAAATACAAAAATGTAAACCCTGATTATCTGGTATTACTTATAAGTCGATTTCGTACCTTTTCTAAGGGTATTAGAGCTATGTGAAATGCAAACGGTCTTGACTAGAACTTGAACTCAGTTCGCCGTGTCCATTTCATACGACAATAACGATTACACAACGAGCAACCCCAAAACTGTAGTCGTGTCAGTGTTATTGTATAGTAGCACCACTTGAACTTTGACGAAACGCTTGGAGAAAAAAGCTAGATGGGAACTGCACAAGAATGATTCGTGCTGTTTTGAACAAATTCTTGAAGCAGCATCCAACAAAACGGTATTTTTGTACGGTGTCACTTACCTCTCAGCCCACAGGTAAGACAAACAAGACATACTGGTTATTGCTGGAATGAAGTAAGGACTCCTACACATGTAAACACCAGTACTGGCCGACCAGCAAAATACATATATCAATCAGATATGTGCGCACACTGGATGCCATCAAGAAGACTTAACAAGAGCGATAGCAGAGAGAGAGAGAGAGAGAGAGAGAGAGAGAGAGAGAGAGAGAGAGAGAGAGAGAGAGGGGGGGAGGAATCCGTTGTGTCAATATGCTTTGATGACGATGATATATATATATATATATATATATATATATATATATATATATATATATATAAAAAAAATAACAAAAGACTTAGAGATCTTGCATTATAGACTATTTCGGGGAGCTTAGACAAAATGTCTAATTCTCCCGACTCATCAGATACGAATGATGAATTCTTTATTACTTTTAAGGCATTTGAAAACAGATTTTTTAAATTTTTTCTTTTCTTTCCCTCCCTTCCTTTTAAATTGTCCTGTCCTACTCAGCTGTAGAGTAATAAAAGATGTGAATAAAAAATAGGAATAAAAATAAAAATAATAATAAACAATAATAATAAAACCAAAGATATCTGACCGCTTGTCGGTAATTTGTTAGGAGTTACTGTTAGATCAATTAATTCCAGAATTCCTGTTCACTTATTTAGTAGCTTTTGTTTACCTTAATTTATTTTCTTTTCTTTCCATGTCGCTCAAATATACACACACATACATACATATACAAACTTATACATATACATGCATATACATACACACACATACATACACACATATACATATACATATATATATATATACATATATATACACATATACATATATATACTTACATATACATATATATATATATATATACAATGTATATGTATATGTGGGGGGTGTATGTGTGTATAAGTATATGTACATGTGTATATGTATATTATACATATACACACATATACATATACTTATACACACATACACCCCACATATACATACACATACACAAATACCCATATACACACATACATCAATGAAGGTCCGAGAGAGCCTGTTTTCTGTAAATTATCATTTAGCTAGTTCAAATTATGTATTATTTCCTCTTTATTTGGAGGGTGGACCTGCATAAGTTATATTACATTATGTTAAATTTAAACACGCATATACACATACACACACATATATATATGTATACATAGATCCACACATACATACGCATATATACATGTAAACAAATATATCCTGAAAATTTTAATATTATTATTCATTATACCACAAAAAATTTTTTTTTGGCTACTACATCCATGCATATATATATCCGTATCTCCAACCACACATATACATATCCACACACACATATACATATATACACACATACACATATACATACACATACACATGTACGTATACCCGAATATGCACATATACATACATATACATACATATACACACATACCCGAATATATACACATACACATACATACACATGCATATGCACAAGGGAAATAATAATAATAATAATAATAATAATAATAATAATAATAATAATAATAATAAATAAATAAATAAATAAATAATTAACTAAAAATAAGAATACAAAATATTAAACTTTTAAAAAATATAATGAATAAAATAATAGAATAATATAATAAGAAAATAATAAAATAATTAAAAAATATCAGAATATAAAATTATAACAAATAAAACTAAAAACTAAAAAATAATAGAGAAAGAAATGAAATAATAAAGTAACAAAAAATATCAGAATATGAAATTATACATTAATAAAAGATAAATCAAAATAACCCATATATATATATATATATATATATATATATACATATCTACATTCGCCCATACATATATCCATACTCATATACATATATATGTATACACCCTTTCTGATATTAGTAGCTATAGTAAAAGTAACTATGGGTTGCACTAGGCTATAAGGGATATACTAACATTATATCTGGAATATACTAACATTGTATTTTGAATTTTGCCTTATGTCTGCACTTGGCTATCAGTTCATTCCGTTTGTTCAGTAGTTTTCTAGAGTCCTTAAACAATATTATCTCTATTTTTTCTGCTATACAAAGCGGGCATTTATCTTTGAAGTTAGTAGCTGAGTTTGAGGTTCTGACAATTCTCCATTTAACCACCGGGTCGTTGTTTGAGTTCTTGATTGCCCAGTAGTGCTTGCATAATTCCGTTTGGTTAGATAGTGCGGTGTTGTTAAAGGAATGCCTATGGGTGTAGTACCTTTGAATGGTCCAGCAGTAATCCCGAGGTAATGCATGGTGTTTTCCGGGTCGTTACGAGCTGATATTTGGGCTTCGTATACTATGTTGCTGGCTAGACAGTTTCTATCTAAGGGGCATTGTTGAGTCTCTCTACAATTGCATTTCCCTGTGTTCAGGTTGCTGTCTCTAGTTCTGAGGCTATTTAAGTTTATATTAGTGTTCTCCTCTAGATTCTTGTGATATTCATTCAATATCTTTTTATTATGGGCATTGATTATGCTACTCATATTGGGAGTACATGAGTAGCTAATTTTCAGGATATTTCTATTTAATATTTTGCTTAAAGGATTGTTTTGGTTAAAGTGTTTATTTATTAGATTCAGAAAAGTTCTACCTATGCCTAATTTGCTATTCTACAATAAGGGGGGTTAAACCAAATTACTTTGCGTTTCCTATTCCTTGAATTACCTGGCCCATTCACACTGTTTAATTCCTGTTTACTAATATATTGCAGATTATTAGTGTATCCACTTTCCTTCAGAGCTTCATCATAGAAGGATTTATTGTTTTTAAAAATACTATTGTTAGCCGACAGTCTATTGATTCTGATATTTATAGAATGAGGGATCTTATCTAGTATGGATTTGGGGTGGTTAGAGTTTCTATTCACATATAATGGTATGTGCCCTTCCTTGTGGAAAGTTTGGAAGGTATTCGTTTCTAGATTCAATGTAATATCTAGAAAATTTACTATCTTGCAGTTTGGTTTGACTTCAATTCTTAGTCCTAATTTTTGGAAGGTGCTAACTATTTTTTTCGCGATACTTGACGTTAGGGGGCCGTTACTATTAGGAACGAGGATCAGCCCGTCATCCCGGTAAATGCCTATTTGGGATGGTGGGACTATATCACCTAATGAGTGTATTATATAGATTCCCACTAAGTCAGATAATTGGGATGAGTCGTAGGCTCCCATCGGTAAGTCGAAGTTGTTGTTTCCTTTTTTAACCGATTCCGACTTATTATTCCTTAATATAGTTTTACGGCAGGCCATTATAATATCACCATCCTCTTGTGATATGTATGCATATTTCTTTGCGAAATCTATGCTTTTCCCTAGCAATTCCTTGGTTATTGATGGGTAATATTTTATAATATCAAATTGAATAAGCGTTGCTCTGCTTTTGTTTTCAATTTTTCGGAACCAGTCAATAGTGTCCATTGAGTTTTTCCATAGATGGTATTTAGTTTTATTAAGGGTTGTTTCTACTATTTCTTTGACTATTGTTTTAGATACTAGCCCTAATTCATTCTTAGTGGGGTTTATTAATCTAAATTGGCGGTTATTTTCGAAATTGGGTTTGTGGTCTTTAATTAGTACATATGCATTTTTGGGGTCTATTTTACCCATTCTATCCCTAACCGTCAATTTGTCAGCTATCTTAGGGGTATTATTATCTATTTCCAACCTGGTGTCATTATGGTCTAGCTTATAGTCTTTACAGCAGGTCTACAGCTGTCGGGAGAATTAGACATTTTGTCTAAGCTCCCCGAAATAGTCTATAATGCAAGATCTCTAAATCTTTTGTAATTTCTTTAATTATAAATTTGCTCTGTGACTCTAACAATAAGAGCACACATAAAAAAACCCTATGTCGTAAGGAAGATTTCTTCTCTAGACATTTGGATTATATATATATATATATATATATATATATATATATATATATATATATATATATCATTTTATTATACTAAAGCTGATATTTTCACCTTTCAATCTCTAAAGGTTTTTTCCTGGTGAGCTTAATGACTCGAAATGTATACTAAATTATTCCTTAGTTTTAGGTTTACTAAAAACACCCTAAATTGGTTTGTCCCCGTCTTCATTGTTATCTGTACAACGTTTCGGCCGATGTGCCATCCGGCCTTCTTCAGGTATTTCTTGTCGGACTCAGGAACCTTCTTTTAATCGGGAGCCATCACAGAACTTTGAACCTAACCCTTTATTCAGCCCACGGGGGTATCCTGTTCTCATTCCACTAACCATAGCTGGGGTACAGGTGTTAAGCTGTGTTAATTATTATTCTATGTTACTGCTGCCCCTGACCAGGATTGAACCTACAGTCTAGAGATAACTGTTATTTAGAACTGTCTTAACCTAACTCCTTTATCTCCTAGGCTATGTGTCCAATTGGACAATCGAGTATGAATTTTTTTCAATCGCAAAAGTTACAATTTATTTTGTAAAAATGGATTTTAAGTAGCGTCTTGGCAGGTATCTTGATCGAAATTGACCGAAAACATCATTTTAAATGTATCAAAAAAAAATTACATGTGTAATATTATTTTGCTTTTTTACTGATATTCATCATGTTACTACTTTTCGACTTAGAAAAAAATTTGACCTTAAATAATCGGTTTGATAAATTTTAATTCGTTTTTAAAATGAAAAGCAGACGATATTTTGGCAGATCCTACTCTTTTTCCTAATCCCAATCATCTAGCGAGAGCTTAATGGGTGACCCAACGTTTTGTCTAGTATATATATATATTATATATATATATATGGTATTTGTGGAAGAGGTGACTTACCGGTGAAAATGGTCACAATGGTCGATGCAAGTTTCACAATGATAAGACAGCGATATAACAAATATAAAGTAATCCTTTGAAAAAGATGCAACTTCGCACTTTTTGAATTTTAAATCAGCGTTCTTCGACCGCAGACCTATAACCAACCGTTTATCGCGAAAAAATACACACGTACAATCGACTGCAATTAATCAATATCTTGATTAATCCAGGGGATATAACCCTGAAGATCCTTATGGTGAAACTCGAGTAGGTTATAACCGTGTACCATTATGATATATATATATATATATATATATATATATATATATATATATATATATATCAGACTTGGTCTGAAGATCGCATTGACGAAAAACTGTCAGTAACCAGGCGCTGTTGACTCATTGTACACCTACTCTATCTTATATATATATATATATATATATATATATATATATATATATATATATATAAAATCTCCAAATACTAGAAGCTTTATACATAAAACAATACAAACCATCCTTAAATAAAATTAATTTCCAATGCAGTACACACATTTTAAAATGCCTATAACACCTTTCTCATGAATTCTTCTCCTTTCAGCCTCCACATTAATTTAATTTAAAAAAAACTGGAACACATCACCCCTGATGATGGCACTTCGAAGTGCCGAAAGTACTCGGGACGTGAACTTTGGTGGACTTATCCACGAATTCCACCCAAACATTAAAAAGTTGGCCAGAAAACTCGAAAAGATCAAAAATAAAATTGTTAAACAGGGGATGTGTCTTTAGTTTAATTCTACACACACACACACACACACACACACATATATATATATATATATGTATATATATATATATAAAAGTAATTGGTAATTTGCTTGAAGCATTGTTAAGTATGTTATAAAATAATAAAATTCGAAGGCAATACAATGCGTAAAAATAAAGACAAAAAGATGTTTATATGTCTAATCGATTTCAAAGCGAAGCTTTATCGTCAGAGACTTATTTCAGAAATGACGTGCTTATGTTTTTTTTTATTTGTGTGGTTATAATTTCTCTTCTTATTTCCTTTTCCTCTCCTTTTTTTCCTCTCTTTCTTCTTCTCCTCCTTTATGAATGGGCGAATAACTGTAATTTCTTATTTCTCTCTTTCTTTTTTTTCTTTCTTAAAAGTTTGTTGAGAATAAGGCTGACATCCGGTAAGATGTTGCAATGTGTTGCAATGTGTAGCAAACGTGTGAGCGTGTCATAATTTCAAAAACAAAAGTGAACAAATGAATAAAACCGTTAATAGAAATTTTTTTTTTTACATACTTAGCTTTTGTTTCGCTTTCACCTTTCATTTCTTATTCTTTCTCCCTCTCTTTCTTTTTTTGTGTTATTTCTCTTCTTTTTTTTTTTTTTTTTTTTTTTCCTTTATCCCTTTGTTCTCTAATTTAAATTATTTTTTTTATAGTAAATAAGTAAATAAAAGATTATCTTAAATTATGTATTAGTATTGATAGAAAAAATAAATGATTCTTTTTATTATTTTATTTTTTTTTTAAGAAAATATCTTTTATGAGTACTTTTTTCTCTTTTTCTTTTAAACTTAAATAGATTAAATATTATATTAATTATATATTAATATATCATATAATAATTACATATTAGGATTGATGCAAAATTCAAAACAATAAAAATAAAACAAACCATTCTCCCCTTAAATTTCAAATAGATTAAATATCATAAATCAAATATTTGAATTACAAAAGGCATCAATTAAATCAATTAAAAGAATTAAAATGCGAACTTACATTGATGCTTGGAAGATAGGCTCAAATTAACAAGTTGATCTGAATCGGTGTCAGCTCGCAATTCTTAATAATCCCAGAAATCTTCGCTTGAAATCCTGATGAAAATTACTGTAGAAAAAGAGTGCGTCGTAGTCTGACTTCATTTGATTTATATTTACCCAGAATCAAATCTATTGACAAGGACAGAATTATATTACAAAAATATTAGATCATATTAGTATTTTATCGCCTGCGGAAGTATTCCAACACATTTCGCTTAATATAAAAATTACTACAAATCTGAATGAACATTTGAATTTTTCCCAGTGAAATTGATTTTTTAAGGCAACAAAAAATCATCTGTTACAAGACATTATTCATTTTGTCATGTGAGAATTAGAAAAAGGGAAAAGTTTATAAAGTCAATCTGGTTCAAATGATATCGATTAAACTTTTATTTGGTATTTGACTTTTTATCCTTTTAAAAAAACCTAAACCATACAGAACAAACATGGACATAAAGAATATATATTAAAAACTAAATATGCAGCGTTATTTTCAAAAAGTTCAGTTTTCTAATATTGATTAGTTACTCTTATGTTGGATTAGGATCATATAACAATTTGTGAAAGGTCCAAGAGAGAGAGAGAGAGAGAGAGAGAGAGAGAGAGAGAGAGAGAGAGAGAGAGAGAGAGAGAGAGAGAGAGAGAGAGATTTATCTATTTTGATTTTCCTATTTTTTGCTTATTTATCTCCTTTGCGTATATTTCAAGCTGCTGCACACTCTAAAGCAAAATTGTTTTCTATTTTATTCTCTTAATTTAACGCACATTAAAAAAAAAAAAATGATGAAATTGTTCAGTAATTGTTTTACAAATTGTAGACATTTTCATTTGGGGTTTTATTAACAATCTTGAGAGCAACCACTCAAAATAAAAAATTGTACGGCGGATTCAAGACCCCTAACATGACCGCCGTCAAAATAAAAATGGAAAGATGGATTTAGAACTCCTGACAGCACATCCCCTTAAAATAAAAATGGTACAGGGGATTCAGATCTCCTGACAGCACCTCCGACCCTCCAAATAAAAATGGTTCAGTGGATTATGAGATCCTAACAGCACCTCCCCTCCAAATAAAAATGGTACAGTAGATTCTGAACTCGTTACAGCACTTCCCCTCAAAATGAAAATGGCACAGTGGATTCTGACCACTTGACAACACATCCCATCCAAATAAAATTGGTAGAGTGAATTCCGAACTTCTAACAGCACCCCTTCCCCTCTAGATAAAAATGGCACAGTGAATTCCGAACTCCTGACAATACCTCACATTCAAAAAAAGATGTTACAATGTATTCGAACTCTTGACAGCACCTCCCCTCCAGATAAAAATGGTACAGTGTATTCTGAACTCCTAACAGTACCCCGTCCTAATAAAATTGGTACAGTGGAATCTGAACTACTGACGACACCTCCGCTCCATTACACAAAATAATATAACATCGGTGATCTCAGCAAATTCTGTTATTATCCACACGCAAAAGTATGAATTTTTATATTTAAATGACCATGGGTTTCATTGCACACACACACACACACAGAATACATATACGCACACTACACATCATTTAAAAGCTTGGAACCTTCTTCATTCATATACGTGATGACAGATAGAATGGATGACTGGAACCCATTAAAATAAGGAGATTATGATTGCTGCCCAATGCTCCCTGAACACTGTAAAAACAATCAGGCATGAACTGGAGAATTACAATGAAGACTACGAGGCCGTGGCTAGAAGAAAGCAACATAACAGACGATCTGATTGCGTTCGTACAGCAGAATTCCTCGAAAATCTGTAGAAAAAGTGTTGGAGAACCCTCAGATGTCTACATGGAGTTGCTAAACACTGTAGCCAAGCCATGAATAACAAGGGTAGCCAATGATAGGCCATATGTATGGCAGCAGGATTCGGCCCCCTGCCACACCTCTGGGAAAAGTCAAAAATGGTTGTCGGCGAATTTTTACGACTACACCAGTCCCAATGTTTGTCCACCGAATTCCCCATGGATTATTATGTATATGACACTGTTCAATAAGATACCAATCGCCGGGCCAATATTACAAAAGCCCAGTTAATCGACAGAGAATTAAGGTAGTTTTTGAGACCCTTCACAGGGAAACTGTAACATCAGCTTGCTCCGGGTTTTAGAGCAGGATTGAGGCTATGATTGATGCTAATGGTAGTGTAATTTCCACACCTGTTGAATTTCTTTACAATAAATTAAACTTTGTAGTTACCAAGCTCTTTTTCTTTTTCCTTAAGAAACTGTCAAATTTCTCCCGAACACCATATATATATATATATATATATATATATATATATCACAGAGGACCTCCCGAGAATGATGAGCGATAGGATGGGGAGAGATGGAGAGAGATTGTCATGGATATCTGTGCCAACAGCGCGACTTGATGATGATGATGATGATGATGATATATCAATAGGTAAATCACCAGGTTAGTTGGTGTTAGGATGATTCTAAGGTGGGCATCTTTTAACAACGGAATGTTAGATGTTGGCGGTCTGACGAAACTCATGGGTATATTTAGATACTTATGGGTAGAAATAGATCTATTGCCGCTAAATGCCCGATTTTTAAGTTTTTTTTTACCACACACACACACACACACACACACACACACACGATAAGTTATCCCTTGCCCGGCCGTAAAAAGGAGCAGAATTCATGACTAGGTAAACCACTTAGAGATCTATGGGATTGTGGAGAACCTGGAATTTCATCTGAATGAGGCACTGGACGTATAGCTGATGGTAGACTATATTCTAAACCGGATTAGTAGCAAGCATATGGTGATGAGGAAATGAACAAAACACAGATTTTAAGTTTTAAAATTGTATTAAGAAAAACAACATGAGAACAAATTTGGTTATAGTTATGGGTGGATATTAAGTCCGTAAAATGTCCAGCTCGACTGTGGTATTGGGGTGGTGACGTAGGCAGAATATTGTGTGTGTAGTGGTAGGCGCTGCGTCTTGAATAAAAGTCAGTGAGTAGTGATGGGTGTTGGTAGGTGAGTCGAGTCTTGTGTTTTAGAGTCGTTAGCTGTTGTAGGTAGAATCTTGTAGTTTCGGTTATTCTGAAGTCGATCGCTGGTCGTATCGTGTTATGATAGCTAGTATATTTTTGTATCGTCGAATCTTGTAGAAATGTTCGCTTCTTTCGTGTCTTGTTCTAGGCAGAATATTGTGTATTGGTAGTAGCGTTTTTTGTATCAACGAATGATGTAGAAATGTTCGCTTGTTGATTTGACTGCCTGGTGAGGTCAGGTTTGGGTAAGTTGGGGGGTGTGATCCGCCGCCCTTTGATGTGTCCTTCGTTTTTGCTAGCGCTCGTCGGCCTGCGTTCGTGATGGTGCCTGAAGCTCTGACTGTCGGTGCCTTTCAAAGCTGTTCGTTTTATAGAGATTGGCGGTCCCAAGTTGGATCAATTGGAGTTGTTTTCACTTCACCCGGGAATCGCTTTCATTGGATGATATTCGAATTTTATTTACCAATTTTTTATTTTTATTTAATTTTGGGAATTGACTATCAAAGCGGAACTCCGATTGGAGCCCATGCGCAGATATATGTTAAAATGGTCATTCCGTCCCAGGCAACGATAAAGGGCACTTCCGACTTTGTCCGTCCCGTTGACGAGTGTATGTAGCTTGTATTAGTGAATCGGGAGATTTCGACTTTTGCATATACAACAACTAGGATACTCAATTTTACACTTGTTCTTCTTGTTATATGACGAAGTTTTCATTAAACAAAAGTAACAGTCTGTGCAATGATATTTTGGCTCTCACCAAATCATAGTTATACCATATGCTAATTTATCACACGTTCCCTTGATCTACATCCGTAAATTCTCAACAACTGCTTTCACGTTTTGTAAGGGACCGAAGACGTGTCTTAATCGACACGTTTTAATTCAAAAGATGCAAAATAGACTAGCTTCACAAATGCATTGATGTTTGTTCTTTGACTAGGAATCAACCTTGTCACCAGATCTGAATAATTCTCCTTAATTTTCAATAAAAGAATCAACGCAATCAGTTGACCAATCCTATTACTTACCAACAAATGATGCAATTTTGCTTATTTTGAGAGTACGCTGTAGAGAAAAAAAACTTGACGTGATAGAAGAAAACTGATTGCAGTTTTGAAATCAGCATGTCAATATTAGTCTAAATCAAATGAAAAATCAAACTCAACAGAAATTATGTTCAAAATTGTTCCCCAGTTCTATCAATCGCTCGTACAAAATAAATAAAAAAACAAAACAATTTCTAATTTCTTAAAATGAAAATATTTGAATATATTCATTTTAAAAATAATATATAAATATTTTCATTTAAAAAATAATATATATTTTCACTTTAGAAATAATATATTTATTTCTAAAGTGAAAATATATATTATTTTTTAAATTAAAATATTTATATATTATTTTTAAAATGAATATATTCAAATATTATTTTTAAAATGAAAATATCTATATCTTATTTTTAGTTTATAAATCAAACCAATCTGACAGGAAAAATATCAGAAAATTCCAATGCTGTCGAAATTATCTCCCTTCGTTCTATTTTTTTATTATTTTTTTTTTGTTATCATAAATAAGAAACACAGAATTAACTCCCATAAAATAAAAGAGATAAGTAAAAATACAAAATTTAAAATGCACTAATATTCCCAATACACATTTCTATTAACTGAGAAGATTTGAAAAAAAAAATAAAAAAATAAAAAAAATAAAGCGATAGTCAAAATCACTGCTTTTTTAAAAAGAGTCAATGAAATCTTAAATATACATTACTCGGTATCATTGTTTTCGTGTCCTGTAAACGAAATCGGTTTTGTCTAGTTTTGTATAGTTACCTCCCTTAGACCAAAATTTGACAGAGAAAGCTAATGAATATTATTGCGTATATTTTCAGCCAAGTAGATTTTTAATTACTTTGCACACACACACACACACACACACACACAACACATATATATATATATGGATGTGGTAATTGCATTTCACTTAGCGCTAATACCCTTGGGAAAGGTATGAATCCTACTCTCCCTCCAGCTATGGATAAATAGTAGGGCAGACTGGGCTCTTTAACCTTGGTTAAGTAGAAGGAAAACTCTGAATTAAAACCTGGTAAACTCCGCTTTAGAAATTGACCTTGTGTCACGTCCTGCTCGTGCGGAGGGGTTGGTAAATATATATATATATATATATATATATATATATATATATATATGTGTGTGTGTGTGTGTGTTTGTGTTTGTGTGTATGTGGCATGGGCTGGATGATTTAACATGGGATTACCCATATACCATATCAGTTGGTGGTGGGAATATTCCTATTTAGGATCTTATTTATCTTCCTATGGAAGATAAATTTTTTTTCTTTTTCAAATTTCTTTTTTTATTCTCTCATTATTTTATTTCTTTTTTTGTCTTTTTAAATGATGAAAAAGTCCACAGCCTTTCTCCGTTGTTTAAGTGGCTATCTGAAGGGACACTCTTCATTCATAAAGCCTTTGTCGAAATAAATCAATTTATAATACCTAAATGGTTGTTAATCTTGTCCCCTTTTACGGAAGTATATATATATATATATATATATATACTAGCAAAAGTACCCGGTCTATGACCGGACAAAAACATTTTTAGGAACACCAGAAAGTGTTCCTAAAATGGTATGACATTAAAGTGCATCTAATGGTGAAGTTGTAATTCTGGAACTCTCGGAAGTGTGGAATACTCCTTCATTGCCATTTTGATCCAGAGTTGTAGTACCTGTTAGGAACCCATCTAGGGGTTGAATAGATTAAAGAAATGGGTTTTCATTAGAACGGAAATTATTCGTTTATTGGATATTTAATGTTAAATAAAGTTAATAGTTTGTGTATTATAATATTAGTTTATTTTAGGAATAGTTTCTTTTTGATGTTTACACTTTTAAAAAATATTAATAGAATCTCATTGTGGTGTAAGGGTTTGCTAGTCATACTTACATTATTACTGAATAGAGATTTTAATACTCGCTAGATGCTCTTTGCTTTCGACCTTGTACCATATCCTATCTGTGACAAACATGTTGGGTAAAGAAAATGAGGTCCCATCATTGTGTAATAGTTAGCAAGGTAGTCTCGTAAATCCATTACTACTGAATAGTGAGTTCAATCTTTCCTGGATGTCACATACTTACGGAATTGTATCTAATAATATTGACATATTTTAGCAGAATTTAGAATTCATTTTTTTAAAGACTATAAAGTCCCGTATAGAAACTTATAAAAATCTTCTGATATAATTATTCAGACTTATTTTTATAGAAAAAAATCGTTTTTTATCCGTTCCTTTTTTTTTCAAATTTCATAAAATAAAATAGGGGGAAGCTTCTAAAATCCTTCCCCTAATTTATTTTAAGAAAAAAAAAACTATTTCAAACATATTTTCATCTTCAGATGAATAATTATGGAAAATTTAGTGAAAATTTGACTATTAATTGATTTTTTATATATATATATTTTTAATCCGGTAGTCATCACTTGTTTTTCGCTATTGTAAATTTCAATTGATTTAACGGTGCAAAAAGGTAAAAATTGATTTCATTCATAATTTTCATTATTTCCGTAAGCTGAAATTAAAAAAAAAATCATCAGATGTTTTTTAAAAAATTTTTGTTTTTATGTTGAAGATAATATTAACCTTTATTCAAGTTTCATTGTGTTAAATATAAATCCAGTTAGCAATTTTAAAATAATAATAGTATGTGTTTTTTTTATATCCACCTTTTTTTAAAGCGCTAATAATTTGCGATATTTCTTTTTTGTTTGAGAATAATATTTTAACTTTTTCGTACGTAAGACAATTTTAAATTCAGTTTTTAGTTGCTTGTTGGGTTAGAAATAAAATGTAACATTATAATTTATTTATTTCTTTGAGCAACAAAAGTAACAAAGAAGACAACTAAATACTATATTTCGCATTTTAATTTAAATTTCGTTATTCTTCTTTCAAAAATGTTTTGAGTTTCACTGGATATATTTAATGGATATATTTATAGAATACAATTCTATATTTTTAAATAGATACACGTATACATTTCTCTTCCCAAATTTAAGGAAAAGAAATTAAAATAAACATACAACACCATCCTTTTTCCAAACTTATGGAAAAGTAATTAAATCAAACACACGAACAAAAATCCTTGTCCAAAGATTTAAGGAAAAGTGATTAAACCAATTGTTTACACAAAAATCAGAATCGATTGGCTGGGTTAGCATTGTTCACTACTACGTCCGCGCGTTTGCGCCAAAAAAATTAATTACTTTCCGATCCTATCTCCTAATTATAAATAACGAAGAAGAAATCAACAAACAGACAGAACCCATTTCGCTATCAGAGAGGACAGGATTCATTCCGCTAGCAGACGACACAGACTTCACCTCACACTCAAACCGGACACAACCAAAAGATAAACAAACACATAGATCTCCTCTCTCTGGCCAAGAAGCAGGTGTTCGAACAAACGACTTCACAACTTACTACTACCAGTATTCTTACCACTTCGTTCTACCTACATAAAGAATCCGTTTCAACAGGTCAGATACACAAACTTATTTCTAATTTCTGTCCATATCAAAACGAACTTTTCCAAACTAAACATACGAACTTTTTACATTTTACATTACACACATCAACTACACAATTCTTTTCAAACATTTACATATTTGTTGATTACTTGCAAATTTATTCTCTGAATAAATTTATTTGTTATGTTATAATTGTATGCATTTGATTTATTATTTCTCCGTGTTTTCTGCCTAACTGTGTCATATATAATATTCGTCATTCCTAATATTACTGAACACGTTCCCATAATCCACTACATATTTAATCATATTTCATTCTTTTGTTTTCTACTAATAGAAAATTGTGGCTGACATGTTGACAGACAGTAATGATCTTGGACACAGCTCGTACTCATGCCCTAAGGTGCTTCACTTGAGTGGGTACGAGCAATGAGCACGTTACCCCAACAGGAATCTTTGGCCAATATGTAGGCAATGTTCAAGGAACGTTCCTCACCGCTGAGATAGTAACGGCCGATTCACACCATCCGTTGTATTAAAATGGAGGGGCATCTTTATTTCGAAAGACTTCCAAACGAGAGAAATCTCGTATGATATCTTGTGTAAAAGTTTGCTATACTTGCTGTATATTGCGCATAATTTGGTATATTTCAAAATTTGAGCATTTTTTTTCTTGCCAATGTCGGGTAGAGGAATATTATGCATTTGTCCCGGGGATTACCGAAATAAATTTGCAATGTATATTATCTTGTCCGTGCGATGTTACAAATAAGATGGAAACTAAAAGTATAATGTTCTATAAAAATATATAAAAAATAATAAAAAAGGAAAAAAAAACACATAGTCATTACTTATTGAATATCACTGAAAAATACCAAATAATATATGGACTACCAAAATTCCACAAACCTGATATCCCAAATGCATCCCATTAAGAGTAGGTAGCGCACCTCACCAAATAACAAGAGATATAACTAAAATACTTACCAGCTCTAAGTGGAAAAATAGTATTTACTAGCCAGAACTGACGTTACTCTTTAGGAGAACTAGGGCGCCAACATCTGGGGGCCCCACTAATTCAAAGCATGCTTGGATGAAATTAAGAATGAAGGGAAAACTGTGGCGGAAGCTGTTTCATTGAAATTTACGTCAAGTATTTATTGATTTAAGGTTGCAGTAGTAGTAGTAGTAGTAGTAGTAGTAGTAGTAGTAATAATAATAATAATAATAATAAGTTATTTGCATGGATGAAGTAATAAAACGACAGGATGAAAATTGTGTTGTCAATGGTGTTTAGAGAGTTAGAAACAATGTAGTAATGGGTTACTGTACTTACATTAGTTTATCAAAACTTTTAACGTATAAAGTTTTGCCTAGGGCACCAAATCTTATTACACAGGCCCTAAATTGAATTGTTTTGTGTGTATAAATATTAAAAGATATTAATATTGAGCAAAGCAAATACAAAAATTGATCAAATGAAAATTAGTATTCAATATCATTTGAAATTTAACTATTACGTTAAACTGATTTGAAACAGAGTGGGTATAATTGTAGAATAGAACTTTGTGATGATCTAGGGCGCCTATATCTGGGGTTGCCACAAATCCAGGAAAAACTTAAAAATAATTACTGAACAAAAAACTGTGGAGGAGATTCTTTTATTGACATTTAACGTCAATGATTTATTGACTTAAGGTAAAATCAATAATTGGTTGAGTAATGCGAGGAATTTATCAGTGATTCTTTTATTATTGGTATAAGAATTAAGGCGGCGTTAACTTTTGTAGCTAAAACAAATTTCTTATAATGCGCTAGGTGATCCCAGAAAGTCACCGAACGCAGGACATATATGTATTTACATAGAAAAAATAGCAATATTGTAATGTTATAACAAATAATAATTTATTGTATCAGCAAAGTCCGATATAAACAATACAAAACACGAAAGAGGAAAATTCTAAAGGAAAAGAGTCCCTGCAGATAGCTGAGTTATATAATTAAAGCGTTGTCACTTTTCACTCCATGATGGATCCATGTGTGAGGCTAAAATCTCTATAAAGACATAGAGTATAACATGCACGTATACTTACGCTAATATGCACGAGATGGTGAGCACAAAACCCTATAAAGATAGAGTATAAAAAGATGCTGCGTAAAGACACACGTTTCAGCTTGTGGTTGGGGGTGGGTGGTAGAGAAGGCTCACCAAGTTCAAATAGACGGATACACGAAGGTGTAGTACATCTCTGGAAGTTCCAGATCGATGAGAGATTCATTTTACGGGGCTGCGTTTAAATAGCTAGGTTGTAACGCCCACTAGTTTTTGATTTGACCCGCAGTGTTCCACTAAGTGAGAATGTTAGATTCGGCTTAAATAAATTTTGACCTGTACACAATCTCCTGGGGTAGTGAATGGTGCAGTTTTGGACAAGAATAATAATATTACGATTCGAATTGCCATTTTATCAGTATTCCTTGCAGTAGAAAGATGTATCAGATTTAATCCTTGTCTGTTGATCCATACTTGAAGTAGTTCATCAAGCAAGTCATTTTTGGACAATTTATCAACGCCGTTAAATGCATGTTTGGCATTTTTGATTGGTCAATCTAGCTCCTCCTAGTTGGAATAGTTTTAAAGTTGTAGTGTTAGTATAATTTATTCCTAGCAGTTCGTTCGATTCTCATTGGGCGCCCCATACTTATGGCCTTGTACCATATCTAAGCTATGCTTAGTAAATAACGATGCCTAGCAGAAATGGGTCCGTACGTGGTGTAATGATTAGCTAGCTAGATTAGCAGACCATTGATAGTGAGTTCGGTTCTCACTGAGCGCCCCATATTTCTGGCTTTATTCAACATCTAAGCTAAGCTTAGTAAATAACTATACCTACTAGAAATCCAACATTTTCCAATGAAAATATTACTGTTCCTGTGATAACTGTATGAAATGCCTATTGTTAGTTTTGTTGTTTTTCACATCTTCACATCATCTTCACGGCATCTTCATTCGAAATACCCAGCACTTGAAGACGTGTCATCAATGTCGGATGAAAGGCATACTTTGCGAATCGATAAATGTGTCAATCTCACTTTATCCAACAATATATACACATCAACAATGAACAATCAAAATGTCTTCGGCATAAAATGACCCAGCAAGTGTTGACATGCCGTAAAATCCAACCAATCAACCATCTTTCTTATCATTTTTTTTATCTAGCAACATGTCTATTTTTAGGAAGTTAAGCTCCCATATTTCATGTTTATGATAATAATTAACATCGAAGATATTATCTCTAAGTAGATATTTACATTTTTTAGAATAATCTGGTATAAGGACAGGAATTTTAGTAGTTCTCCTCATTGCTCTCACAATTTGTTATGCAACATTCATTTGATACTATTGTCGCATAGCGTGCTTTCAAATGAGTGATGACATTGTAATGGCAATAGTAATAATTCTATACTTATCTACCTCGGTTGGATTTGTCTGTTGTTAAATGGATTGTTGGGATCGATGATATTCTCGCTGTTTTCCAGTCTGAAAATTACTTACATAGATATAGTGAATAATAAATACAATTTTACCAATTTGAAGATGTTTGTTTGTGTATTTGTTTGGCTGATTGTTTGGTTTTTACGGCATGTCAACCCTTGCTGGGTTATTTTATGCCGAAGACGTTTTTATCCATTGTTGTTGTGTATTCAATTTTTTTAAACTCAATTTTTTTTAACACACTTTTTAAAACTCTTTTTATTTATTTAACCCATAGATGAGACCCTAACAGATACTACTATTCCCGGTCAGAGTGGACCTGAGAGTAATGGCAATGGAGAAGTACTCCACACTTCCCAGAATCAAACTAGATAAAAAGTTAGCGTAGAATTATTAAGATCATCAGCACGACAAGAACACCGGTTGGTTGGTTGGATTTTATGGCATGTCAAACCTTGTTGGGTTATTGTTATAGGTGACACACCCTATAAGACCAATGGAATGCGCCAACAGGTTACTATAAATAAACGGATAATTGTGGCTTAGAAGCAAGCCAATACGAGTGCCAATAACTCTGTTCGTCGGACGTAATTTCCACATCTCTCTATTGTATTGTCTACTTTCTGTTAATACATTTTTCTACTTTTCGTTACCCGTTGTTTTGTTCTTATTTGACCCCTTAAAACCTCACAACAGTTATTTTATGCCGAAGACGTTTTTTTTTAATTCATGGTGGATGTGTATTCCAATTTTTTTTAAACACATTTTTCTATTTAACCTATAGATGGAACCCTAACAGGTACTACCATTCAAGGTCAGAGTGGACCTGGGAGTAATCGCAATGAAGTAGAACTCCACACTTCCTAGAGCTTCTAAATTGGAACTTCACCATTAGATGCGGTTTAACACCCCTACCCAGGACATTAAAGATGTTTGATGACTGTAGTTATCTTATGAGTTAAAAAGCAAAAAAAAGTAAAAAAAAACAACAACAAAAAACAAAGCAAAAACAAACAAAAATAAATACAATTCTCCCTTCACACACACACACACACACACACACACACACACACACACACACACACAATATATATATATATATATATATATAATATATATATATATATATTATATATATATATATATCAGGAAATTGATACACCTTGATGTTATCAGAGAACATTATATCTTTTCACAACGATTTTAACTATATCTACATTTTCATTGATTCAAATTTGTAGTAAATATTTCATTTTACAGGATAAACAATCGTTTATTTAATCCATTTTTTATTATAATTTTTTATGGACAGTTTAACAATTAATCATTTAGTTTCACTTTTGAACATCCATACATGAAATGATTACTGTAAATTGATATTTAACTTTTAAACAAATACTAATTTTTTTTTTATAAAATAAGTATGGGGTAGGATAAGGTTTTGGGTGTTTTATGGTTAAAATGTAGCTGGATATTTTGAGTTGCGTGTTCTTCGGGCTTTTTGCTTTAACCCCATCTTAACCATTTGATATCTTAAATAGAAGACACTCATTCTTTTGTCTGTGCTCATTTTTTTTTATTCAAAAATTAAAATTTACATAGTTATGTACTACCGAGTTTTTCGGCGTCTGTCACTCGAAAATATAAACAAACCCTTATGAGAACCCCAGACAACCAATTCTTTCTCTTTATACATTTTAATTTTTCATGAATAAGAAGAAAAAAAAGAAACATTTTCTTTATTGCTGACCATGATTTACTAAACTTGTAATATCTTTCTAAATCTACTTCTATCCACTATCAATGTTATACGGTTATATCTTATCACATAAGGTTTCTTTTTCAGCTTTGCGACCAGCAGCCTTGTTTAGGTGTTTCTTATTTACCTTAAAGTAAAGTCATAATCAGACGATAACCTTGAATTCAAACGTGGTTTCGGAGCTAGAAATATCGTTCAAGGTGGCTCCAAGTAGCATAAATGCCACCAGAGTTATTGACAAAAATATGATTAGATATTTTGTAAGGCGACCTAATGTCGGTATGAGCCCTACAGCGAGGGAGTATATCCCCTTTTCACTAGTGTTAGACAAAGGAGATTATTTTAGCGTCTGAGGTGGAGCGCCACACCAACCATCATCTCCTTACTTTACCGCACAGGTCTCTGTGCTACTCGTACGCTGAGTTGGCGAGGGCCGGTATCGAATTAGGAACCTTGTGGTTTCTATCTGAACGCTCTGCCGACTGAGCAAATTCGGCACAAAATATCTCGTACAATTACTTATCGAACGGTTTTCATCTGATTTGAAATTTGAAAAGAGAAGGTCCCAAAATGTAGTAATTGTATCTTATAATTTTAAATTGTTTTTTTTTTGTTATCACTCAGTGAAATTATAACAGCATAACATTGATAGTGGATAGAAGTATGTTTAGAAATATATTATCAATGTTATGCTGTTATATCTTATCACATAAGGTTTCATGTTTGTGAACATTACAGATTATTTCCAGATGTTTTTTTCTATATGAACATCATTTTCTTTTAAATGTGAAGATTTTAAGTAGAGAGACATTAATTTGCAGTCTTCACTTCAATAACTATGAAGTCCACCATTTTGTTTCTTGTTGCTCTTCTCTATTTATCATTGCAAGTGACATCTGCATTGCGAATTGGTTCCTTCAATATTCAGGGATTTGGTCACAAGAAACTCGACGATAAATTGGTCCTTCCAATTTTAGTGAAAGTAAGCTGTTTTTTCTTTCATTTATCAATTTTAGATTATGTAAGTTGAGAAATTGAAAGCTTTCAAATAGAATATGTAGATATGTTCTTTTCTGTTTTTGTTACGGCATTCACCCTGGGTCGGTTGAACTGGCTCTATTCAACGAATTCCCCATGGTAAATTCATGAAAAGTGTAACGGGGGAATATGAAAGTTCAAAAGCCGTCTCCAAACCCTGCATGCATACCCTAGTCAGGAGAAGGAGATGTCCTTGTTTTTCCTTCCAATTTTAGTGAAAGTAAGCTGTTTTTTTTCTATGTAGGAAAAAGGAAAAAAAATGGTTTTAGAACTCAGAACTGTAATTTGAGCGATGTTAAAGTCGTTTTTATTGTCGTAAATGTTTGATATCGGCAATATCACCGAGCTTAATCAAAAATATGATGATCCAAAAGTGTAATAATATTTTTTTTTGTTTTTCTAAATTGTAATGCACGGTTTTCTTCTTTTTTAAATCCCTGTAACGAATTGAATTAAATTGATTCTTTTCTGGGTCTCCATAGACAAAATATCGTCCCATGGAAAATTACACACTCACACATACATAAATATATTGTAATATTTAGATTAGAATAAAGTTTTATTTAATCAGATTTATTTATACAGTATTTTTACTTTAATTAATAAGATCCCTTTCTGTTGTATTGAATGGATAAGTTTAATCTACGGATGTCAATGTTAAACCTCTAAACAAACTCGTTTAATGAAATTCCAGTTACTTACAGTGATTTATCAATTTTAAATTGTGTATTCTGAGAATCTTTCAAATAGAGAATGTAGATTTGTATTATTTGTATTATTCGGACTATTGTCCTCATCTCGGGAAGCTTCTCGGACTTGAGAACCTTCGTGTCGTAGAATACTTAACATAGCTTAACACTTGTACCCGGTCATGGTTAACAGAATGAGAACAGTCTACGCCGTGGATTGAATAAAGGGTTTGGTTTAAAGTTTCGTGAAGGCTCCCGATTGCATTAAATAATTGTATTAAATAAGCAGCACCTGAATGACAAACAAAACAAACTTTTTTCTGTTTCATTTCACTGAGTGATAACAAAGAAACCAATTTAAAATCGTAAGATACAATTCCTACATTTTGGGACGTTCTCATTTCAAATTTCAAATCAGGGGAAAACCGTTAATAGCATTCTTTACGACATATTTTGAAATTTCTTTTTTAGAAGATGTTATTTTTCTTCCATTTTATTTTTTCTATATCTAATCCCATTTCTGTCAATAAGTCTGGTGGCATTTATGGTACTTGTAGCCCTTAATCACGTTTGAAATAAAGTTATCGTGTGATTATGACTTTATTTTAAGGTAAATAAGAAACACCAAAACAAGACCCTAGGTTACGTTTGCTTTACCATTGTATTTATAAATACCACAATAAAAATGAGGACAACAGTCCGGAATATAAAGATTATTCATATCAAGCTTCATCTCATGAATACAGACATTATATCACACATATCCAGCCACTTGCATAACTTTGATTTTACAATTATGGCATTTACTAAGCTTTGATTGAAAATAAAAACAAGGAAGATTATGTTGCACCAATCCTAACGAAATCCTGATTATTACCAAAAGTTCCAGTGCCAGTGATAATTACGTCAAAAGTCCTTAATTTTAATAAAAAATACTTTCAACATAGTCACCTTCCTTATCAATACGCTTAATTTAGCGGTGAATATCAATCACATAGATTGAATATTATGCAGGTAAAATTTCTTGTCTAAAGAAACCAACATTATTTTCTGTTCCGATTGTTCTGGGTAAAAGAAAAAAAAAAACAACAATAAGAAAATAATTAAACCTAATTTTTTTAGAACGCCAATTTACGTTTGTTTAAAATGTTTTCATAAAAATTGAAGTAAATGTATTTGGGGTTGGTAATAGTTTTATGTCGGTTTAGTCTTTTAATGAATTAAAGGAACGGAAAAGAAGAAACAAAGACAAAAGATACTTTTAAGTTTCAAACTTTATTTCTACGTTCATAGCTATTCCGTGTAGAGGGTAGCTTCTCAGTAAGGTCTGTTCCCAGTAAGGTTTGCGTTTGGAATGGGTGAGGGTTCTTTTTAGCGCCAGGATTGGGCCCTTTTTCTCTGTGCATGCCCTGAGGGTTTTTTCCCATGTCTGGTATCCGCCTGGAAATTTAATTTGATTTAAATTTGATTTTAATCCTCACACATGATTTACATTTTTAGATCATTTATTTGTAATATCATATTATTGTTACACAGTGGTTTAGTGTTAAAAAAAGAAATAATGCTGTTCCTGGGGGGGGGGGGAGTCTACCTCTAGTGAGCATAGGGATTTATTGCTACCATCAAACTGGATATGTGGAAACAAAATGGGATTAAAAGTTGTTTCATGTTATTTTTGTTTGCATTTGTGAAAAATATTGATTTCTAGCATTTCACATATTTTGTCAGTATTGCAGTGATTGGATCCCATTGGTAAAAAAGTCATCAACTGCATCTTTGACATCATCAGATGAACTTTTCAGTCCCCAACTCTCATATAAGAATCAATTTAAAAAGTATGAAAAATGGAATCATATTTATGGAAAGTCTACAATAATACAGTATTATTTTGCCAATTCTTTAAAAATGGCACTCGAAGGACAACTGACCTCATGGAATATCATCACGCAGAAATAATTGCTTCATGGAAGATTTGCTTCTCCGAAAAATCCGCAAGCGGAATAGAAAAACAACAACTTTTATCATCAGCCAATATCTCAGCCTCCATTTGACCCGATAATCCCTGTAAATCCATATCAATACTTTCATCTATCATCGTCAATATCTCAACCTCCAACTGACAACCTTAATCCCAGTAAATCCATCTCATACTTTCATCTGTCAATATCTCAATCATCATCTGACCCCCTTAATCTCTGTAAATCCATCTCAATACTTTCATGTCGATAACTCAGCCACCATCTGACTCCCTTAACCCCTGGGTCATTTGCATGTCAATTCACCTGGGCATTACACCCGCCGACACCGAATTACTTAGAATTTGGCAGAGTGTTCCCCTTCATGAGTTAGGAAAGCGTGCCAAATTATTTTGTGTTAAACCTTATCGTTCCAATTTTAGAGTTGGGCTATAATATTCCTATTTTGCCTCTAAATTAAGGCCATGCGGTGTTGCAGAATCTCATGGTTTTTTGTTAAATTTTAAATACTTTCAAACATTCAATATTTCTTAAATTTGGTATGTAGGGTAAATAAGGACTGTAGAATCCAAATATTTAAGTATTTTAACCCTATACTTGATAATCTTTTTTTATTTTGCTCACCCAAATGCATGACTCCAAAATCAACAACTTTGCCCCTAAGTAGCTTACGGTCAGTCTATCGAAAATGTGTCCTCTTCAATTTTCATAATATTTTTTCCTAACATCTAAGTTCACCAAAAAGTTTTGTGAGGGGTTTCGGTCTACTTTAGAAGATATGACCCTGCCAAGTTCATAGTTTTTCCTATGTACACGCAGGATTTTAGTGAAAGATTATAATTAAAGACAATCATCCTAATGCTCCATGAACTCTCAAATGTTGATATTGTGCTCAGTGACCTCTTAAACTATTCAATGATATTGTTTTTATTAATTAAAACAAAAACAAATTAAATACGAGGGTGAGTCAAAAGGTAATGTCATTTTGTTTAGGACAGGTATAATTACCAACACAGGAACATGTATACTACATCAAAATGAATCTGGTCCTCTGTGGATCACATCCCTACTTTCCCACAATCACTGTTTCTCTCAATAGCAATGTTCCACCTTCAAATGAGAACATGTATCTCTATTCTGTTAACTGTTCCTTGAGTCACTTCTTCACTACAGATTTCACTTCCTCATCACTGGAATAATGTTTTTATTGAAAAGAAAGAATGGAAGAGGGTTTGAGAGGCAAATAATATTGTTCTATTTGAGCTAACATTTGAAAAATGTAATGTTTTATTTAATGATAAACAGGTTGGAGTGATTTCAGTTGATCAGTTGGATGCAATGGATATAAAACTTATTGCCTATAAAACAGGATTTGATGAGGACAAAAGACAACAATCTGTTACTATCACAAGCAGACCTTGTTGACTAAATATGAATGCCTTGAAAAGAGATGTATTTCATTTAAAAATCATTCTGTGTTCTTGGACTCTTCCGTTATTCTGGGTGATACTGAGACATCCTGTTGTTATTTTGGTTTGGATTAATAGCTCAAGACTTTCTTATTGGCGAGCTCACTTTTATTAATTTAATAAGTCCTAGAATCAACTCAACCGCGTGTGTAAGAATTAGCTATTTGGACGAGAGACGCCATCCGTCTAACACTACGCTTGCACTGGCGAACCGAAAGAGAAATCAACACGGGATTACATTGGATTTTTCCCCGCGACATTAGTTTGAATTCGAATAAATACACTACACAAACCGTTCATAATTAATAAGATACCCTCTAATTATGCAACTCCCCCAACTTAGAGACAGACATTCCATTATGGGCTTTGATCGCCTCTCTGCTGATTAAAATGTCGAATCTGGGAGGTTCTTACCAGGACCTCTATTGAGATGGTCCCTCCACTGTTTACACTGATGTCAACAGACCCAATTCCGCACGGACGTATTCCAACACTGACTGTTGCAGTTTTTTTAATTACAAAATTAGAAGTCGAAATGACTGGTGGCACATTTCTTTTTTTCATTTTTTTTTTCATTTCTCATTTGTTTTATTCCTGTAGCGTCCATGTTCTTCTCTCTCTCTCTCTCTCCCCCCCTCTCTCTCATTGTTTGCTTCCTGTTGCGTCCGTATTGTTCTTTCTTATTCTCTGACGTTCTTTCATTTTTTCACTTTCATCTTTCTTTCTCTCTCTCTCAGGATTTTCACTCTTTTTAGTAAATCATATTCCAGGTTATTTTCAGGACAGAAATTTCATAATTTACCATTGCGTCTAATATCGACATATTTAGCCAGTTTTATTCTTATCTTTTTTCCCCGATGTCTACATTTTCGACACTCACCCTCTCCATAAAGAATTGTCTGGTAACCCAAGCCTTTATGTTTTCCCGCCACATAACAGGTAATTTACTCTTTCTTACGATACGAAGAATTTGCACAAAAAATATCAGACACTAGTTTAAAATACCGACTGACGCTAACTGATGCTGCTAAAGTAGATTCGACCAGCCATTCGACCATCTTCGTTTTGCCTCGACAGTCATTCGCGCGACTTCCGTTTTACATCGGCTCGACTCGTATGTTTGAAGTCCAACAATTTTTTTGTTCGAAATCTGAATTGTTCGTATTCAGAGTCGTTCGAAAACTGAGGTTCGACTATACTTTAAATTATGTAAGCCTTAATTTACCAATTTTTATATCTGCAGATAATCAAGCGTTATGATATTATTCTCCTTCAAGAAATCAGAGACTATTCCCAAACTTTACTTCCTAAGTTGATGAAAAAGTTGAATTAGTAAGTATTTCTTTGTTTATAAGCTTTTCAGTTAAGGAAATGTCTCTATTAACACATACTTACATGTTTTGAATCTTAAAGAACAATCTAACTTATCAACCCCTTACCTACCGATCCCACCTATATTTGATTTTCCATATTGGTTAGAAAAAAGTCCATTGCAAAGATCTCTTTTAATATGTCCTTAATGAACATATTATTGTATTTTTCATAAATTGCAGGACCTGTGGATATAACACAGTATAATAATTTAATTATTACAACGTTTGATGTTTACTTCAGAGCTATTGCTTAATAGTTCAATATGTAAAATTTATAGTAATCTTGATTTAACTATTTTTTCTTTCTTTCCTTCTTTTCATATTTTCATTGAGTTCGAATGAAACAAATTAGCGTTATCGCTTCCACGCACTCACCTCTCTCTCCCTCTTTCCCAAACTCCCTCATTTTTAACCAGAGGGTGTTGCAAAATGATAACAGTCGTACAATTAAGGAATACGAGTATCAATATATAGATTATGAAAAATAAAAATTTATGAAAAAAAAAAATTTACATAAAAAACCCTTATTTATTGAACGACACTCGTATATAGTTATCTATGAAAATTCTTTATTATCATCAAAGTAATTCTTTGATATTAATTGAGTGGATATTTGTTTCATTAAAAAAAGTAATAAAATTATTTTTTTCTTATTGCTTTTTAGTCACAGCACCCTTAAGTACAAATATGTCATAAGTGAGATTGTTGGACGAAGTACTTACAAGGAACAGTATGCGTTTGTCTACAGGTAAGTTCCCCCCACAAATAATAACATAAAAATATGATTCTATTGTCACTTAGATAGATAGAGATAGATAGATGGATAGAGAAATATATATATATATATATATATATATATATATATATATATATATATATATAGAGAGAGAGAGAGAGAGAGAGGGGGGAGTTTATCTAGATAGAGATAGATCGATTGATAGATAGATAGACGGAAACGGCTGTGTAGGAAAGAATCACATTATTTTAAATTTTAATTTTAGAATTTTTAAGAGTAACAATGATAACAATAATCGGTTTATCTCTTTAGTATAACACACAAAATGAATAATTTATATTCAAAATCATTAATACATACAAAAAATCTTATTTATTAACAAGGTCTCTATGGAAATCTGAGTTAGACTTGCCTCAAAACAGCCCATGTAATAAGTGAGTTTAAAATCCTGAAATGTGTCTTATATATCACTAAGAAATAAAGGTTTACATAATATATGATGTGGTTAATTTGCATACTGGTTTTAACAAATTTTACTTGGTGTTATTGATCTCTAATATTACTGTTTTATTCACCAACATATTAAAATCAATTCTATGAATGATTTTATATAGAATCCAATAGGAACCAAATGTATAATTTTATGCAGAAATTAAGATAAAATTATTATAAGTTTAATATTTTTTATGATTTCTTATTTAATTTCAGTGACTGTGGGAATTTTCTTTCGAATTTGATATATTTCATTACATTAAAACTTAAATACTTATGCCCTGCGGAGGGCGCATATTCTTGCTAGTTTACCTAATTATACCAAATATTAAAATTATCCTTGATTTAATTTGAATAAATTGAATACTCAAGCAACAATATTAAAATTTAAAACATAGAATTTTGCGTAAACTATGTCAGAAATTTCAGTAATAGATTATAATAAGATTTGAGCATTTCTTCATAGAGGTATGACGTGTTTTTTCGAAGCTCCGTAAGCTTAACATTTAATACACTGTGCAAGTGACGCATGTAGTATACATGTAGTCTATGGGCATCCGCTTTGTATATCGTCCAGGCTTCCGCACCATACAGGAGGGTCGAGAGAACTATGGCACGGTATACTGCACACTTGATTTTCAAGGAGATGTCTCTTTTGAACCACATTCAGCTCTTCAGTCGACCAAATGCTTTGGAAGCATTTGAAATTCGGTGATCGAGTTCTGGATTGAGTCTATTGTTGATGTCGGAGGGGCTGATACATAATCACGGTCTTATTGAAGTTTATTTTCATCCCAAATGCCTTTACAGAGTTTGCGAATCGTGTGATTATTTCTTGGGCGTCTTGGTGGTTGTGTGTCAGGAAGGCAGTGTCGTCTGCATACATGAGTTCACGTACCAGGATGCGTTTGATCTTTCTTGCAGATCTGAATTGTTTGATATTGAACTGGTCTGTCCCTGGTCTATTCTGTATCCATACTCCTTGGGAGGAGTTAGTGAAGGCATCAGATAAGACCATGGAGAGAAAAATTGAGAACAGAGTGGGTGCAAGGATACACCACTGTTTCACACCGCTCCCAACTTCAAATGACTCTGAGAGTTCTCCCCTTAAACTGACCGATGCTCTCATTCCTCATTAAGGCAGATACGAGCTTGATGAAGTGGTCAGGGCACCCCAGTCTCTGTAGGATGTCCCATAGTGCTTGTCTGTTCCCTTTGTCGAAGGCTTTTGTGAAGTCAACAAAGATCATGTAGAGAGGCATATTCTGTTCAATGCATTTCTCCTGGATTTGTCTCAAGGAAAATATCATGTCTGTAGTTCCCCGGTTTGCACGGAACCCACACTGTGCCCCAGGTAAAAGTTTCACCGCTATGATTGATAGTCTGTTGAGCAATATGCGTGCGAACACTTTTCCCAGAATGGACAAAAGTGAGATTCCGCAGTAATTACCACAGTCTCCCCTCTTAAAGATGGTGACTAGTTGAGCATCCTTCCAGTCTTCAGGGATTTTCAAGTTTTCCCAGGAATCCTTTACAATGGTGTATAGCACCTCGGTGAGTCGACTGACTCCTCTCAATGACTTCTGGTGCCTTCTGCACCAGGAGACTTTCCGTTGCGGAGCATGGAGATTACCTTTCTCACCTCATCTAGGTCCAGTCATTTATTCATCCAGTGCTGGGTTGGCCGTTGTTCAATGTTGTCCACTACATGTTGATCCATAGTCGACGATTCTTTGAGCAATGTGGAAAAGTGGTCCTTCTATCTGGCGAGAAGGTCGCTCTTCTCTGTGAGCGGCGTTTTATTGTCAAGAGCCAGCAGTTGGTCAGGGTTGGTCACTCTTGGACCCCATACATGCTCTCATGCTCTGGTAAACACCTTTTGTGTCACCTGAGTCTGTGAGACTTTGGGTTTCGGTCGCTTTTGTCATCCACCATTTATTTTTTTAGTTCTCTACATTTCCGTTGGAGGAGTTAACAGCAGGTTTTATATCTGGCTCTGGAAGTTCTAGTGATCCTGCCAAGCATCTTAGATCTGGCTAAGTTCCTGTTGTCAATGAGTTCTCCTATTTCCGTTCTGTTTCCGTCAAACCAGTCCCCGTACTTTCTTTTTATAGTGACGAGTTTCTCTTTGGACACATTGTAGACGATTGATTTAAAGTTGTTCCATTTTTCCTCTACAGTACCCGGTGCAACCTCAGTTAGTCTCTCGTTCAGAGAGGCTTCTAGGTCGTCCCTGGCTCTTAATCTTAACCCTGCTGGTATCTAGTTTCTTGGTTGGCAGTTTGTCTTTTTTCTTTATCTGCCTCACTCGTAGCCTGGTGGTAGATTTTATTATGACATGGTCAGTACTGAAGTTGGCGCCTCTCATTGCTCATTGTGTCTAGAAAATCTGGCATATCACGCCGGTGTGTGATAATGTAGTCGATGAGATGCCAGTGTCTGGATGTTGGATGCATTCAAGAGTTCTTATGGATTTCCTTGTGTTTGAAACAGGTGTTGGTGATGACCAGCTGGTATTCTGTACAGATAGATAAAAGCAGATTGCCATTGGTATTGACCTTACCCGTCCCAAACCTGCCTAGAAGGCCAGGTAGAGTGTGATTTATCAACCCAAGCATTACGTCTCCAAGAAAGATGACTTTGTCAGAGTTTGGAATATCACGAAGTGTCTGGTCAAGTTGGTTATAAAAGCTGTTTATATTTGCAGCACTGTTAGTCATAGTCGGGGCATAGGCAGCGATCAGAGTACAATATCTGCCTTTGACCAGCGGAAACCTGAGAGTGATAAGTCTATCATTTACTAGCTTAGGATCCTCAGACATATTTTATAGAAGACCATTTCTGACCACAAAAGCTACACCAGATTCGTTTCTGTCTGTAGAATGCTTCCCGTTCCAGAAGGTGTAACCTATCTCCTCTCTGATGCTTCCATTCTCGGCAAATCTGACTTCGCCCAGAGCGGCAATGTCGATATTATATTTTTAAGCTCTTTGGCTATTTATCATTTATCATATTTATTTTTAATGTTAATAATGCATACGATTGTTATTTAGGAAAATTAATAAAGAGAAAATTAAGCCCGAATAGAGTATAGGGGAGGGAGGATAAATTACAAGCAATTATGAAGCAGAGAGAAGATAAACGGTGTTTAAAGACAAGCTATGACGACAATATAATTGCTACAAAAAGGGTTTAATCTAAGACAAAATGTACAAATGGACGTACATACATATATAAACGTTACAGTTTCAAACATAGAGGTTAGTGTTGTAGAGTTAAACAGTTCATTTAGACGAGGACTACTGATAAATATGGCCCGGAATTGTTAGGTTTGTTAGGGGTTACAGAATTATTGCCTGCTAAGGAATTTGTTGTAAATATCTATTCCTTGTGGTAACAAAGATCCTGTCAGAAAGTTAATATGTAGTAGCAGCAGTTTTAGTCGAAGGCCCTAACACCTCAGGGTGAAAGCAGCAGACCTCATTAACCGTCATGGGTAGTGGTGCAAGGATGCTAGTCTTTTGCTTACTCGCCATGCGGAACCACGGCGAGAGAGAACCAGGTGTGGGGTTGAGAAGCAGAGAATTCAGCTGTGTGGGTGCGTTGAATCCAGCAGTCCACCTTGTCTCAGTAAGGGTGGAAGTAGTAAAGAAGATGAACAACGTTGGGTGCCTGCTTTTATAACTGACCCCAAATAATCCCAAGAGGTTGCTGCTGATAGCCGGTAAACTTTTTGTTGGTGGTCGGATCGCCAAAAACGAAGTTTGTCACAGGCCCACAGGGAATTCAGGATTGCTGAAATAAGAAAATTGCCACTAGAAGAAATAGACTTTGGTGCTAAGAATAATTCTATAAAGAACTAAGTCCACATAAAAACAAAACGCCAGACAAAGTTCCTCATCGTGCCTTTTCTATCCGACCTAGTGTGCAAAACGTACTCATTCAATGTACACAATTAAAACCGTTGTTATTGTTAACGGCGTGTTACCTCATTTTTAGAGTTGCCGGCAATCAAGGCAGCTCATTTCCACTCATTCTCTACCAGTTACAAAGACACTCCGACCAAGTTGCATCGATCCCAGTTCTGCGGGTCAGAGGAACATAACGTGGGCGCAGAGGGTATCATACCGTGACTGGTATAGAACCACACTAAGAAAATGAATTAAGAGCGTAATAACATGTATTCATTGATTGTACAAACATTTTTTAAATAAATTAATTTATCGAAAACAATTTTTAGAGAATTTATCTTTTCTATAAAATTTAAAGGTATAAAATTTAGTTTATTGAAGTTTTAACTCCCTGGAAATATTTTTCAAAAATTCGTTTTACATCGACTGGAGGGCGTTTTTTTCATTTTGGTAATCATAATAATTTCAGCTTAAATTCCAATTTTAATGCATAATTTTAAGAATATAGTGTACATTTATTGTAATTTGGTGCATCAAAACACAAGACTCGACTGATGTTTGATTGGACAGCGATTGAACAGTACGTACGAAACGGACTACTAGGACAAATTCTCGATAGGAAATAAAAAAAAAAAACTTTAAACTGAAGACAAAATAACTTGAAAACTACTTGTTCATACTAAAACAATCATGATTTCTTAACAAAAAAAAATTAAAAAAAAAAAAAAAATAATAAAAAAAAAAAAAAAAAAAAATAAATGAAGAAATTGAACACTTTTATGAACAATATTTGGAAACATTGAACCAATAAATTTTCTTACATTTCAGTTGATATAAAATTATATAAAAATATTTGTCTGACAAGATTTAATTCACTATTATTTATTAAAATATTTTAGAAGCAAAGATCACATTAGTGTCGTATCGAACTACACATTCAATGATGGAAAAGAAGAAGCAAAAACTGATCTCTTCTCTAGAGAACCATTCGTTGTACTGTTCAACATTCCATGTACAGGTATGTAGACATTTTCTTAATCCCACACAATCGCACAATCATATACACACACAATCACATAAACACACATACACACATATATATATACACACACACTCACACAATTTCGATAATGATAATGATGATATATCATGTTTCACCGAAATGATAGGAAACTTTAGGAATTTGATAATCTTAAGTGTTGTTCTTAAACACAACCTTCTATTATTATAATGTATAAGATAAAACAAAACTAACGAGTTGAAAACGACGATATGAAAAAATAACTGCAAAAAAAAAAAAAAAAAAAAGAAAAGAAAAAAAGTGTGGAGTCAAGAAGGAAAGAAGAATCAAGTTTGTATTTTTCAAGTTGGACCGACACGACCAACCGCCAGTGGAAAGATGCCTTTGTTTTAAGGATGTTCATTCTTATAAGGAATCTTGTTAGATTATTGCAAGACTTCAGTGAAATTAATGCACGTTCTCCGGTGCGTCATTTTGCTAAATAATTTCGCTTTAAATGATTAGGGTAATTAATTTCTCTTTTACAAAAAACAAAACAAAAACAAAAAAACAAAAGCAAAACAAAAAAACCTAAAAACTAGCACTTAGCCGCACCAAGATGGGTATTCTATCCACCTCCCTCTCACAAAACAACAAAAAAAAAAAAAAAAAAAACAACACCCTGACATGAACGAAACAGGTGTCTTTTACAAGTATTGCGTTATGTTCTCCATTCGGAATGGAGCGATGACATCTCAACGCTTGTTACGTTATGGCACTCATTTCCGAATGAAGTGATGGTGTGTTGATACAGAAATTATTTGACTGTATACTTATCTTTGGACCTCTACTACATCGGAGAGGCTCGAATCTTGATTACTGAGTTGATGCTGGAGTTAATTAGCAATTCCTGGATGTCGCTGGGGGACATCTTGCCTTGAGCCATTTAGAGTTTTTAATAGTAACACAAGGCCATTTCTTTTTCTAATGAGATTTTAATTTTCCCCGAGCCAAAACTACCGGAGCAAAAGCTCCATTTCTCACCCTCGACACATAATTCTAAACTCAATTCAAACTCTCACCTCTCACACCTCCTCTCTCCCACTTCGCCAAGTTTCACGGATCATCCAATAGAAACATGATATGTGGTATTGTACAAACTTTTCCATTCTCATCTTACACATAAGTCTTGTTAAAAACTTTCCATGCTAATTTACATATCAGGTCACACTCATGAGTCTTTCCCACCCCCATTATGTTACACAAGTAGCCTTTGTGAGGACTATACTCAAGAGACTAATTAGAACCAATTAAAATGGAACTTTTTTCAAACATAAATTAATCCAAAAACTAAGGAATATTTTGGGATGTATTTTGTGTCATTAAACTAAATAGGAAAAAAGCCTTTAGCAAACAATCATTGATTTACTCGTTTTAGTATAATAATATATACAGGGGGGGGGGTCAAGGTTTAGGTACCGGATATGTATGCCGAAACGTGTATGTGTGTGTGTGTGTGGGGGGGGTTCCCCTTAATGAAAAATTGTAATGTTGTGAAAAGTATCTGGTGCCTACTACTTAAGCATAACATTTATTATTTAGATGTAGATATAATATGACTAATTCCTCTATATATCTAGAAAATAAAAACTCTGAAATATATATAGCTACTAGAAAAAAAACGTTACCCGTTGGGTCATCTATTTAGCTCTGGGGAGATAATTGTGATCAGGGAGAATGTTAGTTTGCAAAACGAATTAAATTATAAAAAGATAAATAGGAACGGATAATTAAAAAAACCCTGACTGTATATATAAGCCAACCGTTAGCTGCTGAAAATTAACATACGAATAAATTCATCTCCACTCACACTAGGCAATCTCTCTCTCTTTACATCACAGAGAAAACTAACATAAAGAGTAGTTAATCAAGGTATATTTAGAGAGGAGTAAAGTGACAAGCAGAATGTGAGGTAAAAGACGAGTGAGTTTTTGTTTTACCTTATTGCAAATTACGACTAATTAAAACCAAATAAAATGTTTTTTTTCACACATAACATTTCAAACAAACCTAAGGAATATTTGGGGATATATTTTGTGTCATCAAACTAACTACGAAAAAAGCCTTTAGCAAACGATCATTGACTTACTCAGCTTTAGTATATTAACATTATATACGAGGGGTCAAAGGTTAGGTGCCGGATATGTATGCCGAAAAGAATAACAATGAAAAAATGTGATATGGTACCCATTACTTAAGCATACAATTTATTATCTAGATGTAAATATAATATGAATAATGCATTACTATATCTAGATAACAAATTAAAATGATTTATAATAAACTATTTCAATTTTTTAAAAATGCATCTCACAGTGTAATTGTTTCGATTAACTTTAACTTTAAATTTAATTAATAAAGTAATTTATGATAATTTAATAGATTACAGTGGAGTTAACATAATGATAATTCTGTAGAATAATTTTATTTATTTTGTAATTTTCAAAAAGTCTTACAACGGGTAAATTACACAAACACTACTATTACCATGCACTCGCTTGGTTAACTCGTCTAAGGAATGAAATCGCCTCCTTTAGATGTACCAGATAATTTTTACAATATCACAGACGACCCCCTCCATTTCGGCATACATATCCAGTACCTAAACTTTTACCCCCCCCCCGATATATAAAACATAATAAAAAAACAATCTTTACATCAGCAATTTAAAAATTGTTCTTGTATGCATTCTTTAAAGTCGTGACACAACTTAAATATATATATATACATATATGAAAAATATGGGTTATCCTCCCCTGACACGGTACCGGAAGTAGGAGAAGCAGGGTTCGAAATCCTTAGAACAGTAAAAGTACTCGAAGAGGGCAGACGTCCCTACTGGGATAACAGTAACAGCAGTCAAAGAGACAACACGCTGAATTCCTTAGCGGCAGAGACGGTTGACAACTACAACAAACAACACAGACTATACCCCAACTTTGGATGAACAAATATAGCAGCAAACCCAACAAGGAATGAGCCTACAATTAGAATTCTTCACCCCCACAAGAACTCTACAAAAGATAAGGGTTCATGACTTGTTACTTTATATATATGTGTGACTTGAGACCGCTGAAGCATTAAGTTTTAGCAACCCTTTCGCACCACATTAAACCTCTTTTAGAATAAACCTGGTCTTGTCTTTTATTCCTTTCTTATTACAAAATTTCTGCTATATATATATATATATATATATATATATATATATATATATATATATATGAAATATCAAAATGAAGGTTGGATTAAGATGAATTTGGAATTTCAAATTAACTGATATCATCTATGTGCACCCACGTGATCTTAGGAGACTTTGACTGGGTCCTTTCATGTAGAGTATTCTCTCTGTGCTGTTTCAGCCATGACATTGTCTTTATAATTTCTCCTTGTCCATTTTTCTCTCAGTTTATCTTCAAGAACTGGGGTTTGCTTGGTACTAGGAGTGGTTGCTTCAGATAATTAGGTCTTCATTTTTTTGTCATTTGCTGATCAGTTTCTTGCTGCTAAAAGCGCTGACCGTAATTTGACTCTTTTGTTTTTTCTTTGGGAGCTCAGCTCACCTCGCTCGCCGGATCTGAAAGAGATCGAGTTCACTCCTTCCTTCTCCGGTGTCTTTTCAGAAGGGTCGCCTTTGCGCATGTCCGGTCTTGGAATCTTTGGCCAATTGTTTGTCAGCTTTGGGGGGAAGGAGGGGGGAAGATAGAAATATGGTTAAAGCTGATATAATAATATTAATTCCAAGAATTGGCTTGATACCCTGGCTTAGTATCTTGGACATGGGGGGCCCTATGTTGGCTGACCTTTAGTAGGTCAGCTAAAGATAACCTATGTAATAAATTAGTCACAATTAATTGGTGCTACTATCAGTCGTTGTCTTTTTTTTCTTACTGTATGGCTGCACCACTTGCCCCTAACGAACCGCCTAGAGAAAAAAGTTAGAAATGAGCCGCACAAGAATACTGCGCACGACACTAAACAAATCATGGAAACAATACCCTACAATAATCTAACTCTACGGCCACTTGCTCCCTATCACACAAACCATCCGGATGAAACAGGCAAGACATGCTGGGTACTGCTGGGTACTGCTGGTGAAGCAAAAATCACGCCAGTGTTGGCTGCTCAGTAAAACCCACATTGACCAGCGCGGATATTGGATGCTGTGCAGAGGCGGGAGATTATCATGGATATTCGTGTTACTAGCGAGACATGATGATGATGATGATGATGATGATGATGATGAAATCGGCTAGAATACTCAGGAGATTCCTGGAGATCTGAGGTGAATTGGCTATCAGACTCCAGTGAAAAACCATCAGCTATCACTGTCGTGAAAAACTCACAAGGAGCGAAATAACAGTTATGGTTTCAAGTATTCCTGATAGAAATAATTTTCAAACATATTTATTAACCAATGGTTGCTAAATCTCACAGGAAATACGTATTTACCCAACCCCTCCAATATAGGCAGGATGTGACACAATATATATTTTTAAAGCGGAGTACAACTGATTTGACTTCACAGTTATCCTAGACTGGTTGCCTTATCAAGGTTAAAAACTCCAGTATACCCTAGTATTTACTCATAGCTTGGGGTGGGGGTGGTTAGAGAAAAGACGGATTAATTCCTTTCACAAGGGAATTGGTGCCAAGCGGTATTTGAACTCGAGTCACTACAACGTAGACACAGTTTTCTTCAAAATTCCCTGTTGTTATTTGTAGGGCCAGGTTAGCTCAGTCGGTAGAGCGTTCGGCTAGTAAACCACAAGGTTTCTAGTTCAATACCGGCTCTTGCCAACTCAGCGTATGAGTAGCACAGGCATCTGTGCGGTCAAGGAAGGAGATGATGGTAGGTATGGCGCTCCACGCCAGACGCAAAAACAATCTCCTTGGTCTAGCGTTAGTGAAAAGGGGATAGACTCCCTCGCTGATTGACTGATACCGACTTTAGGCCAACTCGACGACTTTTTACTTGTGTAAACCATTGATAAGATGAGTTGTTAGTGGATAACATAGTGAAAACGAAAGAAGGCGAAAAGATTAACAAATTGAATTAAAAGAATCAATATTATGTTTGCTGTTTCAGAATTCAAGCAGATTGCAATGGTTGGCGTCCATATTGCTCCTGAAGAGGCTGTTGAAGAAGTCAAACTTTTGATGAAAGTTCGAGATAGTGTGTCAAGAAAGCTACATACAAGCAACATAATTTTAATGGGAGATATGAACGCTGATTGTGATTACTTCCCTGAATCTAAGTGGCAGGAAGTTCCAATGCGCATGAGTTCAAATTATCTCTGGCCGATTTGTGATGATACAGATACAACTGTGAAGACAACACATTGTGCTTATGATCGGTAAAAAAAAAAAAGGATTTATTTATTCATTCAGTTTTTATTTTCGAAATGACCTTAATAATTGTAAATAAATAACATGAATAGAAACTTTTTAATTACATCTCAAGTAGATTCAAATAATGTTATTTGATTGAATTGTTTGTTGCGTTTTATCTATCAAATATCAATATGCTAGGTTATCCAATATATTCTTGAATTTATTTTAAAGGAATCTAATTTTAATTCTTGTCAAGTATTTCTTTTTATCTGTTGCAGATAAATGTTGCTATGGTGATTGGGTTTTGCTTGTCTTATTTTAATCAGGTTTTAGCCCCAGCCCTAAAAATAATGAAAAGATTTCTCCACAGATTTCAAAGAATTGAAAAAAATGAGCCAAATGGAGTAAGAAAATGCAGAATTTTGTGAATCGATGGAAAATGATGGAAATTGACCCAAAGATTCATCAATCCCAGAAACAACCAAGCCAATGCCAAAAGATGAACCAAAAGATGAGAAGATGAGAGAACTCAGCGTAAATAGCAGATATTAAAGAAATATCCAAATAAGAAGAAAAATTGATGGAGCGATTTTTGTCGGTTCGGAGTATATTTAGATAATTCGCCAGAATATTTTTGTGTATTTTATTCTATTCAATTTTTAAACTGAATACTCGACCATAATTGCCATATTTATCACAGCCGATAAGAACCAAATAAGAAGATAAGTAATAATTGGAGGCCATACAACAGTCTGTTCAAGTGATTGTCGGTTGTAGTATAGTGGCCCTCATTTAAGATGAAGGGAGGATGTGTCATATACAAATAATAGTGGTATATATATATATCTGGACCTGTAATACTTGGGGAGGCTCGAATCTGGTTACTGGACTGATGTTGGACCGATGTTGAGTCGGCTGGCAATTCTTTGATGTTTTTAGTATGGAACCGACTTTGGATGCTAGAGGACATCTTGCCTTGTTCAATTTATAGTTTTTATTAATAACACATGGTGACTTATTTTTTCATCATGAGATATTTGTATTTCCCCCCAAGTCAAAGTGCCTTAGGTGGCAGACTAACGTCTGATTCAACCACCATGTCACGTTGTGTTGACTCATCCTAAAAACTTTCCATGCTAAACTACACGTAGCTCTTACATTCCTGGCATCCCTCCACCCGCTCTCTCTCTCTCTCTCTCTCTCTCTCAATCTCCCTATTATGTTACAGTATAAGACTGAAGCTTTCGTGTGCCTGTGTTATATCCTCCTTTGACGATGCCACCTTTTGGTTAATTAGTAGAATTCTTTGGTAGACAAATGAGGTATTGACTTTTTGTATTTTATATCTCTAAGCTGCTGCTGCTGATGATGATGATGTTGTAATTATGGATGTCTTAAAACACTACAATTGAAACTTAGCAAATGACTTATAAGAGCAGAATTGAGGATGCTTCTAAAATACAATTGATATATGATTTATTTTGTAGATTCATTGTTGGAGGCAGAACATTAAGAAAAGCTTACATTCCTGGTTATGCAAAGGCTTATCGTTTTGATGAAGCATTTCATTTAAGTCAAGATGAGGTAAATCGATTTCTTTAAGATTTTTTCTCTTTTCTATTTCACTGTATCCAATATTTAGTAAGTTATGTTCGATAAGATCATGCCTATCAATTAAACAGAATGTTTTTTTAATAAGTTTTCTGTCATCAAGAAATCTTATTATGATAAAAAATTGGTGCCTGTTGGTTCTGTAACTGAAACTACGTCACTTCATTACGTCTCAGTACCCACAGAAATTGCGTAAGTTTATCAATGAGTATTTGTATAGTCAAAATCACTAATATAGAATAGATCTTATCTATTCAAAACAATCTATGTTATTAGTGGGTCTAAAATCCTGCAATGTGTTTTATATATCACCAAGAAATAAGGGTTTACATAATACATGGTGTGATTAATTTGCATACTTGATCTCTAATATTATTTCTTTTATCCTCCAACGTATTAAAATTAACCCTATGAATGATTTTATACAGAAACCAATTAACATATGATTAAAATAAGTGTAATCTTTTTATATGCGTTGTTATATAATTTTTAAAATCTTTCTAATTTAAAATATTTTATTACATTAAAACTTAAATACATATGCCCAGAGGGCGCATATTCTTGCTATTTTATTTAATGTAGTAATTACATTCATGTACAAGGGTGGACCGAAAAGTTCATATGATAACGTCATTTCTACTGTTGGTAAGCTTTTTGATTGGTGGGGTTAAAGCACTGCAACACCAATAGAAGAAGTGTGTGGACCGTAAAGAGAACTATGTTTTAACCGGCCCACTTATAAACCTTAGTTGTTCACATTTCATAAGAGTATTTTGGTCAGCCTAAGAACTTTTCAGCGACCCTCTTATAAACCTTATTTGGTTACATTCCATTAGAGTATCTTGATTAGCCTTTGAACCTTTTAGCCGACCCTCGTATAAACCTTATTTGGTTACATTCCATTAGAGTATCTTGATTAACCTTTGAACCTTTTAGCCGACCCTCTATAAACCTTATTTGGTTACATTCCATTAGAGTATCTTGATTAAGGAGTATCCCTTTTTTTAGCCGACCTCTTATAAACCTTATTTGGTTACATTCCATTAGAGTATCTTGATTAGCCTTTGAACCTTTTAGCCGACCCTCGTATAAACCTTATTTGGTTACATTCCATAGAGTATCTTGATTAACCTTTGAACCTTTTAGCCGACCCTCGTATAAACCTTATTTGGTTACATTCCATTAGAGTATCTGATTAGCCTTTGAACCTTTTAGCCGACCCTCGTATAAACCTTATTTGGTTACATTCCATTAGAGTATCTTGATTAACCTTTGAACCTTTTAGCCGACCCTCTTATAAACCTTATTTGGTTACATTCCATTAGAGTATCTTGATTAGCCTTTGAACCTTTTAGCCGACCCTCGTTATAACCTTATTTGGTTACATTTTAGAGTATCTTGATTAACCTTTGAACCTTTTAACCCTCTTATAAACCTTATTTGGTTACATTCCATTAGAGTATCTTGATTAGCCTTTGAACCTTTTAGCCGACCCTCGTATAAACCTTATTTGGTTACATTCCATTAGAGTATCTTGATTAACCTTTGAACCTTTTAGCCGACCCTCTTATAAACCTTATTGGTTACATTCCATTAGAGTATCTTGATTAGCCTTCCTTCCGACCCTCTTTAGGTTACATTCCATTAGAGTATCTTGATTAGCCTTTGAACCTTTTAGCCGACCCTCTATAAACCTTATTGGTTACATTCCATTAGAGTATCTTGATTAACCTTTGAACCTTTTAGCCGACCCTCTTATAAACCTTATTTGGTTACATTCCATTAGAGTATCTTGATTAGCCTTTGAACCTTTAGCCGACATAAACCTTATTTGGTTACATTCCATTAGAGTATCTTGATTAACCTTTGAACCTTTTAGCCGACCCTCTTCCTTATTTGGTTACATTCCATTAGAGTATCTTGATTAGCCTTTGAACCTTTTAGCCGACCCTTTATTTGGTTACATTCCATTAGAGTATCTTGATTAACCTTTGAACCTTTAGCCGACCCTCTTATAAACCTTATTTGGTTACATTCCATTAGAGTATCTTGATTAGCCTTTGAACCTTTTAGCCGACCCTCTTATAAACCTTATTTGGTTACATTCCATTAGAGTTTGATTAGCCTTTGAACCTTTTAGCCGACCCTCGTATAAACCTTATTTGGTTACATTCCATTAGAGTATCTTGATTAACCTTTGAACCTTTTAGCCGACCCTCTATAAACCTTATTTGGTTACATTCCATTAGAGTATCTTGATTAACCTTTTGAACAGCCGAAGTATAAACCTTATTGGTTACATTCCATTAGAGTATCTTGATTAGCCTTTGAACCTTTAGCCGACCTCGTATAAACCTTATTTGGTTACATTCCATTAGAGTATCTTGATTAACCTTTTGAACCTTTAGCCGACCCTCTTATAAACCTTATTTGGTTACATTCCATTAGAGTATCTTGATTAGCCTTTGAACCTTTTAGCCGACCCTCGTAAAACTTATTTGGTTACATTCCATTAGAGTATGAACCTTTTAGCCGACCCTTTTATAAACCTTATTTGGTTACATTCCATTAGAGTATCTTGATTAACCTCCTTTAGCCGACCCTCTTATAACCTATTTGGTTACATTCCATTAGATATCTTGATTAGCCTTTTGAACCTTTTAGCCGACCCTCGTATAAACCTTATTTTGGTTACATTCCATTAGAGTATCTTGATTAACCTTTGAACCTTTTAGCCGACCCTCTTATAAACCTTATTTGGTTACATTCCATTAGAGTATATTAACCTTTTAACCCTCTTATAAACCTTACATTCCATTCTTGATTAACCTTTGAACCTTTTAGCCGACCCTATAAACCTTATTTGGTACATTCCATTAGAGTATCTTGATTAACAACCTTTTGCCGACCCTCTATATTCCATTAGAGTATCTGATTAAACCTTTGAACCTTTATCTTATAAACCTTATTGGTTACATTTAGCAACCTTTCGTATAAACTTATTTGGTTAATGAGTACCTTTGAACCTTTAGCCGACATAATATTTGAACATCCATTTAGAGTATATTAATGAAAGCCGACCCTCGTCCTTTTTAATTTTGAGTATATCGAACTAATAAATTAAGACAAATTTAGACAGAATGCAAATGATCTAACTATCGTCTTAACACCCAAATAGAAATTACATTCAAACGAGACTATGAGATCATCGGATTGGATGTAATTGCGCTAATAAACTTTTGTATCAACATTAAAACTAGAACACTGAAATGTTTAGCAAAACCTCCAAACGGAACAATAATAACTAATATGTAGCACATTGAAATTTTGATAAATTTGTACATTTCGTACGTGAAAATTGACTGAAAATATTAATTTTTAATTTGATCTCATGGTTGTACACAGCAAAATCAAATAAATACTTTTAATCAGAAGTTTATGAATATTTGTCAACACATATGATAAATAGTTTTTATAGTTTTTATTTAATCAGAAGAGAAATGCAGATATGTTTATTCAAATAAAAATACAGTTTGTATTTACAAAAATATTTTTCATGTCTATTGAAATAAAAGGATGTTGTTCAGAAATAGTATCACACAATTTGTAAAATTTGTTTTTGTCAGACACAATATAAATGAAAAAAATCGTCTGTTGGTTTGTTTATAAAATGTATATTTGAAGCGTAAGTTACCGGTGACGAGTTAAAATACAAACCTTTCATTAACTTGATGAGTTGGGGTGACTATTGGAGACTTGATCCAATGGAAATTGATTTGTAATCTTAATAAGCAACTATTGGACTAATATGGAGAAATAAAAAATTGTACGCACACACACACAATCACACACATACACAGACCTATCCTCTAAATTCTCTTTTTTCCTTTGAATGGTTGCACAAAATAAACTAAGTTGACATTCATGAAATCCGTATATATTGTTGGAATATTTCCAATAGCTCATGACTGTCACAGACACCTAGTAGCATATAAAATGTATCAACAGGATATGAGACATATAAAGATGAGACATATAAAAGATGAGATTGCTAACTATATATATACTGCATAAAATTGGGTATAGTCCACATTTTGAAGACAACTTTTAGGCAAATATTAATTTTATAAGGTTAAAATTCAAACATAATTAAAAATGAGTAGAAACAACCTAAGCTCCAAAAATTCATTAATGATTTTATATCTTTAAATCAGAGGTTGACTTATATATAAGGGTAGGTGTATTTGAAATTAAACCAACAAGACTTAATATAAAAATATTAGTTTCCTGTTCTAAATCAGAGGAATCAGAGACTAGAAGAGTTTTCCATGTTAAGAAGAAGAAAAGGAAAAGAAAGAAAAAAAATCACTCAAAAAATTCTTCATTGCCAATTCTCCACGGTTCATAATTTTACTGTTTTTCTTAAATTGTAGCGAGATCGAACAGCAAAATTCACAAATTGGTCGAATGCATCAAATGCATCTGTACCGTAAACAGTTATTAGGGCTTGTTTGATCTCTTCTGGGTCTGCCTTTCGCTCCTTGCTCAGTTGGTGATACATGGCGAGAGCACCACCTCGCAGGCGTAGCGGCAAGACACGCCCACTTTCTTCATGCCACAGAGTTCGCAGACCAACTCGACATTTTTGATCCATTCTACAATCAGCATATCGGTCGCAGCTCCGCTGAACTCCGGGATTAGTCTAATGTCGAACGCCTTTTGCGTCATTATGGAAAATAATGTAACAAAAACCGAAATAGCTTGATTTTAACACGTTTCGGATTTTGCCAAACGTTGTGTTTGGCAAAATCTTGAGAAGAATTTTGATAAACTAAGTCCGTCGTGTTTCCACATGGAAGTCTGGCCCGTTGATGGTGATGGCCGCGCATGAGAATCGGTCAAGTTGAGGAAAGCTCACTGTCCCGTTACTGGTCACACATACTCCCCCCCAACTTCTTTATAATGTCAAATCCCAGCAAAAGATCGAACCCCAGCAACTTCTCGTCCATAACTAGAACCTCAACATCGATAGGACAACTGTTATTCACGTCAAGCTGAATACGACCTACTCCGGAGCACCGGAGAGATCTTTCGCCAACAGTGAGAACGTCTACTTTTTTATACTCGACCTGGCCGAGACACGTCACAACTCTCGTCTCGTCAGCCACGAGACTTGACACTACAAATAGCGGCCTCAAGGACACTCACGATTTCACCTTTTTTACAACTAGTCGGACTCGTTACATTTCTGCTTCCGCCCACACACACAACATACCACTCACTGTCTCTTCGACCGACGGACCGTTGTTGGCTCATCACAGGTTTGTAAGTTTTACCGTTCGATCTCGCTACATAAATGTTTCTAAGATCTGACTAATACATTTATAAAAGCATCAGCTTAACCTCAATTAAAACATATCATATCCTCTATTGCAAATATAAGTTGTTTTGTGTGTAGTCAACACAATTACAACCAATGGATAACACAATGCAATCTAAATTGGAGAATTGATTAAAATATCCAAGCCAGATAATTATTTATACTGAATAACAATGGTACAATTATCATATGTAATACAGTAGAAAGGATAGGAAGAATAGGCAAAATATTTAATCAGGAAAATCAAGTGGAAGAGCAGATTTTAGGAATTTGCATTCATTGTATGTTCATATTTATATTCTTTGTGTAGCTCTTTCCAAAGAGTTTTTCTTTCGCACAGTCCTATGTATACGAATAATTTGTAAACATATATATTTGACCTATAGAAGGGATCCTAACAGGTATTACCACTTGGGTCAGGAGGGACCTGCGATTAATGGTAATGAAGGGTTATCGCAGCCTCATATCACGCTGCTCAAAAAACAAAACAAAACAAACCATTACTTTCAACCTCCACCTTTTTGTACCGGACATGAGTCAGTTTAGCCTCTACTTCAAAATCAGAAGTCTTAATTTATGCACAAATAAGACATAAGTTAATTCCAAACCATACTAGGCTGAAAAGAATGCTATTTACAATCGCTTCAAACTCTTATTGTTAAGCGACACGTCAGAGAAAATTTCCCCTGAACTAAAACACCTTTGGCGGAGGACGCCATACCGATCGACGATATAAAAGGCGCCTTTTTCAAGAATCGATATCCATCATTCAACCGGCACCTGAAGATTCCGGAAATTCCTCATCCTGACTGTTCCTGCTCGCTGTGACCTTCGCTGTCTGCTGCTGCTGCTATTTGCTGCGACCTTGACTGCTGAGACCTTTTCCTGCCTCTTCCTGCTACGGTCACCTGCCTCTTCCCTGCCGAAACCTCTCCAGCAATGGTTCCCTGCCTCTACTCTAGCCTCAGCTCTGCAACAGCTCTGGTAGTCCCTACTTGCCCTAATAAGACAAGAACTACTACCATCAAGAAAACTTGCGATATTGTCGATCGTTCCTTTACAACTACGCTATCAGCCGTTTCAGTACCAGCCTCCACAGTGTTGACGAGCCCAGCGGAATCCCGACGAAGCAAGAACCAGTCAGGCCATCATCATCATCATCATCATCATCATCATCATCATCATCCTTTTATTTGCTGTAACTTTCACGCAAATAAAAGTTCTCTTGTTATTATTGAACTGTAAACTTTTCGTTTGTCCTCCTTTTGCTTTGGTTTGTGTTAAGCTTTATCTTGTTTTCTAATGTTCGTGTGATCGACCTCCTTATCGACCCCATGACAGGACGACTCCAAACTCTCCAAAACTGGAACCACACCATCACATGCAGATTAGTATCATACCCAGGACACCCAAGGGATTATTTTCTTTGGGGAGAGGAAGGGCTTACTCCTCTGTAGGGGGACACAGTCAGCATATTCTAAGCCCTATCAATAGGGTGGTATTTAAACGAAAAAGTTTGATATTTAAAAAAAATTATATATGCACTTTAAAAATTCTTGAATTTAATCTGAAAAAGAAATGATTAAACCAAACAACTAGACATTTATTTAGTTTTTTTGTTGTTTTTTAAGTCTATTTTCTCACTTTATGACAAACATTTGTCTTTAATATCAGATAAAGGTCCTTACACCAAGAATTCAACAGAATTGTTAATGCATATAAAGAGTAACCTACAAAGAATTCAACTCCATATAAATACCAAGACAATAAAACAATAAGAGGAAGAGAAAAAATCACAGTGACACAAACTATATGAATCCAGAAAACCTGAGATGCAATAGTATAAGAGGAATAGCTGAATGAATCCAATTATATGTATATCTATTTGACCCTTTGATGGGACATTAACAAAGTCAGAGTGGACCTGGAAGTAATAAGAATAGAGGGGTCTTCAAACTCCCCAGTTCTCAAGAGCCTCACCATCAGATGCAGCTTAGTGTCATATCCAGAACATGTAGTTAAATATGTAACATTTTTAAGAAGAAAAAGGAAAGTGATTAGAGTTACAGCCCTTTGATTAGCTCTGTTTTTTTGGCAGTCGACAGGAGTGAGTTGTGGCCCTTTGTGAAGGGCTCACCCTGCTTCCATAGCAGCAGTAGCAGGTAGTGGGAAAGGGGCTAACTTCCTGTTACCAAAATTGGGCGCCAAATTCAACAGACACGATATTGAATTTGAAAGGACTGGTTCGATTTTCGCTGTCTCCGTTGACGATGAGTCAACGTAAAATTTTGTGCACCGGGGTAAGACGAAAATTGCTAGAACTAGAGAAAGTTCTATCATTTCTCTTTCCCGGAATTGTTTATTGTATATTTGGAGAACCCAAATATTATATTTTAACTCACAGAGTGATGTATTTTCTTTTCCCGATGCAAAGAAAGAATTGTGAATTATTGGTTGTATATTTGGTATACTCAAACATTACGTTCGTCTCACAGAGAGAGTTTATTTCTTCTCCAGAGGAGAAGAAAAATTATTGTAAATTGGCTTGAAATTCGATATTTTAAAACCAATAAATTTTATTGAACTTCAGAGAAGAAAGTAAAATTTGCTTTTTATTGTTGAATGTCGGCTTGAAAAGCCGACTTTATTTTATAATATTGTGCAGGACGAAATTGTCCATTTTAATTAAAAAGAAGCAGAAACTTCTTTAATTTAAAGGCCTTTGGCCCTTCTTTTCGACTAAAAAGATCAACACAACACAGCAAGAATTTCGCCAGTCATCGTAGCAGTAAACCCAAGAAGTAAGGGAGAAGCCACCTTGTATATCTTCACCTGTACAGAGAGTTCGCCTGCTTGCCACCTGGCAATAGAAGAAGAGCAAGAATTTTTTTGTATATTGTATAATTTGATTTTTAATTTTTAAAACTGTAAGTGTGGAGATAGAGGACGTCAGTTTAGAGGGACACCGGTAGTAAAGTACCGGTAACTCGGGCGATCCTATAAATAGCGAACCCCTCGATTCGTAGTGGTACATCATTCTGCCAACCATACTATGGCGCTGCCGGCAGGATCGGAAGGACCAAGTCTCTCTCTT
>CM042141.1:0-75000 GCA_023376005.1 Doryteuthis pealeii
ACAATGGGTGACCCAACGGGTCACGTATTTTCTAGTTTTTAATCAAAAATGAATAATTGAATTAAAAATAGTAATAATGAAATGAACTTACCTTTATTAGATATTGAATTCTTTCGGTAAACTTACAGACAGAAAGATTAATTCTCTTCTAACCTAAGGGAGGTAATTCACATTTTAAGTATATTTGCTCCTATACAATTTTTCGAACATGATATAATGGAATGACCCATCTCTCCCGCACCTTAACAGTGGCGATGGTTCTAATCACTATTTAAGAACACACAGATACCTGAAGTACTTAGACGATGGACTTTCCTCCTAATACTCATGTGACCTTACTATATAACAAGTGGCGACCAGGATCTGAACCCGAGAAAAAAAAAATCGTGTAGCAAGGCGCAACACTGATTTGAACTTGGAATGCAAGAAAACGGATTTACAAAAAAGAAAAAAGAAAAAAAATTGTGTAGCAGGTCATAATACAGATTTGAACCTAGAGCGCAAGAAAATGGTAATTCTTTTTTTTATTGACAGAACTTTCTGCAAAATCTTGATTTTCGTTTCCTCTCGCGTTTCTTATTTGACAAAAATTACGTTGTCAAAACTTTCTTTTTGGGTTTTACTACTAGAAACAGGATTAGGCTGTTCTTACGGTTGAATACTCTTGTGTTGAAGTATTTTTTGTAAAATCTAATACCATTGATACAAAATGGATCAGTTGGTACAAGTTACGAAGGCGTTATGTGAGTTGATGCAACAACAACAAAAGTTGCATGAAGAACGCAATCAAATGGTTCATGCACAGTTAGAACAAATACAAAGCCAACTATTAAAACAACAGGAGAACTTCAACAAACTAACAAATCAAGTAGTTCAAGAAAGAGGATCAAGGATCTTCTCAGCGGAAGGAATTGCAAACTCTCTGTCAGAATTTCACTATGACCCCGACAACGGTATGACTTTTCCAGCATACTATAGGAGATATTGAGTCTATCTTTTCAAAACGAAGTCAACTGTGGTCCGACGAAGAAAAAGTGACATTGTTACTTCAGAAATTGAGTTCTCAAGAAAACACGAAATATACAAATTTGATATTACCTAATAAACCAGAGGAAATTTCGTTTGACGAAACGATTAAAACGTTGTCGAAAATCTTTGAATGTGATAGCCTTTTCCATACACGATATAAGTGTTTAAATATCATCAAACTGAAAAATGAGGATTTCATTCCTTACGCCGGTACAGTCAACTCTCAATGTGAACTGTTTAAAATAAACAAAATTTCAAAGGACATGTTTAAATGTTTAATTTTCGTGCAAGGGTTAACTGCACCAAAAGACAAAGACATACGTTCCAGAATATTAACAATCATGGAACAGGACCCAGAAATCACTTTACAAAAAGTAACGGAGGAGTGTCAAAGATTAATCAATGTCAAACGCGATAACTCGTGTATCGAAGAAAAAAATATTTCACAGGTACAAAGGATAAAACAAAGTGTCCCCAAAAGTAAAGAAAAGAATTTTCAATGCAAAGTTTGTAAAAAAAAAAAAAAAAATCAGACAAAAAGTGATTGTTATTTTAAAAATAAACCTTGTTTTAATTGTGGAATTATTGGTCACACAATTTCTGTATGTAAAAAAAGGAAAGACCAAAAGCCCAACAATAAGGTAAATATTTTTTTATCCAAAAAAGAAATCAAAGATAACGAAAAAAGAAAATACGTTGCCATTAAAATTAATGGACAAATGGTACGATGTTTGTTAGACACGGGTAGTGACATTTCACTTATTGACGAATCAACTTGGAAAAAAAATCAGTCGTCCAAAATTACTGAACTCTAGTAAAGTTGCTAGAAGCGTTTTGGGGAATGAATTAAAATTTATTGGCGAATTTCGAGCTAACATTTGGTGGAAAAACGCATAATGCAAAAGTATACGTTATACCCGGTAAGAATTCATGTCTGTTCGGTATTGACTGGATAATTTTATTTGATTTATGGGAGATGCCTATAAACTCTTTTTGTAATAAATTAGATGCTACAGAAAAGAATAAATCCAGACAAACAGGAATTTTTAAAAGAACTAAAAAATGAATTTCCTCAAGTATTTTCTGAAGGTTTAGGTTGTTGCACGAAAACTGAAGTAAGATTCGAAATTAAAGAAAATGCAAAACCTGTTTTCAAACCTAAAAGAAATGTACCCTTTTCATCTTTGGAGGTAATAAACAAAGAACTTGAAACTTCAAAATCAAAGTAGGTAATCTTTATCAATATTCTTGAAATTTTGCACTCAAATAGAAGACACCTGGAAGTACAAACGGGTTTTTTTTTTTTTTTTTCTAGGATCCGTGGAAACGAAAATATGAGAGGGTTATTTGTTTAAAAAATATGAAAGACACAAAAAAGACACACATGGTCTGTAAAATTAGACTTTCAAAATTATTTTCCTATAAAATTTGTGAAATTTAAAGATTGCTAGGTGCTTTGCAATTTGATCTGAAAGTTTTGATTTTGAAGAAAAACCTCAAATTTACGTGACTTTCGGTTGTAAAAACACCCTGTCAACTGACGTCACTAATCTGACCTTATTGATTTAAAATCACAATTTCTTGTATATTTATTGTTCAATTTTTTAAAATATTCACATGGTTGAAAATAAAAATAAAACAATCTATAAATATGTAATTTGTATGTGTTTTTATTAATTTAATATTTTTTTACAGCGAGTTAAAAACATATTTTGCTTTAAAAAATCGAAAATGCGTGATAGGAATTTTTTTCCGAGAATACATTTTACACTCTAAATTTCTTTGGAAAATCTAAGTGACTAATCTTTATCAATATTCTTGAAATTTTGCATTCAATTAGAAGACACCTGGAAGTACAAAAGGGAGCTTTTTTTTGTTTTGTTTCTAGGACCCGTGGAAGTAAAATTACAATAGTGCAAACTCCAAGACTATCTGTTCAAAATGAGGATGATTAGCAAAAAAGATGCACTTTGTGTGTAGAATTAGAAAGTTTCAGAATTATTTTGATATATGATGTGTAAAATGTAAAGATTGTTAGATGCTTCGGGATTTTGCTTCAAAAGTTTGTATTTTGAAAAAAATCTCAAATTTATTTGTCCGATGGGCGTAAAATCCTGTCAACAGTTGAGAATGTGCTTTCAGCTGGTGTCACAAAATTGGACCTTATTGATTTAAAATCACAATTTCTCGCATATTTATGGTTTCAAACTTAAAAAATATTTTTATGCCTGTAAAGAAAATAAAATAATCTTCCTAAATATGTAATTTGTATATGTTTTTATTCATTGAATTAGTTTTTACAGGGAACATGAATTTATCTGATTTGAAAAACAAACAGCTTGCGTAGTAGTAGTAGTATTTTTTTTTTTTTCTTCTTACATTCTCTTTTCCACATTCATTGCACAAATATTAAGAATATTTTCATACCAAATGGTTTTAAAGAACATTGAATTGTTAAAAAATAATATTCTATTTTGAAAGGAATTTTGTCAGACTTTTATTTTGAAAAATGGTATTTTTATTTTAAATAAATGAGGGTCAACATAAATAAAAAATATTCATGGTGGTCTGTTTGTATTATTAGATATACAATTGTGCTTGATATATATGTAAATATAGATATGATCAGAAGTAAGTTTTAAAATAAATAAATAAGATAAAATAAAAATGAAATGTCCATTGTATATTTCAAAATAAACTATGACCCAGAAAAAACAGAACCCACAAATTTTGTAATAAAACTATTATTTTAACTAGGGGTTAGTTTAATGAGGAAATAAATAATTTGGGTTCTGTTTTTTCTGGGTCACCCTGTAATATAATGGGATTTTGATGAGAATTTAGCCGTAATATAATGGGATTTTGAGTATGATTTGCAAGTCTTACTTAACATTAATTTTTGGCATGAGAATTTTCAGATTCACACATAAAAAAATTAGATAATTATCCTTTTTATGGAAATTTCCGCAACAATGAAATTACTTACTTTTTTTCTTTTTTTTTTCCTGAACTTTTTTTAGCTATGTTTTAAAGTTAGTAATCCTTAACTTTTTCCTCGTAAATTCCTACCATAAAATAAACTGAACCCTCATTTTATATCCATGTTTTTGCAATAAATGTTTTATTTTTCTTCAAAGTGGTGTTATTTATTTGAATTAATACTATACATGTATACATGCAGTATTATAATGAAAATGTTGAATAATTGGGTGTTAAACTTTTAAAAAAACCCACAACGCTGTTATCTGTATCTCTTATTCTCTAAATAACGGGTTAAAGCATAGAGATACATACAATTTGAGTGCATAATCAGAAAGAACATACAATTTTACATAAGAATACCAAATTGTATCAAAATTGCTCCAAAAATAAAGAAACGGTGAAGAAATCACTGAATTTCTTTTTTTTAAATGGTCCGTGATTTGACATATTTTTGAAACAAAATCATGTCCACATTTGTACCCCCAATTTCGGGGTTTTAAATTCTCATAACTTTTGAACCACTGGGGATATTTGCATAATTCAAACGGTTCTGAACTCCATTATCGGAAATTGGGTTATCTGCCCGCACCGGAAGCCCGGACAATAGGGGACAGAGGTAAGAACCCTGACTCGACAGAACAGGCCCGACAGGCAAAGGGAGCAGTACTAGCTGATACAAGCACATAGAACAGGCCCGACAGGCAAAGGGGCACTACTAGCTGATACTAGCAGAAGAATAGAACTACCGCGACTTTACCGGACAACGTAGAGACATTGCAAAGATTAATATAATTAAGATAAGTGTATTTGAATCTCTTGTATTACCTATAAATATATCCACGTCAGGAGAAATCCTCTGGCAACTCTGAAAGACAATTACACTACTCTTAAAGACATTTACAAAAGAAATGTATACACTCTAACACATTAATAACTAACCCCCAAATAAACTGTTAACCCAAATATACATCCTACATTTGCCTTGTACCTTTCCTTTATACAACAGTCTTAAACGTGACTACTTGTCTACTTTATTTCTGTTACCATTTACACAGCTCTATATAACTAATGTGATTAAACAACAATAACCTCAAATAAAAAAAATCAACTGGGAATGCTAATATACCACCTTCTTCGATGATCTCCCTTAACATATTCACCACTTTGTATTTGACTTTGTCTTGCCAAATCACTCCTCCAGCTGGTCTTTTGATGTACCTACATGCAATGTGCAGCCATCCAGCAATGGAGTAATGGCTAACTACCTTCCCACAAATCTAGAAGAGTTATTTCCTGCTCAGTAGGAATATCATTTCCTCTTCAGAACACCATCTTAGTATTCTTCTTCAATTGGAGCCCCAATGTTCTGAAGAAGAGCTTGTGATAAAAAAAAACTTAGTATTTCTGAATTCAAGGAACATGGCTTCAGAGTGGACTTTTCTCCCTCAACATCAGTATCTCACTTTCATTTTCTCTACTCCGTATTCTCCCACCAACTCATTGCACTTTATGAGCAAACTGATGTGCCCTTTCTATGATGGTCTATTTATAACCAGTCATTTATCCGGATCATACACATCCCAGCCATGACATACAGGCATTCCAGAGTGGAGCACTAGCACTAGCACACCTGGATGTCTTTGTGATTCCATCCAACCTCAGAAGTGTGATCTAAAAGTATTAAGAAGAGTGAAGCTTGAATGTTAGTCTTTTTCAGAATTTAACCTCTTGTGGATGGATGATGACTAAACATACATGAGCACACAGCTCTGAATAATGTGTTATCACACAAATCAACCTGCCTGCTTTCTATGCCAAATACATGCATCTAATCCTGTTCATCCTAGCGATTCTAATGATACTTGAGTTCCCTTTTTGATATAAGATTTGAGGATGTGGAGAATATAAAAGAAATATGGGGGACACAGTGTCACACTATATCAAAAAAGGAATTCAAGAGGTTCTTCAACCAATGAAAAACTTACTGAAATAAGTGTGTTGAATGACAAATAGATTATTTTGAAAAAAAATTAATGTTTCATCTATTGTAATTTCTTCCTTGGGGAAATACGGATTAGTCTTGATACTTCTTTGAACACCTCTCATATTTTGAAGAAAATTCATAATTTCATTTATTGTTCATTTCTGTTTTCATATATTCAACTTCAATCTCTATACTTTTTGAACAGACCTTTTACTACCCCAGGCAAAATTATGGAATTAGCACTCTTAGGTTTTTATTAGCAGTAGATATATCTAATAACCGATAAGGCGCAAAACATTTGAATAGCTGAACATTCTGGCTCCATAAGATGTTAAACTAAATCAAATTATTTAAATTAATCATATAATTATTTTCCAAACCAAAATAAAACAAACAAATACCAGCAGAAGCCTTGATGTGCAGATCAGTCTACATTTTTAAAAGACTGTTCTTGCAGACCTCAAGAAACTTGTTGGGTATACATAATTGAAAGGAAACATGGTCCTAACAAAAGAACTGTCAATTGAAATAATAGAAAGGATCATAAAACTTCAAGAATTCAATCCACAGTGTGAAATGCTTGTTGTTCAGTCAACTGTGTCTAAAATTTGGTGCAAATGTAAAAGAAATGGAGTAGTTAAAAATTTCCTTTTTAACTACTCCATTAATAAAAAGATGTTTTACATCTTATCTGTTATTAGTTTATTTATTGTTAAATTATAAACAAAAACAAGTGAATGTCCTTTAAGTGTGCTAATTTCATAAATTTTGTCAAGTAACTTGACTCAAGTATGATTCAATAAATACAAGGCTCCATTTTGGCCTGCTCCAGGAACTAGTTTTATATCATGCCCATAGGGAGTATTTTCAGCTACAAACTAATTTTTTCTTCTGATTGAATGATTTTTAGGTTGGAATGATGTTGGTTGGCACAATCCCTCCATGCTGACACCAAACCTAAACCATCTTGCCAGAAAAGGTGTTATACTCAATTCTTCATATGTCCAACCAATCTGCACACCGTAAGTAATTTCTGGTGCCTTAATTGTTTTTTTTTTCTTTTCTTTTAAATTCTGCCATCTAGATTGATATTTTTTTTAAAGTTGATAGAAGAGAAGAAAAAACAATTGAATTGTATACCTATTTTAATAAATACATTTCGATGAGGCCAAAATATAAAGTTTATAACAGTTTATAATATTGTTTTACCCCTCATCAAAAGCTTATTTTCACATTGATTTATTAATTCTGATTTCATGATATTAGGTATGAGTGAAAAGAGAAGCTCAATTTTTTTGGTGAAAACTTCAACAGTCTATATTTAGCAACACTAGCCGTTTCGTTGATTGTGTTGGACATTTCCAAATTCCAACCTTAATCAGTTTAAATCGCAATTTCTCGCGGTCCTGCCAAGCTTAAAAATATTTATATGGTTGGAAAGAAAAAAAAGTAATCTTTCTAAATATGTAATTTTTATGTGTTTTTATCCATTGCATTATTTTTTATGGCGAGTTAAAATAGTATTTTTCTTCCAACAGCTGTAAACGCGAAATAAGATTTTTTTTTCTCAGAATAAAAATAACATGATAATTTATGTCATAAAATCAAACTGGCTAATCTTTATCAATATTCTTGAAATTTTACACTTAATTAGCACACACCTTAAAATACTAGGAAGGACTTGTTTTTTTTCTTTTCCGAAATTTGGAAGCGAAAATATGATATACTTTTTGAAGAAATCTCCATCAAAATTTGTCTAAGATAATCAAAAAAAAAAAGCATTATGTCACTAATACTAGGTAGTCTGAGAATTATTTTCATATATAACATGCATTATTTAGATATTGCTTAACCATCAGGCTTTCATCATCAAAGTTTCAATTTTGGAAAAAAAACAACTTAAAATCACGAGAAATGTAAACAAAACTCAGCATGCATGACCGGGTTTGTGTAAAAACATATGTAAATAGGTAATCTATTTCTTTTATGTAATTCAACATAAGCATTTAGAAATGTATTTTTAAGTTCAAAGGGATTGTTATATATTTAAATTAATATTATATATGTGTATACATGCAGTATGAAAATGTTGAATAATCTTGTGGTAAACTTTAAAAAAAAACAAAATACCTGTTATCAGTATCTCTTATTCTCTAAATAATTGGTTACAGCATAGAGATACATACAATTTGAGTGGAGAATCAGAAAGAACATACAATTTTACATAAGAATGCCAAGTTTTATCAAAATTGCTTCAAAAATAAAGAAATGGTGAAGAAATTACTGAATTTCTTGTTCTGAATTGGTCCGTGGTTTTTACATATTCTTTTAACAAAATCATGTCTACTTTTTTACCCCCAAATTTCGGGGCTTTAAATACTCATAACTTTTGAACCACTGGAGATATTTGCATAATTCAAATAGTTTTGAACTCCATTTACATATCTCTATTTAACTAATATGATTAAATAACTGTTATAGGTGATATAACCTATGTACATAAATGGAATGCGCCGACGACTACTATAAGTAGCAGGGACAATTGTGGCTTGGCATGAAGCAACGCGAGTCAGCTCGCAACTGTATGGTCGGACGCAATCTCCACTTTCTTTTCTGTAATTTCTACTCCTTTTTGTTCAATACATTTGTATACATTTTTACCAGTTGTTTGTCTTATTTTTGACCCTTAAAAACCCCACAGCAATAACAATAAGCTCAAAAAAATCAACTGGGAATGCTACTATATTTAAAGCATATATTAAAAATATGAAAATGCCATTCTTAAGTTTTTCTTCCTTTACCTTTTTCCAATAAATTTCTGTCTAAAAAAACAGAAATCTACTTTCCTCTATCATAATCTAAGCTGCTTGCTTAATTGGTCTTCGAAAATACTTTCTACAGAAAACTTTCAGAACCTTGTTGGCAGGGCTTAGACTACACTGACTGCTTCCTCAGTAGATGGTTATGACCCCCTCCCAAACAAGGGCTATCTTAGGCATGACACTAACCTGTATCTAGTGGTGATGCTTCAGTTTGGAAGCTCTGAGGAGTGTAGAGTACCCCCTCATTGCAATTATTCCCAGGTCCACTCTGTGCAAATTATAAAGCTTTGAAACACAAAAAACATTTTTACTCCAAAATTTTGAATGGAAACTTCTTTTATAATAAACTTCATCCTTATTTAATTATTGAAAATTTTCTTAAAATTCAATAATCAGCTAATTCTTTTTTAAACTTTTGAAATATCAGTACTTAATTGCTGTCTAAAAAAATACAAATTTTTGTTCATACCTACATAATATAAATTTTAATCTTATAGATTGTTATTTTTTTTTTAGCTGGAGTATTGTCAATATCAACATTATTATTAATTTTGATTAGTATTTCCTTTCATCTTTTCTTTAATTTTAGTTTCTTTTTTTTTTTAATTTAAATTTATTTGCAATTCATAAATTTCATTATTTTTACAAAAATGATGCATATTAGAGACAATAATTTTTTTTTTCTTTTTTCCTCCAGGAAGTCTAGTTGCCTATATCAACTGCTTTATTAAGGTATGAGACCACCCTTTCAGCTGGGGCTGTAGAATATGCTTACCCATCTGCAGAGGGGTAAGATCCACCAAATGAGGCCACCTGTTAGCTGTAGGTGGCAACCTGTGATGGAATCCTGTTGGCTAAGCAACTTAGTGGTCATGTGACTTGCAACACTCCACTTTGGCACTGGTGTAGCCCAATATAATCAACCGGCTGGTTGCATCAAGTGCTAGCACCTATATATTTAGTCCCGACCATATAAAGCATTTATAAGCACTATTTTTGAAAATCAAGCATGAGTATAACTTATCAAACAGAATTCTTAAGCTTTTTTTGGATAGAGGCATCTCTTAGGTGGCATTACTAAAAAAAAGTAGGAAAATATAGATCCAATATGTCAAGAACATTTTTATAGCTAAAGGTGAGTCAATATTAACAAAACATGTGAGTACATATTTCAATACACGTATGATCAATTGAAATAATGAACTGAAAACTGTCCCCATCTGCCAGCAACTTCGGGTAACCCACCCGAAGTTGCTGGCAGATGAGTAAATGCATTCATTCTTTCAGTCGGGCCACTTGAAACAGTTATCAGCTGGGTGCATGGCAGATACTACAACCTCTTTATTTAAAACATCAGTTACCTCTCCAGGATACTTTTGTTTGTAGTATTGGACCACTACCCAATCTCAACTCCAAAATCTGTGATTTCTTCCTCAGCATCATTTTCTATTGCTGATTCATCTTCAGTCTCCAAAGATGCAGATGCACTAGGGTTGAAATGAACAGTGATGATAAAAACAAAAAGATGTAATGTACGTCAACTTTCATACATGACTTAACATAGCAATAACAGCTCGTTTCGTAAAATCATTGGACAGACAATTTTTCACCTTAATTGGTTCAAATCGCAATTACTCTGATATTTCTGATTCAATTAAAAATATTTATATGGTTGGAAAGAAAAGAAAATAATCTTTCTAAATATGTAATTTTTATGTGTTTTTATCCATTGAATAATTTTTTACAGCGAATTATAATGATATTTTGCTACGAAAACACAAAATATGACCTTTTTTTTTTTTAAGACTAATTTTTACACGCTACATTGTTTTTCAAAATCATTGTGGCTAATCTTTATCAATATTCTTGAAATTTTACACTCAATTACAAGACATCTGGAAGACACCTGGAACAGGACCTTTTTTTTTTGTTTCTAGGTCACGTGGAAGCAAAAATACAATAGAGTAAATTTGAAGGCAATTTCTTCAAAAAATATAAGAGAAGCAAAAAAAAAAAAAGCACTATACCAGTAATAGAAGACACTCAGAATTATTTCCATATAATGTATGAAATAAAAATGATTGTATACCATCAGGGATTTTGCTCAAAGTTTTAATTTTGAAAAGAAAATGTCAAATTTACTCGATTTTAAAATGCAAACAATCTCTCATAATTCTGGCCTTATCAGCTTAAAAAAGTAATTACTAGCGTATTTCGGGTCCAATTTTTAAAATATTTATATGGTTGGAAAGAAAATGAAATAATCTTTCTAAATATGTAATTTGTATGTGTTTTGAATTATTTTTTACAGTGTGTTAAAAAGATATTTTGTCTTCGAACAGGCAAAAATACTGTATACGATTTTTTTCCGTGTCCAAATTCTAACGCGTTACATTTGTAAAATCAAAGTGGTTAATCTTTCTCAATATTCTTGAAATTTCACACTTAAATAAGAGACACTTTTAACTACAAGTAGAAACTTGTTTTTTTCTTTTCCAACCTTTTGAAGTGAAACTACAATAGACCAAAGTTAAAAGCAATTTTCTTTTTGCCTAATAGGAGACATCTATAGGTTGTCTTATATAATATGTGAAATAAAAACGATTATATACTGTCAGGAATTTGCTTTGAAACTTTGAATTTTGAAGAAGAAAAAAATCAAATTTACTTGCCTTTCGAACGTAAACAACTTTCAGCTTGGCATCATTTATCCAGACCATACCAGTTTAAATAGTAATTCATCGCTTATTTCTGGTCCAATTTTTAAAATATTTATATGGCTGGAAAGAAAATAAAATAATCTTTCTAAATATGTCATTTTTATGTGTTTTTAACCATTGAATTATTTTTTTACGGTGAGTTAAAAGGATATTATTTTTTTACGGCGAGTTATTTGTTTATTATTACACATAAACAAAGCTGCACACGGGCAAGCTTTGTTAAATAAAATTATATAAAGAATTATTCTATTTCTTGTATGTAATACAACATAGCAGGTATTTAAAAAGGTATTTTAAGTCCAAAGTAATGTTATTTATATAAATTAATACTATATATGTGTATATATGCCATATTAAAATGAAGATGTTGAATAATCTTGTGGTAAACTTAAAAAAAAAATCTTGACATCCCTACTTCTTATTCCCCAAATAATGGGTTCTAGCATGGAGATACATAAAGTGCAGAATCAGAAAGAACATACAATTTTACATAAGAATGCAAAGTTTTATCAAAATTGCTCCAAAAATAAAGAAATGGTGAAGAAATTACTAAATTTCTTGTTTTGAATTGGTCCGTGATTTGACATTTTTTAACAAAATCATGTCCACTTTTGTACCCCCAATTTTAGGGCTTTAAATTCTCATAACTTTTGAACAAACAGTTCTAAACTCCATTTACAAAGCTCTATATAACTAATGTGATTAAATAACAATAAGCTCAAATAAAAAAATCAACTGGGAATGCTACTTGACATGATTGTTAGAGATTTCAAAAGAATATTCTCAGTATAAATATTTAAAACTATTTAAGTTCTGTCTCCTTCTTAGGAAGAGCACATGGAAGAGGCACCATTATGTATAAACCAGGTTTAATTCCAAACTAAAACCTTCAAAGTTGCACAAAATAATAAGATAACAAACAGTTCAGTAAGACACTAAATAAGTACTTACTGTTATAACACTTAGGTAACTAAGAACTTAGTTCACTGTCTTCTTCTTAGGAAGAGCACATGGAAAAGGCTGTCATTATATATAAACCAGGTTTAATTCTAAAACTACCAAACTGTGTCTTCTCGTAGCAGTAACTTCACTCTCACACCTCGTTCTACGTGACTAGTTTGCTGCCACCTTGGCAAATGAATGAGCTCCTTTTATATCGTAGGCGTAATTTGCATAGGCCATGCTCATGCCACGAACGAGACATAACGAAACCACACCTTACAAATTCGCTCGTCAACGGCGACCATGCTTCTTCAGCTAAATTCAGGCAGAACCTGACAAGCTAAGCAGATGCGTTTTGCCGGAGGTAAGTAAGCTTGTTCATTACAAAAACCACCAAAGGTGAGTACTAGATCCATGTCAGAGTAAAAATACTTCACTAAAAGGCATAGTAACAATGAGAAGTGGATATAACACTTCTTGAAAATGTCACATGTAACCTTGATGTGGTTACGTGTGTGATATGGTTTTAATAGGAAATTTTTTTGTATTAGTGATAGAACCCGGAAACAATAGTTTGACCCTATCATAGTATTGGTTGTTCTGAAAGAGGAAACAGGTTTTCAAATAATTTAAAGGGGCCTGGGAAAGAGCTATATTTGAAAGAAATTTGGTTTCGTGTCTGACATGAATTAGTTAGTTGGGTTTCTGGTTGTCTATCATGCTGAATATAATTCAAAATGTTGCAAAAACCTTTTAATGATGAACTTTGAGAAAGAAGAACATGATTTAATGTATGATTACACATAACATTGTAGGAGCCAAAAATTTTGTTAGCTGATCGTTTTATGGTACACACAGCTAATTCCGCCATTATGGATTCATGTGTAAAAGAAAAGGTTAAAACTCTTTTTGAGACACTTCAAGGGTTGGTGATAGTCCTAAAATGGATTTCAGGAAGAGACTCTAAGATTTTTAATGTCACACTGAGGTTGACATCATAAGGGCCTTCAGAACTTCTGCATTTGAAAGCTTATGCACCATGAACCACCTCTACAACCAAGCTCTGCCCGCTTAAACAGCAGAGTGGTAATCCTTAAACAAGCTCACAAATAGAAAAAAAAAGCCCTAAAATTCCAGACGCTAACTTAAAATCAGCCAAATACTGACAAAGAAATGGCAACAACTATGGAATGAATGTATAGGCCACAAATTAACACTCCTTCAAACAAGAACCACCACCAAAATGTTCATATGGAACAGAATATACAGTGAAACATTTTGATGGAATTCAGAAATCTTGCTCACACTAGAAGAAAATTCTTCAACACAAAAAGCTATGAGAACTATTTGAAACAACAGAGCCTTTTAACATACCATATTTGACGGCATATAAGACGCACCCCCATTTCAGCAGGTCAGATTCAGGAAAAAAGTTTTTAGTGTATTTAAGCATATATTGTTGAAAACAGTCTACCATATGCTCCTGTTAACCTTGATTATAACAATACCAGCAATAAAATAAGGATGCATGGAGTTTAGGATAGGTAAAAGTACTGAGCGTAAGCTGGGTTAGTGAGCATCATAGAGAAGATTAGCCTAGGTCTACGGGAGGTCTCAAACTTCACCTACAATGTATAAGACGCAGGGCAATTTTGAGCCAAAAGTTTGACAAAAAAGTGCATCGTATATGCCATCAAATATGGTAATTAACTTGCTGAAAAACCCCTGCCTTCTATCAAAAATGTCCAAAACCTCAACCACTTATAGATACCAACCAGAAATACTTCAGTAGATAACAACTACTGGATCATTGACATTTTAAACGTTGATATTGCAACTATTTACCTGTTCAATAGGATTGTTAAGATATATTTTTGTACCATATATACTTGAAGGCTGATTGTAAAACTAACATCAGCATAAAGAAATGACATAAAACCAACCAATCAATTTTTTTTGCAGTTCACGTAGTGCATTTCTGAGTGGTTATTTTCCTATCCATACTGGCATGCAAGTAAGTACTTTTATTCCATCTCTTCTTTTTAAACCCTGTTTAATAACATACAATAGTAAATTGTAAAAACTCTTGGTCCTTCTAACCCTGCCAGTGGGGTTCAGAATATGCATCCTCTGTAGAGTGGTAAGACTTCTCCACCAAAGGAGTGCCGTGGGTTATCTCGTAAAACAAAGATTTCATCTCTGCAAAAAAATCTCTTATGGAAGAACAGTCATTGTCCCGTGTAGGTCTAGCCATGTCTAAAGTCAAGAATATCTGTTCTACCATAAATCTTTCATCCAGATATTTACTACTGAGAATCTCCAAGGCTGTATCAAAACTTTCCACCGAAATGGTAAGGTGGCTGAATATCTTCAGGGCATGACCCCTGAGATGGTTCTTTAGAATAATCAATTTAATTGCCTTATCACTCATACCTAACACAATTTTCAAATTGTACTAAAAATTCTTATAAGCTAACTTATCACTGACCAGACTACTTGGGTCAAACACAGGGCACTTTAATTTAGAAGCCAAGTCATATTGAATAGGCTTTTTATCAGGAGATGGCGACTTGCTATCCCTACATGAAATTTTTCCTTATACAAGGCGAGGTCATTGATAATGCAAAGATTAAACAATGACTCTTCCTTATTCTCCCTATCACACAATTCAGCATTAACTTCAGGAATCCAAGATTTGCTCATTTAAATGAGATACGGTGGCAAGGCATTCATTAATTAATTCCTTCTGTCCAAGGAGGGAATTCTTTACCAAATCTTCCCCAGCTGTAATAAATTTCACGGCAGAGGTTATCTTCTTAAACATGTTCTCTTTTTAATAAGAGACTCTACCCCAGTCGTATCAGGCATCTTAGAAATTTTCTCCAACCAAATTTGACTAACAACTATCAAAAACATTCACAGAAAAAAACGAAGGGAAAGGCGCAACTAGCTCAATACAAAAAAAAAGGGATCTTGCTGCCTTAGGGTAAAATAAATTTTGAACAAAGGGAAGTTATGCTTCCAAGAGTTATTTTTTCTTTACATAAAAAAATTATATGAATTACAATTAGCAGCAAAATTTTCCACCCACAAAAAAAAAGGTATCAAATAATTATGAAAGAAAACTCAGGTTACACAGGTTGAAATTTGTCCTTGGAAATTTCCAGCAAAGTATCCCAAGCTAATATACAATTCTTGTTTCAATCTAAGTTAATACAGGCTTACAGCTACAAATTCTAATGTGCCAGGCACATTTACAATTTAATTTATAAAACTTCCATCAATTTTACGGTAATTAAAATTTTTTCTCTTTTAAAAACTCTCTGCAAATTCAGAATGGTAGCTAAAAAAAAAAGAGGAAACAGGTGATTAAATTTCGTACAATTCGTGTGGCCATTTTAGGGCTGTAGTTGAAAACAGCTTTTTAGTGAAGATCCCTTGTGGCATAAAGTTTGATCCTTTCTTGAAGTAGAAAGATATAGTATCAGTTTGATTCCTTGTCTGCTGATCCGTCCTTAAAGTAGTTGTATCCTGTCTTGAAATAGAGAGTTGTATAATCCTCATCTGTTGGTCTGTCCTAGTAAGTAATTCTTTGATAATTTATCAATGCCTTTAAATAGTAAATTAAATACAATTGGCCGTTTTTGATTGGCCAATTCAGCTACTACTGTTTTAGAACAGTCTATAAATATAATAAGTCTTGGTCATTAGCACATCTTATACCCAAAAGAATCCAACACACACCCTATTTTGGTAGAGGTAGGTTAGTCCAGTGAAAAATAAATATTGATTTTTTTTGTTCTGTTAAACCTTACTATTATTATTATTATTATCATTATTATTATTATCATTATTTTGTTATTATATTGTTACTTTTATTTCTTCATTTTTTTATTCATTTTTATATTTTCTTTTCCTATCCCTTTCTTTTTCACATTTAAAAAAAAATTTTTTTTTCTAAATTAGAAAAATACAATAATACAGAAATACGGTTAGTGATTTAGTAGTTAAGTTTTGACTAGTTTAATGTTGTACCCAGGGGACCAGTTTGGGGGAGTCTTACCCTTCTGCAGAGATACAGTTGGCGAATTCTACAGCCCCAACCAACGGTAAAAATATCAGCTAATTTAAGATTGGGTAGTAATAACAGCTCGTTTTGTAAAATCATTGGACATAAACAATTTTTCACCTTAATTGGTTCAAATCATAATTACTCTGGTATTTCTAAATATGTCATTTTTATGTGTTTTTATCCATTGAATAATATTTTACAGCGAGTTAAAATGATATTTTGCTTAGAAAAAATGAAAACATAAAATGACATTTTTTTGTTGTTTTTTTTTGTTTTTCTTTAGACCAATTTTTACACGCTACTTTGTTTTTCAAAATCATAGTGGCTAATCTTTATCAATATTTTTAAAATTTTACACTCAATTACCAGACACCTGGAAGTACAAACAGGACCTTTTTTTTTGGAAATGAAAATACAATAGAGCAAATTTGAAGGCGATTTCTTCAAAAAATATAAGAGAAGCAAAAAAAAAACACTATACCAGTAATAAAATACAGACTCAGGATTATTTGCATATATAATGTGTGAAATAAAAATGATTGTATACCATCGGGGATTTTGCTCAAAGTTTTAATTTTGAAAAGAAAACCGTCAAATTTAGTTGATTTTCAAATGTAAACAGTCTCTCGTAATTCTGGCCTTATTGGCTTAAAAAAGTAATTACTAGCGTATTTCGGGCCCAATTTTTTAGATATCTATATGGTTGGAAAGAAAATGAATTAATCTTTCTAAATATGTAATTGTATGTGTTTTTATCTATTGAATTATTTTTTACAGCAAGTTAAAATGGTATTTTGTCTTAAAAGGGGCGAAAACATGTTACACACATTTTTTTCTGCACTCGATTTTCTGTGTTACTTTTTTTTTTGTAAAATCAAAGTGGTTAATATTTCTCAATATTCTTGAAATTTCACACTTAAATAGGAGACATTTTTACTTACAAGCAGAAACTTGTTTTTTTCTTTTCCGAATTTTGGGAGTGAAACTACAATAAACCAAAGTTAAAAGCAATTTCTTCAAAAAATATAAGATAAGCAACAAAAAAAAGTACTATATCCCTAATAGGAGACAGTCTTAGGATTATTTTCCTGTATAATGCGTGAAATAAAAATGATTGTATACCATCAGGGATTTGCTTTGAAACTTTGAATTTTGAAAAAAACCAAAAAAAAACCCTCAAATTTACTTGTCTACATAACTTGTTTACGTAAACAACAGGTGCCAATTTTTCAGACCTTACTAGTTTATATAGTAATTCATTGCTTATTTCTGGTCCAATTTTTTAAATATTTATATGGTTGGAAAGAAAATGAAATAATCTTTCTAAGTATGTAACTTTTATGTGTTTTTAACAATTGAATTATTTTATACGGCGAGTTAATACGATATTATTTTTAAACAAAGCTGTACATGCACGCAGGCTTTGTTGAATAAAATTTATTCTATTTTTTGTATGTAATACAACATAGCAGGTATTTAAAAAGGTATTTTAAGTCCAAAGTGATGTTATTTAAATGAATTAATACTATATATGTGTATATATGCTGTATTAAAATGAAAATGTTGAATAATCTCGTGGTAAACTTTTAAAAAAAAATCTTGATATCTCTACTTTTTATTCCCCAAATAATGGGTTCCATGATGGAGATACATAAAATTTAAGTCCAGAATCAGAAAGAACATACAATTTTACATAAGAATGCAAAGTTTTATCAAAATTGCTCCAAAAATAAAGAAATGGTGAAGAAATTACTAAATTTCTTGTTTTGAATAAGTCCATGATTTGACATATTTATTTTAACAAAATTTTCACCCCCCCAATTTCGGGACTTTAAATTCTCATAACTTTTGAACCACTGGGGATATTTGCATAATTCAAACAGTTTACTCAATTTACAAGGCTCTATATAACTAATGTGATTAAATAACAATAACCTCAAATAACAAATCAACTGGGAATGCTAGATTGGGTCCCTATGATAGCATCTATAAAAGTATTCAATTTTACTTTAGTCATTAGTTGTGTAAATGTGTCAACTATATCCTGTTCTGATTCAATATACTTGACCCCTTTTTAATTTCATCCCTAATAAACTGGTATTTTATATCAATATGTTTTGATCGTTGATGGATTATGTTTTTTTTTTTCCAAAACAATGCAGAATTGATTATCACAGTAAATAGTTTTAGGGTTATTAAAGGTCCTTGGTTTTGTGACACCTTCAAGTAATGACTTTAGGTAAAGTGCTTCTTGGTTTGTCAATGCTAAGCTTACATATTCAACTTTGCAAGTGGACTGCGGCTTTTTGGATTTCCAAGAAATAATTGAGCTTTTGTGTGATAATTTAAAGCAGAATCTAGATATACTCTTGCAGTCGTTTGCATTAGCCCAGTGAGCAGAATCTGCTTTGCTCTTATTAAATGAATTACTGTTGGTTTGTCTGTATTGAGATAATTTTGAAACCGTAAAAGAGATATCCAGTCTTGTATGATGTAAATTAAAGAACCAAGAATTTCCTCTCCGCTGGAAGAAGGGTTCTTGACATGTGGTCTATGGGTTTATGTGACCCGTTGTAAGCCTAAAAAAAAAATACAATTTATTAACTAAGGAAAGTTGCAAGATTTGTCTACCTGCAGAAGACCTGAAGACTTCTATGTACCAAAAATAAAAATTTACAATAGGAGAAAAAACTTAAAATACAAAAGTAACCCAAAAAACACAAATTTAAAAGTAAAAAAAATATAAAAATCACTTTTTCCTTTTTTTTTCTTTTTTCTTTTCAAATCTGACCAGTCACTGGACCCAGTCACAAAATTTTGTAGCTTCAAGACTACTAAATTGAAAGTTCTTTGAAGGGGATAAATAGTTTTCTACAGCAAGCTGTTCTGTGCTGCAAGAAAGTTGAACATTCTCAGAAGACAAATTCCTCCACAAATTCTTTCTTCTCAGAGGGACTCAAATCACTGCTCTTTGGTAGATGGGACTTTCTTTGAAAGGAATTTGCCAAGCCCTTTCTCCGAAGGCAGGCTCTTGAAGAAGTCAAAAATTGGAACTCAGCTGAGGAAAATCATCCTTGGAGGCAAAGTACTCTGTAGCTGGGTCCATCTAAAATAGGCCAGATGGCATCAGGTGTGGACTTAAATACCCTCTCCCTAATTATCATCAGCAGCTGGGACCAATATACATACCACTTTTATCCCTCAAAATTTTCAAACTATTCTTTCTCTCTTTATGTTTTATATTCCCTTGTTTTTCTCTATCTCTTTTCAGCATGGTGTAATTCATGGTTCACAGCCAAATTGTCTCCCACTCAATCTGACTTTACTTCCACAGAAATTAAAAAGACTTGGATACAGCACCCACATGGCTGGAAAGTAAGTTGCCTATTTCAGTTGCAGAGAAACTCAATTAAACTGATATTGCTTGGCCAAAAGTCATTACCTATTTTTTTTTACTCTAATATTTTGGTTTGGGATGTCTATAACAGGTGCATATATTTTTTACCTTAAATTTTAAAACAGCTTAAAAATATTTAAATAGATTCTTTCATTAAAAAAAAACATAGCTTCAATCACTAGACAAAAAAAAAATTAATCACAATTTAAAAAAAATGCATATTTTTCTATTCAAACCAGTTATAAAAGTTTTTTCAAAAATATCTTTCAATTTTAAAAAATCAGCATATTTTGAAAAAATTGTCCATTTTTAATCACCAGTTCAAAAAAATTTGATCGACTAAGAATCTTCCAAAAATCAATTGATCTAAATAAAAATTATTTGTAAGCAAAATTTTTTCATTTAATTATCAATTACATGAAAAAAAAATGTTTAATTTTAAATACAAAGAAAATACATCACTTCTATATAACATATTGGCGATTTTTGGCTTGGAAAATGTAAACAAGGAAAAGAAATCCATTTCAGTGTTAGTGTTTTTAGAACTATATGAGTATATGTTCAGTTCTTTAGTTTTTAACAGATCTACAACTTAAAAATAATAATTACATAATCATTTTTTAAAAAATTATTTTCTGTACAATTTTTGTTTAAATAAAATGATTTGATTTTTCTTTTTAAAATAATTTTTAGTCAAATAGGAAAAATAATGAGATATGTAGATAAATAAAATCAGATAGATTTTATATTTTTACTTTTTCATAAATAATTTCTATAGCATTTCATTTTTCTTTTTAATCAATAAAAATTTATTCTTTTTAAAATTTTTTTTAAATAACACTTTTTTGAAATTTTAAAATAGAATTTTTAAATTTTCATTAAATTACAAATAAAAATTTCCTATCTTTTAAATGATGACAAAATTGTTTGAGATATACTTAAAATCTGTTGAAAAAAATAATTTAATAATAAAATGATAAAGTAAATCAAAATTTTATGCAATTTAACACGAGCAATAGATTGCATGTCTTTCTTCCAAATATATATATATATATATATATATATATATATATATATATCCTGAAAGAAAGAATAGTGTATATCAAAGGGAAATAATTCCATCAAAAATTATTTTTGTTATGGAACACTATTACATTTAAATCTAGCAAATGTTTATATTTTTTTTATTTATTAAAAAATATTCAAAATTATATCTAAAAAAATTGGCTCTGATTTTTTTCTAAAATAGCATTTTTTGATTTGCAAAAATTTTTTTTTTTTTAATGAGAAAATAACATATATCATTTATCATGGTTTATATAATTGAAAAATTGATTTTTTTTAAAGTAGTGATGAAATTGTAAAAAACTAAAAATAATAAAAAAATTTATTTTCAATATTTTAAGTATTTTTTTTTAACATTTTTAAATTTAGGAGTATATTTTAATAAAATAAATATCTAAATTGTTTAAATTGATTTTTCTTATTTTTTAATTTTTAATTTTTTTCAATTTTAATTTTCGAATTTAGATTGATTTCTAGAAAAATCTATATATGTGGGCAATACCTAACTTTGGGATTTATATTTTTAAGACATCTGTCTTTATAATAATAATAATTATTTCTTTAAATGAAGGGTCTATTTTTTAAAGAATTATTGGGGTGTGGGGTCTACTGACAAAAATTAGAAATAATTCTAATGATATTTATCACACAAAACCAATTCCAAAAATATGTTTTATATAAATGAATAAGTAGCAAAAATTTTATTAAAATTGGACAATTATTTGATTTTAGATAGATTTTTTTTAAAATTATATATTTGGACAAAAATTCGATTTTCAAATTTTAATGGTAATTATTATGTCCTCTTTTTGAGCAGTCAAAAATTAAAATAAACTTCAGGAATTCTATAAGAAAAAATATAAAAAGAATATTGGGGTTTTCTTTAATCTTATTGATTTCAAATGATACAAAGATTTTTTATGAAAAAATAACTTTTACCTTTTGTAACTTTTCCCGTCATATGTACATTTATCGTGCAAAATGGATAGGACATCCTTAGTTTTCGTTAACTGTATATCAACCTATTACTGGTTATTTATTGCTGAAACCTGATACAAATTTGTGCAGTTACATAGTTTCAAGTGTTCCTATCTACTAACAATTACTATAACTCTCCATCAGAATGGACCTGGCAATAATGGTAACAAAGAAGTAACTCAACATTCCCCAGAGCTCCATAACTGAAGTCTCACTATAGGATGCAGTTTAGAGCCATACCCAGGACAACCCTTGGTTGGGGGGATATTAACCCTCTGTATTGATACAGTGATGCATTTCTGAAAAAATAATGCAATTTTATCTGCCCATTATAATTTACATTGTATAAAACTTATGTAGTATAACACGAGATGAAGGATATTTTGTTTCTATTGTAATGATTTGATATAACCATCTGAATCACAACTATAGGTACTTTAAACTACTCAGTTAAATACAAAAATCTCAGACAATTGTAAATACAGATGTTCTCATAAAAGAAAAAAATATAAACTTTAGAAGTATTTAAAAAACAAAAAACTTGTTAAGCAACTATAATTTTTTAACCTGGGCTAATACAATTACTGTGTGTGTTGGCATCCATCCGTCTACTAAAGACGATCACATAGTGTCCACTTTTCTTTTTTCTTTTTCTTTTTCTTTTTATCTGCAACTGTGTGAGTGGCTGAGCTGACCAATTTTTGAATGGCAATCTCTGGTGCAGTGACTGCAAACAAACAGTGATGCTTGCTGGAGTTGCTGTTGTCTCTTCTTCCTTTTGGCTTTCTTTTCTGTGGCAGCTACTTTCCTCTCTTTTTCACTCCTTCTCGTTCCTTGTTTGACGAGGAGGCACCAGGTCGCACAGTCTTTTGCACAAGCCTCCCATGTGTTGGTATTGATGTTGATGAAGCATGTCTTCAAACTACGTAGTCTGGGCAGGATTTTATGGAGAATGAGCTGTCACCCAATCAGCAGATCCTCCCTCTCCACACAGGCGTAGTGATCCAAAGTAAAAGTAGGAACCAGTGCGGTTTGGCAATGGCGGTGCCGCAGAAGTTGCTGAAGAGTACTGAGATTCAGCACCACCCACCTTCGGAACTCCAGCTCTGGATTTGTTTTTGGGGTTTACTCACTTAGCCCTTTCCTTGGGATAAGCTAGAGCTGCAAGGCCATAGTGGGTTTATAAGACTTTTCCTTGTCCTAGATGAGTTGCTGACCAAGGTTAAAGAGTCCCTTCTAGCTGGTTTTGTGATTTTTGAGTAGTTGTGTTCCCCAAGAGTTCATCCACTCTTTGTGAAGTTACTGGCGCCTTTGAATTTTCTAAGTTGGGACTTAGTATAAGTCCATCAATTTTTGTTGGAGGCAGATAGTGTTATGGTTACTGTTGTAGGAAATGGACATGGTGACATGAGTTCAAATCCTGTGTGCGGTTGTTTACATTTCACCTAGTGCTAATACCCTTGGGAAAGGTATAAATCCTATTCTCCCACCAGCTATAGGCAAATAGTAGAGCAGACTGGGATCTTTAAATTTGGTATGACAATCGGTCTAGAAGAAAAACTCTGAATTCAAACCCGTTATCTACTAAAAAATTGAACTTGTGTTCCATCCTGCTCATGGCAGTAATTGGGTAAATACAACCTTTAGGTATCATGCTTGTGTAATGGTTCTTGTAATAGGAAATAGAATTGGCAACCTGAGTTAAAATCCTGGATAATGTTGTTTCCATTTCACTTTGCACTAATCCTCTTGGGAAGGGAAGAGTACCCCCCCCACACACACTAATGAATAAATAGTAGGGCAGACTTGGGTTTTATCCTTGGTAAGGCAAACAGTCTTGAAGATATTGAATTCAAACTAACTGTACTCAACTTAAAAATTGACTTGCATTGCATCCTGCCTGAGGTAGAGGGTTTGCATAAATACATAGCCTTCATTTATTTTCTAACCTCTTGCCTATAGTAGCCAACTGGTCATGTTTGGAATGACTTGCTATGTCTATTGAACAGCATCTGTTCTTTGTAATAGAAGTGACAATGACTTACCCAGAGCTAAACACGTTCACTATCTCATATGTCAATCTACTCTCTGGGAGCCATTCGCCAAACTGCCATTTTTATGCTGCAGACTTATTTGCATAAGATGGCAGTGAGACATTTTAAAAACAGGCGAGTAGGCATGGGGTGGCAGTTCTCCTACAGGCTTTGCATGCCTGACAATGAAGGACTTGACACCCTGTTATAGTCTTTACTTCTGAAGGTTTTGTGTGTTGGTGTGGATAACAGAATCCTGATCTAAAGTAAGAAATCAAGGTTGTGAATTTACCAGATTATCGTAGCAGCTTTTTTTTTCTAGTAAACCGTACTGTTACAAGCTTCTTGTCTATGGATTACACTGCCTTATGAATGTTGTCCAAGTCAAAGGTTAACAAGTGTCTCATCCTGGCTTAATTGATTTCTGTTTTGTTTCACTGTGTTTTCTTTGAGAAAGGCATAAATCTATCTTTACTTCCTTTTATAGGTAAAATAGTAGGACAGACTGGGCTCTTTAGCCTTTGTATAACAACTAGTCTAGGTGAAGGAAAACCCTGAATTCAAACCATCTGTACTCTGTTTATAAACTGACTGTGTGTTGCATTCTGCCTGTTGTGGAAGATTTGTGTAAATAAATACTACTCCATTGAGAAAATTGCTATTTAAGAGAAAACTCAACAGGAGTCAGTCACTGAGAGCTACCAAGCTGTGAACTTCTATTTCAACTACAAACTAGACGAGTCAAGGAAACGGCCTGAAAGTAGCATGTATGCAAGGTATTCTTAGTGACCCTGATAAGTTGTTATCAGCTTCTCTTTGCACATACATTTACATTAATGACGTCTTCAGTCATTTATAGCCAAATTGTAACCAAAACCATCAGTGTGAAATTCTTATCAGTGAATAAAAAAATACATTGTTCCTTTACACTAGCAGTTCTGTTTTTCATTATTTTTAAAAACATGTTTGTCTAAATTGCCAACCACTCCTTAGCTTTAAAGTCAACTGAAGGTGATGTGGTAAGAAAGTATCAAGGAATAACAACAAAGCAATTTTGCAAGACCCGCTAACATGTTAAGGAAAGAAAATACTTATAGTAACACATTTTCTTCTCCCCACCCCTCACTAACCTTAGGTAGTTCTATAACGCTATGATTCACATCAGTTTGAGCTATAAAATGATATTGCTATACATTTCCTATTGAGTTTATTATATTGAACAAGCTAAAATTTGTACTATAAATATTGAAAGCTAATTTGTTAACACAAGAATTATCATGGCTTGATGAAAGAAAAGAAATTAATTAATGATAGTATATCTCTTCTTATTATAATGGAGATTGTGTTTGTCTGTAACCGAAACTATATCACTACTCAAGTCACAATTCCCTTTGTTTTTTACGTCACATTCTCCATGATTTTATTTTTATTTAAATCTCAATTATTAATAAAATTGTTTTATATTATTAATACTGTTGTATAACACTATAATAATGTTATAAAGTTGACTGGCAATATTAAATTAAATACTTAAGAATAATTAGGATGATTTATTAAAAGTTAAAGTTGTAATACTTTGTAAGGAAGTGTAAAACAAAAAAAAAACAAATAAATATTAAAAATCGCACCTGGTGACCCACAATCCGTATACTGGGTTCCTTCAAAGGTCGAATCAAAAGTTAGCATCAACGAAGAACAAAATTACTAAACAAAGAAAGTTGAAAAGGTCAATTTTAAATTTTGATTTACGTAAATCAAACATTCACTTATTTTGGATTATAAGTTCATCTCAGTGCTAACTTATGGAAGAATACTATGGGAAATTACAACTAAGTCCAGCACAAGACCATTTACCCAATAATAAAAATATTATCTAGTGGCAAACTAATCAAAGAAAAGTGGGGTGTTTTTTTGTTTTTTTTCCCTTCCCGAGATGTGCAACCCAGGGCCATGATTGTGATTGGCTGTCCAATCAAACGTGACTGGAGGGGGGGGGTTCTACTCTTCCTCAGTGTTTGCGCTATGAGGCCATTGGTCCAGCATTTCTCTTGGCTGGCCAATCAGAGTCGTATGTTCAGGGTCTGGACCCCATAAAAGAAGACCCTGGAAAGGGAACAAAGCAGATCGAAAGCCGGTTTCATAGCTACAAAACTTAGGGCTTTCGCCACTTTGCCATTACAAAGTCCTGATCTTGACCATTTCAACCAGAAGTAATTAGCTGTACATCGCCTGTCAACTCACTAACTTTGACATCGAAACCCCTTTGTTGTTGTACATGATTTTGATCACGGTATGATGAAGAAAGATATTGTTGTATACAATTGTTATTAAGCGTTTCATAGTTATTGCGGTGGTTGACAGCATTGGTCATCTTCAGACCCAGTCTGAACAGAGAAAGTTTGAACCAGCTCTTCTTCAACTTTCAAACAAAACAATGTGGGCACAAGAAGTCCAAACTAGCAGGTTCATCAACCTATAAGTGGCCCATAGTGCAACACGCACTTATAGGACCACAGTTGGCCTTATCTACATATTGATAACATGCAATTGTATTTATATATAGAACAAAATAGTGGTTTAGAGTGTGAACAGGAAGGCTAATTTGCATATGGATATTAAAAACTTTATTTTAATAAATATGTGCTTAATATTGATTTCTAATTGTTTTGTTTTATTTTAATAAATATGAGCAAAAATCTCGGAGATGAATCTTAAAAGAAATCCATTAACAAGAAAAAGTAACTGTAATTTTATTCTTTATTTCTTATTTTAACTAAATAGTTAATTTAGGAAAATTTAGCAATGAAAGTCAGGAGTGATGGAAGAGTAAGTTTCAGTTCTATTTTTCGATTATACTGCCCCCCTCTGTTTAAAATCTCTTTATCTGCATTCTTATTTAGTTTCATTAGCCTTTCTAATTTAATACAATATTTTATTACATTAAAACTTAAATACTTGCACATGGAGGGTGCATATATTTGCTAGTTAATAATAAGATACACTTCAGTATTAAAAAGGTTGTTTTAAATGATGAGACATCACTGAGAAAACCATGGAATATCATCCAATGGTATCTAATTCATATACCATCAAATATATTAATTTATTTTCAATTTTTCAATTTTTTTTTTTTAAGGTGGCACCTTGGCTTTTGTAATTGGAAATGCACACCAACCTTCCGTGGATTTGATTCTTTTGTTGGCTTCTACAATGGCGCTGAAGGTTATTTCAATCATTCCCAAGGTAACGGTTGTTTTAAACTGGTCAAATTTTCTTTTAAAGGATTAAAAATTCTCTTTGTTTCTAATGTTTTAATTTTTAACAAAAGTAATGTGGTTTGAATGTTGTTTAAAAGAGAAAAAAAAGCAATCACTTATGATAGATCCAACTTGCTACCCAGATTTATAATGGGTAAAGAAGAAAAAAAGAATTGTGGGTAGCAAAAGTGGCTATATATATCAATGGCAGAATCAATTAGTGATTCAGTTTGATCAAGTGTCAAGCAGCCATATTGATTATCAGACAAACGAACAGAGGAAAGAAAGAAGAAATGACCAAAGAAAGAAGAGAAAAGACAGAACTGAAGGAAGAATTGGGCATGAACATCTAAAAATCTTTGCTCCTGATAGACTATAAGCTATTTCGGCCTAAATGGAGAGAGTAAGTAGAGAAATGATAAAGCCATTTAATGGTGAAGGAGATTTAGTTGCATGGCTAAAGAAGCTGAAGCTGGTAGCCAAACTTCAGAAGATTCCTGGTTTCACAAGCTTTCTTCTTCTTTTTTTAGCAGGTGATATACTCGCCCTCTATGATGATTGAAGAAGAACAGCTTGATGAAGATATGATAGATCAGGTTGAAGAAGGCAATCGCCAAAAGGCCCTTTGATTCTTACGAAAAACACAGAAAGGTGAAATAGACTGGGTAATCAGTTGATGTGTATACCAACAGCATTAAGAGGTTGGCAGGATATGTAGGGAGAGGGGTAGAGCTAACAGCAAAATTAGCTTTTGCGATGGGCATCTGGAAAGATATATTTGTGCTACTGCAATAATTAACTGGTGTGGAGAAAATAGCGATTAGTGATCTGATACTGACTGCAAGAGTACTGGTAAGTAAAATAATTCAGGAGCCCAGAATGGTAGGAGTGGTTGCATGAAGGATCAGAAGAAAACAAATGGCAAATGAAGTTATCCAGTTCCCAATGCTTTATGTGTCTGGGACCAAACCTAATTAGAGACTGTAAGATATCCATGGTGTCCATTTGAGAGAAAGCCTGGAGAAGCTACTCTGCATGTTCTAGTGATGAATGCATATGTTAAGCTCTTCTCTGATATACTGCTGAACAGGATGGTGAATTTGTGCAGTTATACCAAAAACACATTGACATATTCTCCTGGATGTGAGTATACCGCAAATTGTTTGTAAACTTTTATGCAACCAAAGTCAGTCGTATTCTCTTCACTTAGCTGCTGATAAACTGTGTATGTGCCTCTCCTCAAATGCATCAGGACCATGCACTTGATTCGCTTTACTCTGCCAAGCCGACATATTAACCATTTGACAACCGATTGCCCTGACTTGGTTCCATCAAACAGTGGTATCAATTTGGGGTCAAAAGACATTGCACCAAAATAGCTCGTTGGCAAATAGAGGTGGGTACTGTGATCCCCCTAACCTTTGCGGTCACATAGATGGGGCCTTTGTCAACAGCCAAACGGTTACTTTCAAATTTCCTAAGAATTTGGACTAACTTTTGCCAATTTTTAGCCTGTTTGTTTACTATAGCTCCTAATTTCAATCTGAACCATTACTATAGTCCCAAAATCCTGATCACAAACCTCATGACCATGTAATACATTCACCTGGATTCCATATTCCATTCACTTCCTCCACAGGTCCTACCTTGTGTGAACTGGAGACGTACACAAATTCATTCAAAATTCAAGAAAATCACATTTATGGCTCAAAAAACAATACACCACAATTTCATTACAATCTCTTTGAAAAACATCACAGACATTATAAAAATACATGCATGCAGCAAAACAACCAAAATATACAGTGCCAAACATTTTACCATCTACGTGCTAGTCTTAATTATTCTTTCAATTACCATCATGCACCACACAACACATTACTCTAAACCTCACCACTTCTATCAAGATTACCAATCAGTTTACAACCTATTTCTCCGTGCCTCTTTGCTTACTCTGAGGGACAATCATTTTACCCTGCTTAAACATTCTCTACCAAAATCCTTGGTCTTCAGACTTTCCTGTCTGACTTCCATACACGGACACTGCTAGTGTCTACATAATTCTCAGGAACCCTCCAACATCAAAAGTAGGCACTTATCTATCTTTATTATTTAATCATTCCCTAACCTTGCTGTCCGTGCCCAAATCCAAGATATCCTTCACGACCGAAATTTCTACCCCCCCCAAAAAAAAATATTCCTAACAACATACTTAGGGCAAGCAATTTTTCACATATTCCCAAGGGAGCAGGCAACGCGCCATTTTGACTATCCAACCTCTTCAGACTCCACAAAACATATTCCAACTTTTCGGAACCTCAAAACCAATGGAATGCAGATCTACAGGTTGCTCAAAATATGGGACATTCCTACATGGTAGATCCTTCTATAGGGCCAGTTTTGTTTTTTTTTACCATATATCCACAGATCCCTAACACGATTTGGGTAAAAAAAATCAGGTGTAAAATTAGACTCCGATCTGAACTTAACACAGCAAGGCTCAATACTACCAAAAATTATTCCATTAAAATTCAAACCAATTTCCATATACACTAAGACTGTGACCTGGTTATGGCTTGAGAAATCGGCATTAGAACAAAATACTCCGCAGGTGACGCTAGGTAGTAGATAAGGAAAACCCCCTGTGGTGATTCCACTTGGTCAGCCAAACTGTTGGAAGTACTTAGAAATCGTTTTTATTGTTTTAGTCAGAATTTATTTTGGGCATAAAAAGGAAAATATTTTTCCACATAAATGGAATTCAGATAAAAAAAGAAAAGAAAAAGGAAACTTAGATAAAAATCAAACCAGATGTTTGTTTTGAGACTTAACTCTTTGTTGAAAACTACTTGAGTGGCCAGAAGTAGTGACCAATTGATTCTAGACTTAATAGGAGAGAAAAGGGGGTGGTACTTAGGTGATGAAGATCAATGGACAAACGGAAGTTGGTTTTCATTGGCGGATTAGCACTAGGAGGGCTGGACTTTTGCCCAAAGTTGGAAGGTCCATTAGCAACAAAAGAATTGCTAATATCTTCATGCCTGCCGGAACTCAAGCGGTTCCCGGTTTAGACATTATTTAAGCTGAGTCTTGATGCTAAGACAGACAAAGGCCGTCAGTGGATGTTCAGTGAACTAGGAGCCAACAAACAAACTGACTTCTGCCAATACTATCAAAGAACTTAGAGAAAATGATTTCTCCCTTAAATTTGATCAGAGGGGAGAACTTGGCCAACAAAATACTTTAAGAACTGCCTGAGCAATATTTTTCAGAACCCATGGTTGTATTCTGACCAGAACATAGTGATTAGAAGTCCATCACTCCTACAGCTTTGAGTAAGATTGACTTTTGTATTTTCTTCTTGTATATTTTGTTGAATTTCAAAGAAAAAGAGTCATTGTTTTGTTATATAACCGTTAACCATAGTGTATCAGCTTTTGCAGCAGATTTCTGGTCATTTGAGATCAGAGCACAACGTGGGCATTCGACCAGACTTTTAGCAAGTGTAGGAAACACTGCAACCCATGGTTGATGGAGAGAATCCAATCTTGACGGCGATTTTTGGATATTCAGTGAACCCTTTAGCTCATCGGACGACAGGTTATAAGACCAACTCTTAATCCTATACTAAAATTTTTGGAAAAAATTTCTCAAACCAAACTATATTGCTGACTGTAGGCAAAAATTGAAAACACAAAATATTCATTATACTACATCACCAAAGTTACTCAAATACTCACATCTATTAAACTGAAAATGAGACAATTCTCAAAATAGATCAATACATTTCACAAACTTCTGGCAAAAAATGGGAAATTCAAAAATATCACCACTCCTTATTCATATCTAAAATTCAAAAGTTTTTTTTTTTTCTTAAAAATATTCTTCAATCAAATTCAAAAGTTTTTTCTTTCCCTCTTTTAAATATTCTCAAATTTTAAAATGACCAACAAAAACACATATGGGACAAAAAAATTTCATCACATGACCGTAGTCGAAAACTTTCTGCTGGGGGAACACATTCTTCTTAGCAATCACTACTATATGTAAGCCAAAGAGAGGTTCTACTTATGTATTAGTCTTTTTCTCTCTTTTTCTTTCTCAACATCCATCAAAAATCACTGGGGAGGGGGAGGGGTTGTATTCTCTTTCTCTCTCTTATCATCCATTGAAAATCACTGAGAAATCTACTTAAGTATTAGTTTTTCTCTCTCTCTCTCTCTTTCAACATCCATCAAAATCACTGAGGTGGGGCATTCTCTTTCTCTCAAGCCATGTATTAGCCTCTCTTTTTTCTGTCTAAACATCCATCAAAAATCACTGAGAGACTGTATTCTCTTTCTCTCTTTTAAAATCCATCAAAAATCACTGAGAGCTCTACTTATGTATTAGTCTTTCTTTCTCTCTCTCTCACTCACTTTTTTCCTCTCGTCTCCATAAAAAAAAATAAAAAAATGAACATGAGGAAAACTGTGGTGGTGGAGGTTAAAAATTTACAATTTAAAAATCTTCTATGATTCAATCACACATCTCCCAAAACCAATTTTTCAGCAATTGACATTTTCAACAATTTTTTTTTTCCAGTGGTGATGAAAAAAAATTTTCAAATTTACTATCTTAATTTATTTCTTAAAAAAAAATCCTGCAAACAATATTCAAACTGAGAAAAAGGAAAAAAACAACAATTTCACAATATTTCTAAAACAAAAAATCCCTTTTTTTTTTTTCTTTTTTTTTTCTTTTTAGTCTTTTGTGTTAGCCATCGTTTTTTTCCCCCTTGTTTTTCAACTGTCTCTTGCCATTTGCCTTAATCAAAACAAAAAATATGTCATAATTTCAACAACCCTATTTTGTTTTTAATTTCTAACAAATTTGAGTTGGATTTTTTTCTTTTCTTTTTCTTTTTTTTTTCTTTTTCTTTTTACAGTTCTAGTCTCTTTTTTTCCTTACTAAAAAGTTTTTGGTTTTTTTTCAGTTTAAGTCTCATAGTCACTTTTTTTCCTTTCTAATGTGTGTGTATGTGCATCGGTACTTATATTTTTTTAGCATGTCCTTTCTTTTTCTTTCTTTCTTTCTGGTCTTTTCTTTTATTCTAGCTTTGCTTTTTTTTTCTTTATCTTCTTCATGTTCTTTTCCTCTGTCTAGTTATGCTGTAATTCATTTCTTCTTTTTCTTTCTACTTTTTCATGCTGTTTTTCCTGTCTCATTCTCTTGTTCAGCATTTTTTTTTTTAATTTTATTTTTAGGACTCAGACTCGTCTCAATCTATGGGGGGGGAGACAACATCAGAGCAGCAGCAGCACTAGCACTTCGAAATCTGCATCGCATCTGTCTAACTAAACTAAACTACCTATTCCTATGCGTCCAATCGCACACTTTTAAGGGGTCAAGTAAAAAGTCATTACCCATCATAGCTGACAGGTAACTTTCCATGGACTCCATCATTTTAAGTTAATGGACCCTAATTCAAAATTCTAACAACATAACTTCATAATTTATAACTACTCATAAATTATTTAACAGCTCCTTTCACACCTTTAAACATAGATCTTCTCTCCTGGCACACACCATGATAACTCTCTTCCAAAAGGTGTTCTGATATTTCAAAGTTATTGTTTAGAATTAATTGAAGACATTTCATCAGTATTAAATAGAATTAACTGAAGACATTGTGATGAGACTGAAAGGCAGCCCTATGAACAAGCAGATTCCCAGCCCCCACAAACAAAGCGCGTCAGGATATGTTTGGCCTGTGCGAGGGGGAAGAGTGTGGCGAGCGGCTACGGATACTCAAACTCGCTACCTCCTCGTAGCTGAGGTGTTGTTAGTAGAGACCCAAATAAAGTATATTTGAATTTACATAAGTGCAGCCGAATGAGCAGAAATAAAGACGGACTGTCGCTGACAGGGCGAGTGAGGAAGAAAGTGTTTGAATGGCAAGTTAAATCTGACGACTGCTATTTGAAGTGAGAGTGGCGTGTTCGGTTGGGAAAGGAATTGCATTTCATTTGCTGGAGAGACTTTCAAAGGATTCATATTACCTTGAATTTTTGGACCCTTTCAAAAGAATTGCTCTGTGTATTCTTTCATTTTTCCTCATATTCCATTCAGTTTAATTCATGTTTTCCTTTGTTTAGGTTTCTAATCAAGTAATCAATGATATCAAAATGAATTAGTTAAGCAATATTGAGTTGTATGCTATTTTTAAGAAATGCAAAAACAGACTTGCCAAAGAACCTGGCTTAGTTTGTTGAGCTTGTTGTGAGTGATATTTGTAAACTGATTCTGTAATTGCTTTTGCAACAATAATGCAGCAGTCTCCAATGTAAACTCAATAGGACACTCCGAATCATCTCACCTCTTCCCCTGTCGGCTGGTGTTTTATGCACAGCGCAATCTCGAAAACATTTGCATACATACAAATACATTCTAGCATTTCCTCAAATTACTGTGCTAAAGCAACCATACTTTCTTTTCTTTTGAGCTCTTCACCCATCTTGCACGCAAGACATGTTTGTGCCCAGTTTGAGCTCTGAGGTATCTCATTTCTTTCACTACAGTGAGTAAACTGGACATTATCCCTAATATTAAAGAAAAATTCAAAGGTTATGAATCAGAATAACAGGCCTTTATTCAATTCAAAAAGAAAAGTTGAAGAAGTACTATGTATGCTATGAACAAATTATATAGAACGAGCAAAATTCCCAGTCTAAGAGGTTAGTGACAAACAATAATATCAACAATTAAGCAATTTTGTTGGTTGTGAGCCTGCTTTGGCTCAAGGAAACTTTATGCTTATGAGCTAAAAACTAAATCATTTGATAATTAGCAAGTTGCCAATATTGGTAAGCAGATTTGAACATTCTCATGTACTACTTCAAACTGCTTCAGCCATCTTTGAATGTGGTAAAATGATGAAACTCATGGACACTGAAATTCAACTCCTCTTAAAAGATGCTAGTTTGACAGTAAATTTGAAAATTTCTTATCATTGTTAACTTTTTGATTTAGCCTTTTTAAAAGTATATATTCTAATGCTTGTCAGTTTCATGTTTACTGATGTTAGTGCATCTGCTTTATTTTTTGTTTTTTTAAGGTACAAACACGCTTTCAATGGTAATCCAAATTTGGATATTACCTCTTTTAGAATTCCTAATCTCCACCATATCATTTCTCCAGTGCTTTTAATATGTATTCTTCCACTCACCTCTAGCTCAGTACTATAGCTGAATCAGTCCTCACTTTCACTTCTCTTAAGCTCCACTTTAAAGCCAGATTGACTCCTGTTAATTCAGCCACATTAATGTAGTTATAGTCATGCTTTTTTCTTAGCCATGCCACATCATCTGTTATCAAACCACCAATCTCCATGACTACAGCTGTAGAAATGCTTCTAGCATCGCACTACACCACTCTTGTTTTTGTCTCGGGGATCTGCCATGTCCAGTAACTGAATCCTCTTTCTTGACCTCAGCTAAAATTTCCTGCATCACAGCAACACTCTTTTCATCAACTTCCTCCTAGTTTAGTCCAATAGATCTTCTTTTCATGTAGCTGCATGCAGGTCATAGCCACCCAGCAATGGTATTGTGGCCCATCAATTTAACACATATAGAGAACAGTTCCCATACGATCATCATAACAAAGTGGCTTTGTTATCAATCCAAATTCTTTCATGATTCACTACTTCCATAGTCGATATCTTCATCATACCTATAAAATCTGTGTCTGTATCTGTGACAGCATTTACCCTGGGTCAGTTGAGCTGGCTCCACCCAACGGAATTCACTGTATCCCAAATGAAGGCAGGCTATGTGCAGTGATCCAATTGAAGTTATGATTTTCCTTCCAGGTTTGGAAGCGTAACTCTGAAGTGTGTCAACTGCTGATGTTCTCCAAAAAATTTGCTATGTTGTCTGCATATTCCAGGTTTGACAGATTGAAATTACAGCCAACAATGACACCTGGGAGGTTTGAGAGTGCATGGGAGATTGACTATAAAAGCAACCTATTTTGGCCTGAACAGTGCACTCCATTTTTGTTCTTCAGTAACAGAGTGTCAAGAGAGCGAAAGAGGAAGTGAAAGAAGAGGAAAAAGAAGAGAAAGTGAAAGAGAAGCTGGTGGACAATTTGAGTGGGGTCGGTATAGATATTGTCAGGCCCCTCAGGGATTCCACGGATCGGGGGACAGATATACCCGTTGGTTTAACAACATTACATGACTTGTAAAACCCGGTGCATAGATGACAGCCTCCTTTGGGATGATTCTATAGGGTCCTCATTCTGGCACACTGTCGACTATATTAGCCACTGTGCTGATAAGGGTATTGTGTTTAACCCTGATAAATTCCATTTTGCCAAAATGGAGGTGGAATTTGCTGGGTTTCTTATCACCGCCAACAGTGTCAAACCCACTAAAAAGATGATGGAAGCTATACTTCACTTCCCTACAACTACAAGCATCACGGGCGTCAGGTCCTGGTTTGGACTTATGAATTAGGTGTCATATGCCTTTTCCCAGGCTGAAGTGATGGCCCCCTTTTGGGAGTTACTATGTACAAAGAACCGAAAGTTCTATTGGGATGAAACCCTTGAACACCTATTTAGAGAGTCAAAGCAAGTAATCGCGCAAAAGATTGAGAATGGTGTCAAGACGTTCGAAATTAACAGAACAACAGGCTTGGCAACAGACTACAGCAAGACTGGAATTAGCTACTTCTTATTCCAGAAGCATTGCAACTGCCCTAGTGAAGCAGGCATGAGTTGCGGGCAGGGTCATTGGAAGCTTATTCTGGCTGGATCTCGCTTTACCAATGATGCGGAATCGTGCTACTCAACAGTTGAGGGAGAAGCTTTGGCCCTCGTCTATGGACTGGAGTCCTGCCAAATGTTTGTACTGAGGTGCCCTGATTTGCTGGTGATGGTGGATCATCAACCACTAACGACGATATTCTCGGATCAGGCCCTCGAAAACATAATGTTTAATTTCAAGGAACATGCATTAATGCACAAATTCAGGATTAAACACTGCCCCGGGAAACTCAATGAAGCACTGATTGCACTTCTCGATACCCAGCAGGTACCCCATCAGAGAACATGTGGGAACGTGTCAGTGCAATAACTACACAGATACAACAGGAATGGATGCAAATGCCCCTAGAGTGTGGTACAGGTTAATCAGCCAACACGATCGACAATGGGGTCAAAGCAGCGTTTTCGTCAATGTATAATAGTGACCCTAAGCTGAAGGCTATTACTTGGGATAGGATCGTCGCCGCCACGCATGAAGAATGTTGGATTTTAGCAGACCTAGTGCAAAATGGCTTCCCAATGTCACGTAACTAGCTCCCATCCATAGCTCTTGTTTTCTGGCCCATGCATGAGGAAATGTACTGCCTGGAAGGAGTAATAATCAAAGGCAACAAGATCCTCATACCCTGGCAACTTTGGGTTGAGGTACTAGGGTCACTCAATTCTGCACATCAAGGTGTTAACGGCATGCTGGCAAATGCAAGACAACGAATGTTCTGGCCTGGACTGGGTGCTAGCGTCAGGCAGACCAGAGCCCAGTGCCGTACCTGCAACAGGATTGCGCCATCCCAGCCTAGGGAGCCCCTGATGTCACCAGCAGACCCAGAATTTCCTTTCCAGCAAGCTGTGGTGAAATTCGTTGACATACACGGCAAAAACTACCTTGTATATGCGGATCGATATACTGGATGGGTTTAGGTGGCCCTAATGTCATCAGGGAAAGGCAAAATGGTATGCGACACATTAAGAACTTGGTTATGTACATATGGCGCGCCAGAACAACTCTCCTTGGACGGAGGACCACCATTCGTGTCACAGGAATATGACTAATTTTTGAAGAACTGGGGTATACGAAAGCGGATGTTATCAGCTTATTACTCTCAAAACAATGGTCGTGCAGAGTTAGCTGTAAAAACAGCAAAGCATATACTCGTCGACAATACAGACAACTGCAGTTGCCTAACCCATGATCGTACTGCTTGGGCATTGCTGACCCATTGCAACACCCCGTTCAAGACCTAATGGACATGGACACCGATGAGAACATCGATGTCGCATCGCCTGGCATGCAGAACGAGCCCGAGGAGGGAATAGAGTTTGACGACATCCCGAGTACGGCAGAGGGTGATGTAGGAGAGTGTCTACACCCATCGTTGAGACAACGCTCGTGTCGCAGGATACGGGCACCAAGAACCTTGTCCCCACAAATGCGTGGACAATCACACGAATACACAGATGCATACAAACCATGATGACCACATCGGTTTATCCTATAGTCACGGGGCGGGGGGAGGGGCATGTATAAGTAGAGTGATATCCTCTGTGTGTTGTCTGAATGGACTGGTCTGCCCTTGGAAGAATGGGCATAGATAAAGAGCTGAGAGGTAGCTATTTGCAATTGGTCGACCGACGTTTGAACTACTTACAAAGTCTTACGTACTTTATAATAGTCAAATCTCCAAGTTTACTAATTACTTATCTCCATAGCCACTTTGGTGCACACATTTGTCTTCCCTGTCAGGGTGTCAGAGATACCCCCCCCCCCGCTACACACATAATGAATTGGTCAGCAGGTACAGCACCATTCCCTTCTATTGGAGTACCAGATTGATACTTTTCAGCATCGCGCTCAGCTCAGCAAAATTTATGTGCTGCATATCTGTATCCAGACACAGCCAACACACATCTTCGATGTCCCTGTTAACTTCTAACACTATTCTGGTAGCCAGGGAACCTGCATCAACCAATACTGTCATTTACCGACAGCCCACACACCAGTTCTCTCTCGCAGGGTCATTCTGATTAACTTGGTGAGCTTGCACTTTAGTAGGGTGTTCCAGGTTTTGTCATCTCAATCTCTGGTCACTGTGTTGGCCCATCACTTGAGAAATTCAGCCATTGGTCTAAGCCAACTGCATACTGGAAGGTGCCTGGTGAACTTACCACACAAAGAAAATGCACAACAAGTAATGGTGACTGGAACCATTGGGATTTCATTCCCTCGCTTTCATTGAAGTATGTTATGCTCCACCCAAATGTACAAATACAATACTTTGGCTCCATCAATCCAAAATTGGTAAAAAATTTCCTGGATTTATCTTGCCAAAAGTAGGCTTTCGTCAAGGGCAAGATGGAGATCTTTTACATAGTGCAGAGTTCATTTGACCATAATGGAGTGCTGGCTAACAATGCTGGTGATGCATTTTCTTGTAGCTAGTGGGGAGCTTTACCCAGACAGAATCACTCACTTTATACAGTGCATGAACTTCTTGGTCAAATGAACATGTACAGTCTATCCCTTCTGGTCATATTTAATACATGTGAATCATATTGGCTGGTGCCAACTGGGAGGTCTCATCGTCCCTTGGTGTGACAGTACACTTCCTCCATTATGGAACATCGTTTCCTGGCCACTATCCATTTAACCCTTCGGTAGCATCGCTCAATTATAAAGTTGTCTAAGGGTACATAAGCACATTGGAAGTGTATTCAAACACCCCATTCCTCCAAGAACCTCTTGAATGATTTACTGTAAAACATGATGTCATTGTCCATCAGTAATTCTTCCAGGGTTCTTGCTCATATAGAACACAGCTTTTAACTGATCCACCACACTTTCTGTATTCTGCAACTGAAAGTATGGCCAGATTGTGAATTAAGTGGAGCCACAGTTGATGAGTGTCAAGTAGTGCCTGCCATCATAATGTGTGATGTACATCCCCAGTTGCTGCCACAAATCTTCCACCACCAGTCTTCTTGTCAGTCACTGCACCTGGTGCAGGTCAATGGACTGAAATACTTTACATGTTTTGACCACCATATTTACATGCCCCTTTATCACTGAAGATCACCTTGCTTTGCAAAGTATCATGTTCTCTTGACACTGGGATGCCTACTGATAATTGTCTAGGCCTCCAATCAAGTTTCTCTGGGACAAATAATAAGTTTGAATAGTGTCTATACAAGTCCTGCTACTGCTGCCAGGAACAGTCCACTAAATTGGAAAGGGTGGTGGTAACTTTTTATACCAGTTTACAATAGTTAACAATCTAATTCCTTTCATTATTCTTATGTCATCTCTCCACTATTTAGACAGTCTATCATGTAGTAAGGTGATTGCATCTCTTTTAGATAGCAATTTGATCATTAGACTTCAGCCGTGTTATCATAATTTCTCTCTTATCTAACATTTCCTTGATACTTGCTGTTTCTATTCTCAATCTCTTATCTGCAACAAATTTACAAAACATTTTATAGGAATCATCTTTTGGTGATTATTGTTTAACAACTCACCTAAAAGCATTGAGATACTAAATGCATTGTTAATCCCTTCTGATAGAGCCTCACTGGCTAATTACTAATTTACTAACCTCTTCATTTTGCATGATTGCTATGATATTGGATTTATTTTCTGATTATAAAATGTCCTCCTTGGCTACTACTCTCATGCAAATTTCCAAATGATGCATCCGTAAAAACACTTCTAGGTTCAAATTTTAATACTTCAAAGAAACATTGTCAGATTTTAATCTTATTCATTCTCTTCAAATCTTGAGCTGTAAATTGTGCTGATTCTACCAGCCAGATGTGTTACATGTTCCATTTTCTCCTTTGAGAGGATTTGTCACTGAGGAACATCACCTATTGGTAGTCCCAATGTCCAATCACACAGTCAAAAAAATAATCTTCCTTAAATATACAAAAATAATAAGGAGATCGAACACCTTAAGTAAAATAAATAGCACACATGACAAAAAATCAATTACGAAAACAAATATAAAATGAACTCCTAAAGACATGCATGTTTCCATTTGCAAAAAACTGTATACACAATGTTTGTTGATAAAATATTTGTCTATAAAAAATAACTAATTTTTTAAAGAAAAAATGAAATATTTTCCAACCTAACTTATAATTAGAATCTGCTAGCTCTTTCTTGCTTTTATCTTGTGAAAATTTTATGAGAGGAGTTAGAGTTATGGCCCTTTGGAAAATACTGGACCTGTGCTGCTGTTTATAGCAGAAGTGGTACAGAAGAGGGGGTCAATTTTGGCCAGAAGCGCTGTTACTGATAACAAAGTGGTAGCGGCAACAGGGGTATTTAACCCCTTGCAGTCCTACTCCCAGCCTCTTTTTGGTTTGGTGTATGAACACATCTGCCGTATGTACCAGCTATGAAATCCCTCCTTTTTACATAGCAATAAGGGCCTACTCACTTGTATTACTTATACGATTTTAGCCTGTAGGCAATTTCTTAAATTTGTTAAATGATCATTTAACCTTAAGCAATCAGTCTTGGTGCAGAGACAATAATTTTATTAATTGTATTTGACGGTTGTATTGTCTCTTCAGCATTTATATGCTTTCTTTTCAGACTCTGGAACCTTCTTGTTGTAATCGGGAGCCATCACGGAACTTTAAACCTAACCCTTTATTCAGTCCACGGGGGGTATCTTGTTCTCATTACGCTAACCATAGCTGGGGTAGAGGCATTAAGCTGTGTTAATTATTATTCTATGTTACTGCTGCCCTTGATCAGGATTGAACCTGCAATCTAGAGATAACTGTCACTTAGAACTGTCTTAACCTAACTCCTTTATCCACTAGGCCATGTGTCCAATTGGATTATGACACGAATGTTCCCGATTATGACAAGAAGGTTCCCAAGTCCGAGAAGAAATACCTGAAGAAGGCCAGAGGGCATATCGGTCGAAACATTGGACAGATAACAATGAAGATGAGGACAATAGTCCGAATAACGCAGATAATAGTTATCATCAAGCCTCATCTCAAACATTCAAAGAAATTTATATGCCTATCCTGTAATTTGAATTTTTATCGCTTTGTCAGCTGACCTGTTTTATTCCTTTTGTAAATTGTATTTTCCCCACTACTAACGCAGTGGCATGTTTTTTTACTTTCTATTTTAATTACCTTGCCTCAATGTGGGCATGTGTTTTTCTTTGTATATTTTTTATTTGCCACTGACTACTGTATTGGTCTGTTTCCTTCTGTAAATTGTATTTTTTGCCATTCCCAGTTAATGTTTTAATTTAAGGTTATAGTTATTTAATCACATTAGTAATATAGAGCTCTCTAAATGGAATTCAGAACTGTTTGAATTATGCAAATATCCCCAGTGGTTCAAAAGTTATGAGAATTTAAACCGCCGAAATTGGAGGTACAAAAGTGGACATGATTTTGTTAAAAAAATATGTCAAATCATGGACCAATTCAAAACAAGAAATTCAGTAATTTCTTCACCATTTCTTTATTTTTGGAGCAATTTTGATAAAACTTGGCATTCTTATGTAAAATTGTATGTTCTTTCTGATTCTCCACTCAAATTGTATGTATCTCCATGCTGGAACCCATTATTTGGGGAATAAGAAGTAGGGATATCAACCTTTTGGGGTTTAAAAAAAAAAAGAAGTTTCCCACAAGATTATTCAACATTTTCATTTTGATACAACATATATACACATATATAGTATTAATTTATATAAATCTGCTATGTTGTATTACATACAAGAAATAGAATAACTCTTTATATCATTTTATTTAACAAAGCCTGTCCTGCATGTGCAGCTTTTTTTTTTCCAAAATTGAAAGTTTGACAAAAATCATTAAAATTTCACACATTATATATGAAAATAATTCTGAGACTGACTTCTCTTAATTATATAGTTATTTTTCTTCTTTTTTTTTCTTTTTTTTATACTTTTTGTGGTTTTGCTGGTAGTTCCAAGTGTCTCCTAATTAAGTGCAAAATTTCAAGAATACAGATAAAGATTAGCTACTTTGATTTTACAAATAATGTAACATGTTAGAATTCGCCACAGAAAAAAAAAATTTTCAAAGACAAAATACTGTTTTAACACACTGTTAAAAATAATTCAATGGATAAAAACACATAAAAATTACATATTTAGAAAGATTGTTTTATTTTCTTTCCAACCATATAAATATTTAAAAAATTGGCCCAGAAATATATGAGAAATTACTATTTAAACTGGTTAGGTCTGAATAAACAACGCCTGTTAAGAGATTGTTTACGTTCAGAAGACAAGTAAATTTGAGTTTTTTGGGGTTTTTTTTTTTCAAAGTTTCAAAGCCAAACACTGATGATGTAGCAATGTTTACATTTTACACATTATATACAAAAATAATTCTGTGACTGTTTTCTATTACTTTTTTTTTTTTTCTGCTTATCTTATACTTTTTGAAGAAATCTCTGTCTGTTGTGGTTTTACTTCCAAAGGTCAGAAAAGAAAAATAAAGTTTCTGCTGGTAGTTAAAAGTGTCTCCTAATTCAGTGTAAAATTTCAAGAATACTGATAAAGAGTAGCTACTTTGATTTTACAAATAATATGACACGTTAGAATTCGCACAGAAAAAAATTTTGTATAGGGCATTTTTTTCTGTTTGAAGACAAAATATCGTTTTAACACACTGTAAAAAATAATTCAATGGATAAAAACACATACAAATTACATATTTAGAAAGATTATTTTATTTTTCTCCAACCATATAGATATTTTTAAGATTAACTCAGAAATACTTGAGAAATACTTGAGAAATTGTTATTATGGTCGGAAATTTAACACGTGCTGGGGGTTTGTTTATATATTAAAAACGACTAAATTTTAAGTTTTTTTTCTTCCCAAAATTCAATCTTAGTCCAGTAGAATTAGCTCATTTTGGGGCCCAACCCGGAAATAAAAAAGCCCAAGCTAAATTTAGTATCGTTGGAAAGCTTATTTATTGTAGAAAAACATATCCAAAATCCTCTTTAATTTTCCCAGGGTGAAAAAAAATATGAAACAAATAGTAGGGGTAGGTAAAAAGGCAAAATTTCTATTTTCTAAATGAAAATGACCAAATTTACCAATATTTACTGTCTTTATTTCTCCATTTTTATAATTGCAGCTCCTATTTGACTAGAACTAGTTATTATGTGTTATTAGAAGTGGTTTGGAAATAATTTGCAGAAGAATTTTTCATACATAGTCCTAAGAGGAGTGTTTCCATAAATGAACTGGAAAGAACGTAAAGGTAATTCCATGTCAAATCATCCAGGCCATATCACCAAACCCCTTCAATTTTTCTGAAATCTTGTCCAAGTGTGGATTATGATAGACAATCCCCAAAATGTGAACTTCCAAGTCTAAAAATTGGTGAAGCTATGTTGACTTTTAGCTCTCCAAATTTGAGTGGGGTCTTGGAAAATGGAGACTTTTGTGTAACCTATTTTTGCCCAAAGAATCCAAAAATGCTGCACACCTAGAAAAAAATTCAGAAAAATTTAAGGAGGTGGGTGACAATTTTACTTTTTTCTGGATGATTTGACATGGAATTTCCTGTAACTTAATAAGGTTAACTGACTACTTTCTTATGCTTTAAGAATTGGTGTAACTAGGGAAAAAGAAAGGCATATAAAACTCTTTCTTTGTCTTGCTTTTTGAAGTAATTCTACTTGCTTTAGAATTCTAGCATGCTGAAATTGACATCAATGGAAGAGCGATTTCTGCGTTCACTACAATGGCTTGCAAAAAGGATGACTTTGATTGGCATGTTTCCAAATCTTTGTCAAGATCCTTCTAGTTACATGCAGTTGGTATCTGAAGGTGAATTCCCTGGACCAACAGAAACGTTTCTGCCCATTATCAACCTGAAGTCACTGAATTTTTTATTCAGCAGCAAGCATAATTATTGAATATAGTAACCCTGTGCATTACTTTTGACCAGCCTCTATGGCTTAAAGCAGTCATAATAGCTCACTCCAAATAAATGGATGTGGTGTGTCACTTAGGAGGCTTTCATATGATGATGAGTTTCCTCTGAAGCATCAGTTCACTTATGAATGGTTACAGACTGCAAGAGTTGCTGGAAACATGCTACAGTACGAATTCTGTTGACCATATGCTTAGTGGAAAGTCAGGGCAGAGAGCCCTGCATGACATTTCTTGGTAGAGGCAGCATTGATGATAAAACTAAGTGATTCAGTACTGACTGATACCGCTTTTGATGATAGTGAACCAGCAGACAATGTCAATGACATACTAGTTGATGAGGTTATGTATGAATCACCCAAAAGTCCATATGCCCTAGACAAATTAGAAGTATTAGAACTGCAGACCATTGCAAGTGACCTTCTTAATGGCCATACAGGCATTGAAAAGGCTGGCAAATCTACTACTTTTCATTCATTGTCAAGAGCCCTTTCACTGCACAAAACTTTTCTTGCAAGCAAGTCCCAAACTGCAAAGCTTTAGTTGCAATATCTGAAGTACATCAAGATTCTCAAAGTCTTCATTTGTACAGAACGGAAAGACTGGAATACTCATCTGTATGCTAGTGTGCAAATGTTAAATCTGTTTGCAGCTATGGGGCATGGCAATTATGCTAAGTCCACGCGCCTTTATTTGCAAATGATGAGAGAGCCATCTTTGGTTGCTTGAGCAATTTATGTTGAAAGGCTGTTATACTGTATGCTGATCAGATCGTTACAGATTTGCAGATAGAACAAATAATGATATGCACTATTACATCAATAGGTGGTCTCACCTGAAGTCATGTTTTTTACGGAGGCTGTTCATATACTCTGGGTGTGAACTGACAGGGCTGAAACAAGTAACGAGAGAGTAGCATGCAGATATGGCTTGAAGTAGAGTAGAAAGAGATTCCAAGGACCTGTCCACGATGGTCTCGACTAAACTCGCATAATCCTTTTGACGCTAGTGATGTCACCTTGCGTTCTGTATCCTCTGGTCTTTCTGCCTCACCAGACGATGGTATCAACTGTAATGATGTAGAAAACATTGGGATGGAAATACAAGAGAAGATGGACAACATTTAATACGCTAAAATTTTCCCTGAGGAGGAAAGACAAAATAAAAAACCTTGCAACATTGAAGAATGAAATCCAGCTTTGTGATGATACAGTGCACCAGTGGATCCAAGTGTTCTGTTCACAAGATTGATGGTCCAGATTGAGAGGTCGGAGATCATGAAACATTTCTAAACTTACACAGATACCAACGGCTTTAGTTAAAGATCTCAAAATGAGAAAGTCAAACAAATCATCACTTTCTGCTCTTTTGAGAAGGGGTGTGCTTTCTGTATCTACAAGTATGGAAGCATAACAGTCACATATTATGTACGATTGTCTTTGACGGTTATCTGAAAGGCCCATCAAAGACCATGAGCACGTCCCTCAAAGTAAAAATATGTCTTCTGATCAACAGCTCGGAGGAGATATAGTAGCAAATGGCCCACAACTATCTTTTCTTACAACAAAAGTCAGTTGATCAAGCTAATGAAAGATGCTTTGAGTAGCATTACAAGCATTTAGCTGAAAAACGCTGACATTTTCAAATTTGCGACCTTAATCAGTTCAATTTGCAATTTCTCGAGTATTTCTTAACCAATCTTAAAAAGATTTATATGGATGGAAAGAGAATAGAGTAATCTTTCTAAATATGTAACTTTTATTGGTTTTCATCAATTGAATTATTTTTTACAGCGAGTTAAAACCGTATTTTCGGTCGAACAGCTGAAAACAAAAATATGACTTTTTTTTTTAAGGATAAATTTTACACGCTGTTTTGTTTTTCAAAATCAAAGTAGGTAATCTTTATCAATATTCTTGAAATTTTGCACTCAAATAGAAGACACCGGGAAGTACAAACAGGGTATTTTTTTTGTTTCTAGGACCCGTGGAAATAAAAATATGAGAGGGCAAATTTAAAGGTTATTTGCTTAAAAAATATGAAAGACGCTAAAAAGACTCACATGGTCTGTAATTTTAGAGGCTTTCAAAATTATTTTCCTATAAAATTTGTGAAATTTAAAGATTGTGAAGTGCTTCGGGATTTGATCCGAAAGTTTTGATTTTGAAGAAAAACCTCGAATTTACGTTACTTTCGGTTGTAAAAACAGTCTGTCAACTGACGTCATAAATAGGACCGTATTGATTTAAAATCACAATTTCTCGTATATTTATTGTTCAATCTTAAAAATATTCATATGGTTGAAAAGAAAAGAAAATAATCTCTCTAAATATGTAATTTGTATGTGTTTTTATTAATTGAATATTTTTTTACAGCGAGTTAAAAACGTATTTTGCTTAAAAAAAACGAAAATACATGATAGGAATTTTTTTCCGAGAATACATTTTACACTCTACATTTCTTTGGAAAATCTAAGTGGCTAATCTTTATGTAGATGTAATGAAAGTAACGTACCTCGGAACACAAAGCATGCGCGGACGAGTCTGGCTTGCATCGCAGGAAAGAAACATGGCTGCTGTAAGCACTACCTTTAATAATGGGCGATCTCGAACCGGCGAGAATAGTATTGCACGTATGCAAATTCTCACGAGATCGGGTGTGTATAAAAACATACGGCGACGGAGAGACAGGGAGTCAAGCGATTACGTACGACAACTGAGAAAGAGCTAGCAGTATTATTTTGACTATTGCGACAGGTAGAGGCCTTTCGAGGATATATTTGTGACATCATTACTAGTGTCATTGAGAAGCGAGTTCGATTCCCACTAGACTTTATCAATATTCTTGAAATTTTGCATTCAATTAGAAGACACCTGGAAGTACAAAAGGGAGCTTTTTTTTGTTTCTAGGACCCGTGGAAGTAAAATTACAATAGTGCAAACTCCAAGACTATTTGTTCAAAATGAGCATGATAAACAAAAAAGACGCACTCTGTCCATGATATTACAAAGTTTCAGAATTATTTTGATATAAAAATTGTAAAATTTGAAGAATGTTAAGTTCTTCGGCTTTTTATTCAAAATTTGTATTTTGAAAAAAAATCTCAAATTTATTTGTCCGACAGGCGTACGACTCCTCAGTTAAGCAGGCGTGTTTCCTCAGCTAAGAATTGTTTATGCACACAAAGTTAAAATTCGCTTATTTCTCGTCCAATTTTTAATATATTTAATATATCAAATTTTATAATATATTTTAAAATAAAATAACAATCTTTCTAAATATTTAACTTTTATGTGTTTTTAATAATTGAATTATTTTTTACGTCCGTTTCAATTTTGGAAAGAAAAAAACTTGAAATTACGAGAAATGTAAACAAACCAGGTTTGTGTGAAAACATGTAAATAGATAATCTATTTCTTTTATGTAATTCAACATAAGCATTTAGAAATGTATTTTTACATTCAAAGTGATGTTACATATTCAAATGAATATTATATATATATATATGTATACACTATACATATATTTACGTTTGGAAAATCAACCTGTGCAAAATTCGTAAACGTACAATGTACTTTTCAATCGTACATTTCAAAACAAACTATAACCCAGGAAAAACAGACCCCACAAATTTTGTAAGAAAACTATTAATTTTAACTAGGGGGGTTTAGGGTTAGTTTAATGGGAAAATAAATAATTTGGGTTCTGTATACGACGGACTCAGTTTGTCACAATTGGTCTCAAGTGTTACGGTGTCTTTGGTAGAATCAGAATTACATTTCGTTTGCTAGACAATGTATCATTTTTGAGAGAAATAAAAATATATTGAAAAATTATGAATCCACTAAATGCAGCTATAGAAATACACATGTAAAGGAAACTTGTGTACCAACTTTTATTTCGCACTCTAAAAGTTTTTTGCATTAAATTAAATTAAATTTATGCCATTAAACGAACCTCTCTTAATCATTTAATGTGTGTTCACACACCTGTCTATCTTCACATGCAGGAAGCGTGTGGTATAATGGTTAAAGTAATGGGAAATGTACTCGTCGCCCCGAGTTCAAATCCTGGACGTGGTAATTGCATTTCACTTAGCGCTAATACCCCTGGGAAAGGTATGAATCTTACTCTCCCTCCAGCTATGAGTAAATAGTAGGGCAGACAGGGCTCTTTGACCTTGGTTAGGCAACCGGTCTAGGAGAAGGAAAACTCTGAATGGAGTTCAGAACCGTTTGAATTATGCAAATATCCCCAGTGGTTCAAAAGTTATGAGAATTTAAAGCCCCGAAATTGGGGATACAAATGTGGACATGATTTTGTTTCAAAAATATGTCAAATCACGGACCATTTAAAAAAAAAAAAAATTCAGTGATTTCTTCACCGTTTCTTTATTTTTAGAGCAATTTTGATACAATTTGGTATTCTTATGTAAAATTGTATGTTCTTTCTGATTATGCACTCAAATTGTATGTATCTCTATGCTTTAACCCATTATTTAGAGAATAAGAGATACAGATAGCAGCGTTTTTGTTTTTTTTAAAAGTTTAACACCCAATTATTCAACATTTTCATTATAATAGTGCATGTATATACATGTATAGTATTAATTCAAATAAATAACACCACTTAGAAGAAAAATAAAACATTTATTGCAAAAACACGGACATAAAATGAGGGTTCAGTTTATTTTATGGTAGGAATTTACAAGGAAAAAGTTAAGGATTATTGACTTTTAAACATACTTAAAAAAAAGTTCAGAAAAAAAAAGAAAAGTGAATTCGTTGTTGCGGAAATTTCCATAAAATACGATAATTATCAAATTTTTTACGTGTGAATCTGAAAATTCTCATGCCAAAAATTAATGTTAAATAAATATTGGGTAAATCTTGCAAATCATACTCAAAATCCCATGATATTACAGGGTGACCCAGAAAAAGCAGAACCCAAATTATTTATTTTCCCATTAAACTAACCCTAACCCCCCCCCCCTAGTTAAAATTAATAGTTTTATTACAAAATTTGTGGGGTCTGTTTTTCCTGGGTCATAGTTTGTTTTGAAATGTACGATGCACGATTGAAAAGTACATTGTACGTATTTTGCACAGGTTGATTTTTCAAACGTAAATATATGTATACACATATATAATATTAATTTAAATATGTAACATCACTTTGAATTTAAAAATACATTTTTAAATGCTTATGTTGAATTACATAAAAGAAATAGATTATCTATTTACATGTTTTCACACAAACCCGATTAGTGTGTGCATTTCAATTTTTTTTTCTCCAAAATTGAAACGGACGTAAAAAATAATTCAATTATTAAAAACACATAAAAGTTAAATATTTAATAAAAAAAAAATTGGACGAAAAATAAGCGACTAATTTAAACTTTATTGTGTGCATAAACAATGCCTACTAGGCCTGTCTCCTCGGCTAGGCAATGCCTAGCCGAGGAGACAGGCGTACATCGTACGCCTGTCGGATAAATAAATTTGAGTTTTTTTTTTCAAAATACAAATTTTCGAATAAAAACCCGAAGCGGATAGCAATATTTACATTTTACACATCATATATCAAAATAATTCTGAAAGTTTCTAATTCTACACACAAAGTGCATCTTTTTCGCTAATCATCCTCATTTTGAACAAATAGTCTTGGAGTTTGTACTATTGTAATTTTACTCCCACAGGTCCTAGAAACCAAAAAAAGCTCCCTTTTGTACTTCCAGGTTTCTTCTAATTGAATGCAAAATTTCAAGAATATTGATAAATATTAGCCACTTAGATTTTCCAAAGAAATGTAGAGTGTATTCTCGGAAAGAAAGTCCTATCACGCATTTTCGGTTTTTTAAGCAAAATACGTTTTTAACTCGCTGTAAAAAAATATTCAATTAATAAAAACACATACAAATTACATATTTAGAGAGATTGTTTTATTCTATTTTCAACCATATGAATATTTTTAAATATACGAGAAATCGTGATTTTAAATCAATAAGGTCCGATTTGTGACGTCAGGGTGTTTTTACAACCGAAAGTCACATAAATTCGAGGTTTTTCTTCAAAATCAAAACTTTCGGATCAAATGCCGAAGCACTTAGCGATCTTTAAATTTCACACATTTTATAGGAAAATAATTTTGAAACTTTCTAATTTTACAGAAAAAGTGCGTTTTTTTGCGTCTTTCATATAAACAAATAACCTTCAATTTCACCCTCTCATATTTTCGTTTCCACGGATCCTAGAAACAAAAAAAAAAACCATTTGTACTTCCAGGTGTCTTCTATTTGAGTGCAAAATTTTAAGAATATTGATAAAGATTACCTACTTTGATTTTGAAAAACAAAACTGCGTATAAAAATTTATCCTAAAAAAAAAACCCTGTCATATTTTTGTTTTCAGCTGTTCGACCGAAAATAAGGTTTTAACTCACTGTAAAAAATAATTCAATCGATGAAAACTGATAAAAGTTACATATTTAGAAAGATTACTCTATTCTCTTTCCAACCATATAAATCTTTTTAAGATTGGTTAAGAAATACTTGAGAAATTGCAAATTGAACTGATTAAGGTCGCAAATTTGAAAATGTCAATGTTTTTAAGCTAAATGCTTGTAATTCTAATAAACTCTGCCATTTGGTGTTATAGGGACATCAACAGTGCACAGAATATTTGTTAATGACAAAAAACATATCCTTAAAATCCTCTTCCCAGTAAAATGAATGAGATGGAAGAGCTGGGTGCATAAATTTAATCAGCAAGTCCTTATTCTCTGTATCAATCCAAATTTTATTGTCGCACCTGCAACAAACATATCCTGAAACAACAAATTTCACTGTTTTTCTTCAGTCCCAATTGAGAAGTCATATATTAAGTCATAGTTTTCATCTTCACTACATTGTTTCAGAGATAATCTGATGAGTGGAATAAATTGATGAAACTTCTTGTTCCTGTGACTGCATTTTTGAATCTCATGTTGCTTCCTCAACTTCCTCCTTTTCAACCAGAATGAATTTCATACCTTCAATTGCAGATTTGCGATATTCAAATAGATTTTTGGAAAGGTTTTGTTTGGTAGTTGGTCTTTGGAGACTTTCTTTTGACACTATCCTTTTCACTGTCCCACCTATACCATCACATGGTTGTTTACCATAACTTGTTGCAAAGAAATTCCATTTTGTATTGAGTCCAAAATATTTCTGATGGTTGCACAAATTGGCAAATTACATAAATAAACTAAATACCTCCTCCATATTAAAAACAGTTTGGGAGATGATCAGAAAAATAGCAGGAAAAAAACAACCAACTCCATTAAACCTCCTCGTTCGTAACAATTTGGAAAAGAAAAAACAAACATTTCCTAACTTGTTGAATGAAATACATATTCAAACAAGAATTCTTACACAAAATGCCTCGTTCATAACAATTTGGAAAAGAAAAAACAAACATTTCCTAACTTGTTGAATGAAATACATATTCAAACAAGAATTCTTACACAAAATGCCTCGTTCGTAACAATTTGGAAAAGAAAAAAAACTAACATTTCCTAACTTGTTGAATGAAATACATATTCAAACAAGAATTCTTACACAAAATGCCTCGTTCGTAACAATTTGGAAAAGAAAAAAAAACATTTCCTAACTTGTTGAATGAAATACATATTCAAACAAGAATTCTTACACAAAATGCCTCGTTCGTAACAATTTGGAAAAGAAAAAAAAACTAACATTTCCTAACTTGTTGAATGAAATACATATTCAAACAAGAATTCTTACACAAAATGCCTCGTTCGTAACAATTTGGAAAAGAAAAATAAACATTTCCTAACTTGTTGAATGAAATACAAATTCAAACAAGAATTCTTACACAACATGCCTCGTTCGTAACAATTTGGAAAAGAGAAAAAACAAACATTTCCTAACTTGTTGAATGAAATACATATTCAAACAAGAATTCTTACACAAATACCTCGTTCATAACAATTTGGAAAAGAAAAAAAACAAACATTTCCTAATTTGTTGAATGAAATACAAATTCAAACAAGAATTCTTACACAAACTTGTTGAATGAAATACAATTAAAAAAAAATATCCTTAAAAGTAACAAGCCTAAAAATTTCAGGCCCACGAGAAGAAAAAAACGAAAAATTTTTCAGTTGTCAATTTCAAAGCGAAAAAAGGGTCACCGCGTGCGTTGCATCCACTCATAAGAAGGACTAAACATCAGCCTCCCTTACCCTTCGTAATATTTCACCACAGCTACTACAAATTTTTGCCAACAGCCAAGTGTCAACTTTTCTCACCCCCTCGTGACCTTTAGGACACAGCTGCTACAAATTGTAGCCGACACCCAAGCTTCTGAGAAGGAAGGAAACAAAAATAAATAAATATATAAATAAATAAAGGATGAATTCTTACAAAGATGGCTCACTTCACAAAATTAACAGGGGTCGCTTCTTTGCTCAAAGTTAGAAACTCCTTAAAGCAAGACATTGCTTTTAACATGGAAATGTTAGAACAGACTTGGTGTAGGAAGAAATGAGTTTTCAAAGAGGAAGAAAACCTCATAAAACGAAAACAAAAAGAAATAAATTTCTTGAATGAAGAATCAAGAATATCTGTACTAAGGTGAAGCTAAGTTTGGAGGAATGTGGATTCCTAACCGAACTACAAAATGAGTTCTATTTCAGGATTGACATTTACAACAAACTTGCTGACCTGGAAGAAACCCTTATAAACTCAACAAATTTTGAGGGCTGTCAATCAAGACCATTACCGTTTGTTTCTACACCCAAGCTTACATACCCAGAAAAATTTTCAGACAGAGAATTAGAACAAGTCGAAGGAAATTTAGAGAAAGCTGCAATAGACCCAGAAAAATTTCCAGACTGAGAATTAGACACGGTCGAAGGGAATTCTGAGATGGTCGCAGTAGATCCAACTGCTCTCTCTGTTGAGGAAGAATGCAAGAATGTGTATTTGGTGAAACTTCCTTGAAGTGAAGACAACATCTTGTCTGTTCCCTCCAATTATCATGTAGCTCCAAAATTGTTTGATATAACGAAGCTATCCAAAAAGAAATCAAACAAGGAGACACTACTTAAAGTAAAAAGGAAAAAGAAAAGGCAAACAATAAGCTAAAAATGAGAACAAATTTAATTATAATTCTCTACCAACAAAATTGGATAAAAGGCTAAATTGGAAAAAATTTTGGACTTTTAGTCTATAGCAAAAAGCTACATCCCTTAAATGCAGGACCAAATAATAAACGGCAACCTCCAACATGGATGAAATAATTAGACCTGGTGCATGACATTAAACTGCATCCATTTACTGACCACAATATAGGGTCTAACTCACACAAACAAAATTTGTATCAGAGATAGCAAATCTCAAAAATTTAAACTGATACATTCAGGATCATTATTTAAAAAATAATTAGTCCTGGACAATACACTCACACAAACAAATTTGTGTCATCGAGATAGCAAAATCTCAAAAATTTAAACTGCTACATTCAGTATCATTATTTTTTAAAAATATTAGTCCTGGACAATACACAAAATCTCAAAAATTTAACTGATACATTCAGGATCATTATTTTTTAAAAAAATAATTAGTCCTGGACAATACATTCACACAAAACAAAATTTGTGTCATCGAGATAGCAAAATCTAAAAAATTACACAGGCAATTAGTCCTGGACAATACATTCATACAAAACAAAATTTATATCTGAGATAGCAAAATCTCAAAACATTACACAACCATTTATGGACCACAATATGGGGTCCAATACATTCATACAAAACAAAATTTGTATTTCACAAGGTTTGAATATTTCAGTTATAACACATTGATTCATTTGAAGCCATTTTAAAATTAAGATTTATGCTACTTGGGTCTGTTTGTCCTTTTGAACCTCAAACACTGCCTGTCTTACCAATCAATCTTCCTCTGGTGGTCACTCATTTAAGTACTGAGAAGACTCCTCATTACTTCCGTAATCTGGTGAGAACTTGATCATAAGTCTAAGTTTTATCACTCTTACACTCTGGAATATATGATAGGGTTTCATAAGTTCCCTAAATGACATGCTTTAATAAATTCTGGAACTCATAGCAGAATGTTCTTATTTGGACTGTTATATTGGAATCAGTGCAGCATAAAATTGTATTTCAGGGCAATTTTTTTGGCTCAATGTTGAAAGATTGTATTTATTTTTATTTTCCAGGCCATAGAAATAAATGTGGTTATGATTTTCGATTTAACACAAGTGTTTATTACTCTGCGAAAGGAACATACTCAGCTGTAAGTACATAAAAGTTATTTTCATTAAAAAAAGTAAATAGAAAATATTTTTCTTTTAAATATATAAAAAATATTTAATTAAAGTATTAGGTTGTTTGGAAAATACTGTCTGATTTTAGTATACACTGTTTAAATTCTGTTCTAACATATTATTTTCATAGTAGTTGTATAAAAAATTCACATTTGTAATGATCAATGTTAATTTTCTATCACTTTCAGAATTTGATCTTGAAGGTTATATTCTTCTAATCATTAACTTAAAAAAAAAACTGATGCATTTCCTTTTTTTTTTTTGTATCAGTTCAAGTTTAGTCATAATGCCTATCAATCAGCAGCCAATATCAAAACTTGTATAACACTTGGGATCAGACAATAAGGTGCTGGTTTCATAAGTTTTGTAGTGGGAGACATAAATCTTGAAGATCATGAGAGTAGAGGGTGTCCATCCAGTATTGACGACCATCATCTGAAAATACTTGGTGAATAAAACCCATGTCAAAATGTCACGGCAATGAGTGTCAGTATTTCAGAAATATCGGATTATCTCAAGAAAATTGGAATTGTGAAGAAACTCAATAAATGGTTTCACATGAATTCTTTGAAACTCAAGTAGTTCAACATTTTGAAATGTGTTAAATGCTGTATCTGCAGAACTCTATTGATCCATTCCTTGATCAAATAGGGACTTGTGCTGAAAAATGACAATGGTAAATGATTGGCACAATGGTTTGATCAAGATGAAACTGAAATTGCATGACTGTTGGTCTGCCATAGGTGTTGGCTATTACAGATTCCTGGAATCTAACCAGAGTGTCAGGAATGAAGGCTAAGACTCAGAGATAAGTTTATCCAAGCTTTATTCAACAAAATATAAGGAGTATTAAATGGCATGTGTAATGTGCAACTAGGAATATGGCTGACTGCCGTAATCCGGGGAAGTGCTGTAATTGAATACATATGTTGCAAATGAGTGTACTATCATAAAACATGTCTTATTTATGACATCCCTCCCCACTAAAAAGGGGATAATTATTTTAGTCCCAACCATACCTTTTCGGTGGCACCAACACACGATCTGACATTCAGAGTGCTTGCCCAATATCTCTGCCTGATGAATCAGGATCTTCTGTATGAAAGTCACTTTCTGAGTTCACGAAAGACTTATCTCATATATTTGCTAGTTCAACAGATGCTAGTTCAGAAGGAATCTCCACAGGGGACTGCTGAGAAGTCTATTGGGATGAAAACTTCTCAGAGCCAGCAGGATCTGGGGCCAAGTCCTGAACTGACACAGTTGATTCTCTCCCATCTGGATATCTGATGCAAGCAAATTCTTAGTATTACAAATAAATCGTCTCAACAAAATGTGTCTCTGGTTCATTAACCCTGATGGGAGAGAGTTCCCTTGAACTCTGAAATTTAAAAAAACATTCATGTAGTGTATTGTACACTACATGAATGTTTTTTTGTAGTACATAACAGAGACCACATAGAATGAAGAACTTGTGGTAAGACCTGCTTCCAATGTTTATCTGGTAGCTTGTGTGATTTAAGGGCCAATTGGATTGTTTTCCAGATAACCCATACATACCATTCAGCCTGATCATTACCTTGTGGCTGATAAAGCGTTGAATTACTGGTAGTAACACTTTTTCTGAGTAAATATTACTTTAGCTCTCTGGATGTAAAGGAATGGCCTCTATCTAAATGTACATTGTTTGGCATTCCACTCATACTAAAAGGAGTTCCATGCAATTTATGACTGTGGAAGTTTGCATGTTCAGACAGGAATACAAGAATGGAAATTGTGAATATTTGTTGGTCATTGTTGATAATGACCAACAAATATGGATAGCAAGAAGCAATTGGGAGACCCATCTATGGGTTAAATAGAAAAATGTATTTATAAAAAAATTGTATTATCCATTTAGAATTGATTTATTTCAAAACTTTATCGGCATTAAATGATTCACTGAGGTTGATATGCCATGAAACAAACTAAACCAAAGCAATTGGGAGATGCCCCCCCCCCCTGAAGTTAATGCTGATCCTTTGCATCAGACCAGTAGCTTTTATCAGTGTACCTTCAGTAAGCTGATAGAACTGGGGTTTGAGTTCTGCACAAATTCTATAGGATGCACAAGTTTTGACTTCTACAGTTGAAAAGGGGAGGTTTCCATTTCTGTACAGTCTCTATTATGGCTAGACAACAATGCTATGTCCCCTTTCACTTGCTTGGAGTGATCTTGATATGAATGCTACAGACCTTCCATTTTGGTTAAGTACAGCAGATACACCATAGTCTGAAGCATCACAATATTACTGAAGAGGTAGATTCTCATCAATGGCCCATAAGGTTGCTTTATACAGTTGAAATTTCAATGTATTGAAGGCCTTAAGTGCCTTCTCCCCTAATGGGAACCAATCTACTTTCACTAAGAGTTGTATTTTGTCTGAGAATTCAGGGATCCGCTTAGCATAGTAAGCAAACATTCCCCTGATTCTCTTCAGGCTGTTCATATTTTTAGCTAGTGGTAGTTCCTGCAATGGCTTCATTCGTTCAGGGTTAGGCTTTATCATTCCATTCTCTACACAATGCCTTACAGTATTTAATGTAGTTTCTTTCTCTATAGTTTTGGAATCATTTAAGGTCAAGTGTCTTTTTATCACAACCCTCAAAAAAGGGTCCACCTAAGACCCATTCAGCATTTGTCGTGGTGTCAAGCAGGGATGCGTGTTGGCACTCACTCTATTTGGGATCTTCTTTTCCCTCCTTCTGCAACAGAAGGAGTCTACCTTCACACAAGGACAGATGGCAACCTGTTCAATCTCAGCTGTCTAAAAGCCAAAACAAAGGTCAGGCAATTTGTCATTCGGGACATCCTATTTGCTGATGACGCAGCAGTGGTAGCACACTCCCAGAAGCACCTGCAAACACTCATGGACCAGTTCACGCAAGCCTGCCAGGACTTCAACCTGACCATTAGTATAAAAAAAACCAAGACGTTGGGGCAGGGAACTGAAAGTCCCCCCTCCATCACCATCAACAAATACACTCTGGAAGCCATAAACACCTTCACCTACCTTGGGTCCACCGTCACCAACAACCTGTCACTTGATACTGAACTCAGTTGCCGGATCGGAAAAGCTGCCTCAACTTTTGGGAAGCTCACAGCAAGAGTATGGGACAACAGCTAGCTTACTATCCGTACAAAGGTACAAGTGTTTCGGGCATGTGTTATCAGCACCCTCATGTATGGAAGTAAAACATGGACAATATACTCCCACCAAGAGCGGCGGCTAAATAACTTCTACCTTCGCTGCCTTAGACATATACTGGGAATCACCTGGAGGGACAGGATCACTAACACAGCAGTTCTAGAGGGAGCTCAACTCCCCAGCTTGTGTTCTCTACTGAGACAATGGCTGGGTCATGTACGTTGGATGGATGATGGATGAATCCCGAAAGACATCCTCTATGGAGAGCTTTCGTCTGGTAAGAGACAGTTGGGTCGCCCCCAGCTGCGATTCAAGGATGTCTGCAAGAAGGATCTCAGATGCTTTGGCATTGCCCCTTCCAGCTGGGAAAGGCTCAGGACCATCCTCGGTGGCGGCAGACTCTCTGTAAAGGATTGCTCATGTCAGAAGTCACCATGAAGCTAAGAGGTCCAGAAGAAAGCAGCGGCAACAGAGCACCAGCACATCAACATCTTCAGGGACAGCCATCAAATGCGATATCTGTGGTCGAGAATGTTTTTCAGACATCGGACTTCACAGTCACAGGAGGCACTGTAACTTCAGGGGCACAAAAACTTTATTATAGTCTTCCGAGACTGAAATGCTAATAATAATAAGTATGGTTTTTGGGAGGTCCCACCTTTTCTTCTGGGTATGGCACAAGCCAGCCATTGCCTATCCACATGTGGAACTCTCGCTCATAGTCTTTTCAGATGTCTGCTGCTACTGGATATTCTGGCACCCCATTGTGCAGTCCGTCTGGTGTGTGGTCCTCTGACCACTTCGATGACTCAGTCCACACTCGGCTCTGATGGTTAAAGGTAATGGTGAAGTCAGGTTCATTGATGGAAATAGCTGCACACCTAGTGACTCTCCCGTCACTGATCTGTACTGATCCCATTAACTCAAGAACAATGCCTCCCAAAGCTTATATTGCATCGATCCCTAACAGCAGGTCAAATGCCAGTGGTTTGCCACACACCACCAACACATTGATCTTGGCAGAATTGCCTCCGACACAGAACACGCACAGGATGTGCCTCCAATCGTCATGATGTCCCCACCTGCTTTCTTTCAAGACTGGCACTGATCTGCATCCACAATTGACCACATGCAGTCCTTATCAATTAGTGCCACCAAGAGTGCTGCATTTACATCATAGTGGGGAAGAAGGCTGGTGCTGATACCCTGTCCCCTAGTTTATTTCCCAAACAGTCCCGGGTCCAGGGCCCAACCATGCTGCATTTGTAGCTTGTGTTCCATGCTTTCAGCAGTCCTTTACGGTGTGACCTTTGTGTTGCTCCTGTCACAGTTTACACTCGTAGAAATTATAGCACAGCTGTGGTGTGAGCAAATGGCTGCAACTACTTCCTGGCTTTGGTCTCTAGTTGTTATCATTCTTGCTGATATATAATGAAATATCTCAAAATGCGTATGGTTTGCAAAAGAAAAAATGGACAAGAAGGTTTGGATTAATATTGTTTATTTAAAATAAACAAAAGCTGGAATTGTTGTGATGGTAATTCCCTTTCGCTGATTGGTGAAATGAGGGTAGGCGTGGGGTTGAAAGTCAGTTCTGGCTCTGTGTAGCGTGGTGCGGGTATAGTATGGTGTGACGAGGTGTGCGGTGTGGGTATAGTATGGTGTGGATAATAAATCAGGAAGGGCTCTGTGGCCGGGTTAGTTGTAGTGGATAGTGATATGGGCAGATGAACCAGTGAATGGTAGTTGTAGTATTGTGTTGGTAGGGTACGATATAGCTAGGTAAAAGTATGTTGATATGGTGATTTGAGTTATCGGGTCGGCCATAGTGTCGGTGGCATAGGGTTGAAGCAAAGTTGAGTTGGCTGGTGAGACGCAGGGGTGTGTTGTGGTCGGTTTGGCGGTCCCTTTTATCTTGCCTGTTGGCCAGCGATACTAATAGCTTGCTAGCCCTCAGTCAACTGCCTTCAACTTTAAGTCAGCTTGTTTATATAGCAAAGGATAGGATCCAAAATGCTTTTGAAGGGTTTAGCGGGAAAATTTTTTATTGATTGAAAAACATTAAATAGAGTATATTTTTATTGTTTATAAATTTTGTTTTTCGACCGGAAGTTTTGTTGGAGCCTATGCGTAAACCCATGTTATTTTGGTCACTTCGTTTTATGGTACTGTTGAGTTAACTTTTGCTTGGCGTCCACAACTTGTGTTTTGTTTTGATTTTAAATTTGTTTTGTTGGCGAGTGGATGTATTGTGAAGTAAAGATTGTGAATCATAGGAGATATCTATTTCCGTTATAATAAAAGTCCCCCAGATATCAATTTGATTCACAATGTGTATGCATGGTTAAGGGGTGTACTGAAGGGGTTTTTTCTTAAATTTCTTTTCAGCGTGTGATGGTAAGATTGAATTTGGTGAGTTAGTGAATTGGGAGATATCTATGTTTGTGTATATAACATAGATCCCCCAGATATCAACTCGATTCACAATGGGTTTGGGTATGTAGGTGGTGTATTGAAAGATGAATAAATTAGAATTCTTTTAAGACGTGTATGAAATAGTCCTAATATTAGTTTTATCGTAATAGGCTTCCCGTTTTCAAGCTGTTTGTGTGAGTTGTGAGTATGTGCTGAATATTTTAGTTTCGCTTCCATTTTAAGGTAGGTCCCTTTGTTGGTTAGGGTGATGTGGTGGTGGTGATGATTTTGCCTTGGTTGATCGCTTATAGATATCATATAGGCTCTTGGCTTGATATTCATGGTTTTCTCTCCTTGTTGTTTTGGGAGATTGAAGTTAGTACTAAGATTTGAAGATAATTTGCGTATTTCTCTGTGGGGGAGAGAAATTTGGTTTAGTCCACTGATAGCCTTGATTGTGCGGTCCCTTTTGCCTGGTATGGCAGAAAAGTGTCGGTTGAAGCTGATTAGGATAGTTATTGTGTAGTGCAGGGTGACGAAGACTATAGCTATGTGTTTATACGGCACATCTAATTTTGGAAAGAGTTTTTTGATCACTGTCACTAGGGTGGTTGTGCCTGAATCCGGAAAAAATTGTGTAATTGTTTTTTGAAGGGGTGTTGCCTGGATGGTAATTATGGGGTTGGGGTGAAGTATGGGGAATGCGGTCCTGATGCTTATGGATGGTTTGCCATCATCCGTTGCTGTAATATGTGTCCGAGTGAGTAGTGGGCGACAACAAGGACAGTTGCGTCCGTGTGAGCAAGTGTGACTCACGGCGTAATTTTTGCATATAGCGGGTTCTTTAGTGTGCTCATGTTCGTGTGGTGTAGTGGTGTTAATTGTGGCATATTCCGTTCTAGTATTGTCGTCAGTAGTAATAGGGGTAATTATTTTAGTTGTAGTGCTGTCGTCGACTAGTGGGAGGTGAGGTGTGTAGAATACTGTTAATTGTTATTCTGTGTTACTTTCACCTTTAGCCAGGATTGAACCTGCAGTCTGGAAATGACTGTTACAGATTGTTAACTATTGGACAGTGGAACAGTCAAACACCTCCTCAGCTTAATGGACTCTTCCTGGCAGTAGTGGCATTAATTATTTAAGCTGTTATAGTGGGTTCATTAGGGAACTAGTAACTGCAAGGTTAGGCTTGGCCAGTCACATTGCTCAAACCAATTGTTGACTGTCTAACTGACTTACTTCAATATGGAGCTGCAGGCAGGATTCGACCTAGCTGGATGGGAAAAGATGTTTATTGAGGCAGGCATATCTGTTGCCTCTGCCAAAACTTATGCCCAGACATTTTCTAGTGAAGAGATTGCAAGGTCCAGCTTGCATATGCTGGATCGTGCAATGCTTAAGGAACTGGGTATCAAGACTATGGGTGACATGCTCACTATACTAAAGCTAGCCAAGGATCCCCCAGTGACACTCCCATCATCAGCTAATTATGCAAGAACACCAACTGCAAAACTTCCTCAACTCAATTCGGAAATGACCCCACAACAATTCAGGAAGTCCAGGATAGACTGGGACGTATTTACAAAGATGACCAATCTTCCCCAAAACCAAGGCCGACGAAAATACCCCGGGCATTGTCAAGATTGCTCCCCTGTAATCAGCCTGGCTGAAAGGAACTAATTTCTCCTCAAAGGCCGATACGCTTGCGCAATGGGAGAGGGGGGTAGGAAGGGGAGATGTAGAATACTGTTAATTGTTATTTTGTGTTACTTTCACTTTTAGCCAGGATTGAACCTGCAGTCTGGAAATGACTGTTACAGATTGTTAATTATTGGACAGTGGAACAGTCAAACACCTCCTCAGCTTAATGGACTCTTCCTGGCAGTAGTGGCATTAATTATTTAAGCTGTTATAGTGGGTTCATTAGGGAACTAGTAACTGCAAGGTTAGGCTTGGCCAGTCACATTGCTCAAACCAATTGTTGACTGTCTAACTGACTTACTTCAATAAGGTGTAGAAGGTGCTATTTTTACCAGGGTGTTGGTGGAGGTCGATTCATTTGAAGCTGTTTTGTGAGGTTTCACGGCAGTTTCAATCATTGTGCTGGTTGTGGAATCTGTTGTATTATGTGCAGTGTCGTCAGTCTGGTTGCCATGGGTCACTATGGGGTATGTTTTAGTTGTTCAAAGGTGGATGTGTCTTGTTTGGAGTCTGTCATCTGCTCAATAATGCTGTAATTGAGTAAATCCTTGGCAGCCTTGACAAATTCATTCTCCAAGCTAGGATATTTGGTAATCTCGGGCATGACGTGCATCATATAGGTCTTGTTTAGGCTGGTGACGAATTGATTCACGTCTTTTCCAGGATTGTAGTTGTTTTTGAGTCTCATGACGTCACGTAAGGATTGGTGACGTCTTAAAAGACCGTAGTTGTCGGCTTTCTCGGCTATTGATGGCGTTGTTGGTTTGGCATGATCCAGGGCTTCTATCATTCTGTTTATCTTGGTGTTTACTTCTTGTATTAGTTCCTGACTTACAGGTGTTGGGTGAGTTCTTAAGTCGTGGAGATTTTTCTCCTGGTCTCTGATAAAGTCGAGAATTTCGGGGCGAGTTAATTTTGTATAATCCATTTTCTCTTTTGCAACATGCTGACACCAATGATATATAATGAAATATCTGAAAATGCGTATGGTTTGCAAAAGACAAAATGGATGAGAAGGTTTGGATTAATATCATTTATTTAAAATAAACAAAAGCTGGAATCATTGGGATGGTAATTCCTTTTTGCTGCTTGGTGGGCGTGGGGTTGAAAGTCAGTTCTGGCTAGGTGTGGTGTGGGTATAGTATGGCATGGATAATAAGTCAGGAAGGGCTCTGTGGCCGAGTCAGTTGTAATGGATAGTGATGTGGGCAGATGAACCAGTGAATGGTAGTTGTAGTATCATGTTGGCAGGGTACAATGTAACTAGGTAAAAGTTGTACGTTGATATGGTGATTTGAGGTATCGGGCCGGTTGTAGTGTCGGTGGCGTAGGGTTGAAGCAAAGTTGAGTTGGTTGGTGAGATGCAGGTGTGGTTGGTTCGGCGGTCTCTTTATCTTGCCTGCTGGCCGGCGATGTTCCTAAATACATCATTAAGTCAGCTTGTTTATATAGCAAAGGATAGGATCCAAAATGCTTTTGAAGGGTTTAGCGGGAAAATTTTTTATTGGTTGAAAAACATTAAATAGCGTATATTTTTAATTGTTTATATTTAATGTTTTTCGACCGGAAGTTTTGTTGGAGCCTATGCGTAAATTGGTGTTAATTTGGTCACTTCGTTTTAGGGTACTGTTGAGTTAACTTTCGCTTGGCGTCTGCAACTTGTGTTTTGCTTTGATTTTAAATTTGTTTTGTTGGTGAGTTGGTCTATTGTGAAGTAAAGATTGTGAATCATAAGAGATATCTATCTCCGTTATAACAAAGGTCCCCCAGATATCGGTTTGATTCACAATGTGTATGTATGGTTAAGGGGTGTACTGAAGGGTTTTTTTCTTAAATTTCTTTTCAGGCGCGTGTGATGGTAGAATTGAATTTGGTGAGTTAGTGAATTGGGAGATATCTATGTTTGTGTATATAACATTGCTCCAAAGCATCTCGTCCATTTTCCTCTCATGTCTAGTGATTTTATGTATAGCTGATCTCAAAAAAATTTGTATATGTGCTAACCATTCTCACCAATTCTGTTTTCTTAAATTAAGGTGTTGAAGCAGCCATATTTTCTTTTTTTCCTTTAGAACCCTTCACTTATTTTGCATATGAGAGAGAGACATTTGTGCTTGCTTTGTGCTCTGAAGTAAGTTATTTCTCTCGCTACAAGTTTTCTACCAGCAACTGGGTGACATGCCTGTTCAGTTATGCAAAATGTTAATCAATGAGGTTTGATTTTAATTCTCAGCATGTTACCAGGATGTGATACTGCAGAAGCTTACTGAGTTGGGATAAAAAAACTTTGCCATATCCGCCATACTCTTCTCATCTCACCCACTGACTACATATTCTTCAAGCATCTGAACACTTTTTCACGTCAAAAAACATTCTCTTCCAAATGAAAACTAGAAAATGCACTTTAAGATTTCTTGGCATCAAAACTTTTAGAATTTTATCATACAGGCATAAATAACCTTGCCAATCAATGGCAGAAATGCATAGATGTTCAGGTATCATATTTTGACTGATTAAAATACTGTTTTAATTCATCAATTCAATTTTATTCTAAAATTGGACATTATTTTCCATCCAATTGATACATAAAAATATTTCTGGATTAAAACTTTTTGTATTATTACACTAATGTAAAAGAAACATTAAATGGTTTGAGGTTTAAAATGTTTGCAGATTATCAGACCGAAGGAAATATAAATAATTTATTTTAAACTGTTACTGATTTGATAATAAGGATTTCTATATCTTCTTATTTGGGGAAGGTACATACAGTAATAAAAACTGGATATGCACACAATGAAAAGATGTGAGAAATAGGAATATAGTGAATAAATACAGATTTTGTTTTAGAAATGTGCATTTCATTGTTCTTTTTTATATTCTTATTATAATGGAGATTTGGTTACTGTCTGTAACCGAAACTACATCACTGCTTATGTCATAATACCCTCTGCATAAGTTTATCAATTTGCATTTAATTTATAGTCAAATTCATTAATTCATAGAATAAATTTTATTTATCAATGATGTTTCTATGAAAATCTGAGATTTCCCTCAAAACAGCCCATACAAAATGTAAAGAAAGGAATCGTCCATTGCTTACAACATTGGGCAAAAGCCATCAGCAGTGATGAGGTATATCAGAAGGAAAAGGACAGCTTAAGGGATACCATCTGTCGTAACAATTATCCTGAGAGCATAACATCAGCTATGAAAAATCTGGATTGCAAGACAAAGGATGATACCTGAAAATTTACCACAGTTTGTCTGCCCTATGTCAAAGGCTTGGCTGAAAAGATTCAAAAGATATGTAATCCATATGACATCAGGACAACATTCAGGAGTGACTTGATTCTTCGTAAACATCTCCTCTGAGTCGAGCCCCCAACAGAATACAACATGACCAGGAATTGCGTGTATTCCATCCCATGCAGCTGTGGCAAAGTATACAAAGGTGAAACATGCCGTCCACTGAAAGTAAGACTAGAACAGCACCGTAAAGCAGTGGTTCAAGGAGAAATAGAAAAGTCAGGTATAGCTGACCATATATGGAATGAAAAGGGAAACCATCTGCCTTTATGGGATGAATTTAAGATAATAGACAGAGAAGAACATTGGAAGAGAAGATGCCTGAAAGAATCAGCTCATATGATAGGCTATAAAAATCTCTTAAGTAGACCAAGCATAGAAATAAACACAATATGGGAACCTATAATTAAAAAGGCTAGATTAGATTAGATTCAAAAAAACAAAAAAACAATATGAGTCTAGGTAAAAAATCAAACATAAGTGAATAGGTAGATATTCTAGGCAAAACAAGACATTAGGTTTATAAGTTCCCTTAATTCACACTGGATTGTCCAATTGGACACATAGCCTAGTGGATAAAGGAGTTAAGTTAAGACAATCCTGGATAGGGGCAGCAGTAACATAGAATAATAATTAACACAGCTTAACACCTGTACTCCAGCTATGGTTAGTGGAATGAGAACAGGATACCCCGTGGACTGAATAAAAGGTTAGGTTCCGTTATGGCTCCCAATTACGACAAGAAGGTTCCCGAGTTCGAAAAGAAATACCTGAAGAAGGTCGGAGGGCACATCGGCCGAAACATAGTACAGATAACAATGAAGATGAGGACAATAGTCCGAATAATCCAAATAATACTGATTATCAAGCCTCATCTAAAAAATTCAGAGGAACGTTTTCAATTTATATATCATGCTACTCAGGATTTTTTTGTAACAATAAATTCTCTTCTGGCCATACAAAGAAAAACTTTATTTCAGGGGGACATCCCCCCCCCCCAAGATAGCATCAGATCCCCTTATCTAAAAGGGTAAGAGTCAGGTTGCATGAGATTCTCACTGTCAATGAAAAAATCCTAACAGTCAAGAAGCAATTTTTAACCCTGTGCCAACAAATGTGTTCATAGGTCACATCCTACTTATGGTAGAGAGAGATTAGGTAAATAAAAACCATTTGATGGATGAGGAAGCAGTTGTTTGATGATACAATTCTAAGCAGAACGCGGGCATATCTGTATATATATATATATATATATCTGTATATATCTGTTATACATATATATATATGTCTATAATGTATATTTTTTGGATTTAGTGCAAAGCATGAGAAACTAGGTTGAATGTTATGTACTAAGTTCCATTGGTACGAAATGAAATGGAATTTAGTACACAACATCCAACTCTGTTTTCTCATTTAGTACATAACATTCAACTCAGTTTCTCATTGTTTTCACACAGCACTCATGCTTCGCACTAAATCCTATAAATATATATTATAGACATATATAGATATAACACATATATATATATATACAGATATAATATATACTCTGAAAATTAGACTCATCATATATATATATATATATATATATATATATATATATCATTATTATACTAAAGCTGAGCGAATCAATGTTTGGTTCCCAAAGGATTTTTTCCTGTTTAATGACTAAAATTATAAAAGACATTCCTTATTTGTGGGATTGAATTATGTTTGAAAAAAAATTTTCCATCGTTTTAATTAGCAGTAATTTGCAATTCACAAAGTAACCCATCCCTGTCTTATTTTCTTATCAATCAATTTCCACCCCCTCTATATATTTCATTCCTCTCTGTATTAAACTCTTAGTATATCTATGAGAGGAATAAGTGAGAATAAACCACTCTCTGCCACCACTGCCAAAATAAGCAGCCAAGAAAAATCTCTCTTTTTACCGCCCTCTCTTTAGCTAATAGCAATCCCCAACACCTCCGCTTCTCTTTCACTTCTGTCATTGTAAAAATTGTCAATAGTGTTTTTGTTTTTTTGTTACCGAAGAAAAACATTTTACTTTATTTTGAAAACTTTTTTCACTACAGTTTTGTTTGAGAGAGAGAGAAAGATTATTTTTGATGTTACATAAAAAAATGATTTTCAGCAATCCTTACAACTTAACTTTTCAACCCCATAGGTATTAATAGTACCAATTTGTCAAAAAATCTGTTTTTTTTTTTCAAAACAAACTTAACCACCCCTTTTTTTTAAAAAATTACCAAAAATCAGGAAATTTTCAGTGTTGATTTATCAATGAATGAATTTTATAATGCATCAGTTATTTTATTTTTTAAATTTCTGATTTTTTTTCAGGTCACTTAACTTTGACCCCCCCCCTTATTTTTGGCATGCAAAATATTGGTGGGGTTATATATGATTATACTAATTTCTGCATAAATAAAAAGACAAAAGACCCAAGGTGTAAATAAAAGAAAAAAAAAAATTAAGGTAGAAAGTAAGTACCGAAAATCAGAAAATAAAATGAAAATAAAAACTAAAAAAAATTTTTTTGAGATTTTTTTTACTCATTTCAATAATTATTTAATTGATGTATAATTTTTTTTCTTTTATAAGATAATTTATAATTTTTTTTCTTTTATAAGATAATTTATAAAAGAAAAAAAATTATACATCAATATTTTATATATTAATTTATCATAGCAGAAATACCTAATTAAATCGGAAAGTTTTGAAATAAAATAACTAGTGCATTATAAAATTCATTCATTGATTAATCAATGCTGAAAATTTCATTAAAATCGGATAATTCCCTGATTTTTGGTAAAATTTTTTCAATCGAGATTGTTAAATTTATTTTGTAAACACAGATTTTACGGCAACTCCAGTGGCCATATTAAGTCATATTTTATCAAAATTGACCGAAAAAATCATTTTAAATGTATTAAAAATGAATTACATGTGTAATATTATTTAACTTTTTTGGCTCATTATGTAACTACTTTTCAACCACAAATTTGACCTTAAATAATCAATTTTAATTCGGTTTTAAAATGAAAAGCAGACGAAAAAATGGGTATCCCTAATTAATAGAATTTCAAGAATCCATTTAAATTTAAATTTGGTCAAACTTTCCCTTTCTTAGAAATCTAACAAACTGATTTTAATGATTTTTAAAAAATTCTCTGGTCCTATTTCTTTTTTAAAATTAATTCACTTTTCAAACTCACTTCTTTTCTGATCACAATGGGTGCTCAATAGGTGATCCAACAGGTCATGTTTTTCTAGTATATATATATATATATATATATATATATATACTAGAAAAGACGTGGCCCATGGGTCACCCATTGAGCTCAGGTTAGATGGTTGAAAAAATTACAATGATGTAATTTATTTTTAATACATTTTAAACTATTTTTCAGTCAATTTTGCTAAAATTTATCGTAAACATGGCCATCAATGCTGTCTAAGATGACGTAAAATTTGTATTTTTCAAAATAAATTTAAATATGAAACGCCTAATTTTAAGTTTCAAATTTCATATTTTTAGATTCTAAAACAAATATTTATTTAATAACTACTTTAGTTTATTATTGTTATCTAATAATTTTTGTAGAAACACTCTATTGAAAATGTAGGACCCCTCCTTTTAAACAGAACAAATATCAATGTGTATTTTTTCTTTTATAAGATAATATCCAATTAAATTGAAAAGAGTAAAAAAAAAGATCTCCAAAAATTATTTTTTTAGTTTTTATTTTACATTTTATTTTCTGATTTTCGGTACTTATTTTCTACCAGGATAGCTCCCTTAAATTTTTTTCTTCTATTCAGTCATTTGTCTTTTTATTTATACTGTAATTAGTTTCAACTTTACATGACCCCCACCGATATTTTGTGCCCCACCAAAGAAAAACATGGGGTGGGTCAATGTTAGTGACCTGAAAAAAATCAGAAACTTTTGAAATAAAATATATGATGCATTATAAAATTCATTCATTGATAAATCAACACTGAAAATTTCATTAAAATCGGATAATTCCCCGATCTTTGGTAAATTTTTTTTCAGTCGGAGGAGCGGGGTAAATTTATTTTGCAAAATATGGATTTTATGGCAACTTTGCCAGTGCATAATATTTTTCATTTAGAAGAATTTTTTGTATCTTTATCCATCACAAAATATATAAATGAATAAAAATAAACTTTTGTATTAAATCTGTGTTGTTATTTTAACATTATTTGCATTCATAATAAAAAATATTTACAGAGCCGTTAAAATAAACATAAAAGTAGGTTTGTTTTAATAATAGCCTCTTCCTAAATTTTTACTCACAATTATTTTGTTTCCTCTTTTGACCCTATAAATTTAAAAAATTAACAATTAAAGTAATTTAAAAAAAATCTATTTTAAAACATGACATCAATGTTATTTATTTATTTTTTACAACCAAGAAAACAATTTTAAGTCGCATTCTGTATGAATCTTATTTACATTTTTTTAGAAATCAAACAATTATCTTATGTTTACCTTCCTTTGATAAATTTTAAGTAGAGCTTTGTAAAAAGAAAAAAAAAAACTAGAGAGAGTGAGGGTTTTTAAAGTAAAACCCCTGTTTATGAGATATCTATACTTACCTGTATAACTAATGCAATCTACTCTCGCGCTACTTAAAACCATCCGAGCAAAATTATTTATTTATTTATTTATTTTTTAAATTCTCCAAAATTAACTCCCTTCACCTCCACGACCTCTCATCCAAGAAGACATATAATCACTTTTTTACTCGGATCTGTAGTGAGAGGTTTGAAATTTCTTACTACTTGATTACTGCTAAAAAATTTAACCATACCGAGAGAAGTGAGAAATAATATTAAGGAAAGAAATTGGTGAGTCAGTATTTTTGGCCTTTTTTCTCCTTTTATTCAGTTAATAAACTGAAGTCGTTTTTCTTTTGGATTTTGAATTTCTTAAAAAAAATAAAATAAAAAAAAAAGTGTTATATAAATAATGGAGAAAGTTACAGAAGCAAAGCTACAGCTTTTTTCAGATGTTTCTGTGGATCAGAATGCCGGAGAATTTGACGTCCATTCTCCTCTGAGAGAAAATGAACTGGATTGTTACTACAATCACGAAAGTTCAAATAAGACTTTTCTGACGAAGTTCCAGCTTCCGTCACCATTGGAAAAGCAGAAAATAAAAAGAGCCCCATTCGAATCAGTTTTGGAAAAACAGGGAGGAGACCCTAAAAACGCTTACCCTTCCAGGTTCCTACCTGATGTAGAAGGATGTAAGAATTTAAACAGCTTGATAGATAATAGAATTAAACTTATGTTTAATTTACACGAGAGCCAAGTGAGAGAGGCTCGTATGAAGGAGCCATTGGCGGGAAAGTCCGACGCCATTGATGGTCCTGACCCACCCAGGTATAATAATGATTTCTCTGATTCGGAGGGAGAGGCTGAGATTTTCAGTCATTGCTCTGAAGCTGATAGCGAGCAGATTTTGGAAAGCGAGATTAAAACTCGTAATGTGGAGTGGAATGCCTTTATTTCGAAGGTCGCTTCGAAACTAGATATTCCTTGTGTTGAGAGGAACAAAGACTCTGATTTCAAATCATATATAGCGGATCACCTGTTGGCTCCGAGAGTTAAGGAGGCTATTAGTCTGCCATTAGATGGGTCCGTTATTAGAGCACTGAAAGAGGTCGATTCTGAATATCAGACTAGGGGGAAAATAAAATGTTTTCGATCCTCAGAGGATCAGAAATATATGGTGGTTAATGACCACTTTACCCAGTTCTGCCTTCCCCCCCGTCTTGACGAGAACATCGAAGAGGGTATTATGGCGCCTTCTAGTGGGAAAGACTTTATTCGCGGCGCTCAGTATAGATTTTCTAGCAAATCTGCGGATTCTGCTAATTTGTGCCTTAAGAAGCTGGATTCGAGTGCTCGACTTTTGCTTAGGCAAATATCATATGGCTCATTAATTACTTCTTATACTGACGCGTCGGGTTCAGTGGCAGATAGACAAGAAGCCCTGCAGGCCCTATCCCAATTATTTCAATCCATGGCCGATGTCACGTCCAGAATTATTTTGGGTTCTGTGTCATCAAGGCGCAGTCTTTATTTAAGGGACATGGCTTTTAAGAATAAAGCTACAGAAAATAAACTTTCACGCCTACCTACTGTAGGTCCCAAACTGTTTTCTGGAAGGTTTTTCGAGGTTTTGCATAGCAGTGCAGAGAACCTTAGAAATGCTAGGGAGACACAGCACGTCCGGAAGAATTTTTTGGGAGCGAAGCGGAAGTTGGAGAGCCCTAAGAAAACGAATTACGCTAACTCTTCGGGTTTTGGGCAGAAAAGGCTGAAGCAGGAAGGCTCCAACTTTAAACAGGGGAGAGGACAAAGTGCTTCGACCTAGACAAAGGAGCAGTCGGGGTTTCAGAAATCCAGGTTTCAGAAGTTGTTGGGGTTTCGTCCCCAACGACAATAAGCTGTGTATTTCCTCAATCCAAGCCGGTCGGGGGACGACTAGCAGGATTTTTACAGGGTTGGAAGAAGATTACTTCCGACCGCTGGATTTTGAACATAGTCCGGGAAGGGCTAAAACTTCAGTTTGCTTCAGCACCGAGGCGAAGCGGTGTAAAAAAGACCGCATTCAGTTCGTCTTACCAGAGAGACGTTATTTCAGAAGAAATAAGAGACTTGTTAGAAAAACAAGCAATAGAGTTAGTCCCCAGAACCCAGGAAGGTCAGGGGTGTTACAGCACCTTCTTTTTAGTTCCAAAGAAGGACGGAGGGTTCCGTCCCATTCTAAATTTGAGAGGGATAAATTCCCATCTGGTGGTTCCCCATTTCAAGATGGAAACTTTCAGGACTATTCGTCGGGCCTTGAGGAAAGGCGATTGGATAATAACGGTGGACCTAAAGGATGCTTACTTCCATGTTCCCATTTTCCCAGGCCACCGGCAGTTTCTGCGGTTTCATTTTCAGGGGAGGCACTACCAATTCAAAGCTATGCCCTTTGGTCTTGCAATAGCCCCCAGAGTGTTCACAAAAATGATGTCAGCACTGGGGGATTTCTCAGGTCCCGTCAAATACATATTTTCATGTACCTGGACGACTGGTTAATCAGAAATCAGGATCAACACATTCTCAATCGACAAGTAAAATTAATGCGGGACCTTCTCCGGGATTTGGGATTGTTCCTAAACTACCAAAAATCTCAACTGGTTCCATCTCAAAAGGCAAATTATCTAGGGGCTCTCTTCAATTTGAAAGAAGGAATAATTTATCCTTCAGAGTAGAGATTCCAGAATCTGGTACTACAAATAAATTGTATCTTGGAGGCAAGGTTCTGCCAAGCTCACAGGTTTCTCAGACTTCTAGGTCTTATGGCGGCTTGTATAGATCTGATCCCCTGGGCCCGGTTGCACATGAGGCCTATCCAGTTCTACCTTCGGTCATGGTGGGTCCCTCGGACGGACAATATCAAGAAGATGATCCCCATAAACAGTTTCTTAGCAAGTCACCTTGTATGGTGGACAAGGAGGGAGAATTTTTTTCAAAGGGGTACAGCTTCATCATGCAGAGCCTCTAGTTCTTTGGACAGATGCCTCAGAAAGGGGCTGGGGAGCTCACTTGAACTTTTATCAGGTGGCAGGAGTTTGGGACGATCTCCAAGTAAAGAACCACATCAATTGGCTGGAGCTAAAAGCAGTCCAGCTAGCTCTTGTTCAACTGCTACCTCATTTCAGTGGGAAGAGAGTTCTGTTAAGGTGCGACAATTCCACAGTTGTAGCTTACATCAACAAAGAAGGGGGTACGAGATCCCTTCATCTTTGTCTGTTGGCGTCGAAGGTGTTCCATTGGGCAGCAGAGCACAACATTTCCCTTTATGCTGCTCACATTCCAGGAAAGAAGAATGTTTTGGCGGACCGTCTATCGAGGGGCCAAGTGGGAGCTCGGTTGACGGAATGGAGCCTGGAACGGAGGATAGTGGACTTGATTTTTCTGAGGTTCGGGCATCCGAACATAGACCTTTTCGCTACTCCGGAAAACAGAAAGTTGGGAGTGTTTTGCTCCCTTATCCGGTCGATGCTGCATATGCCTCAGATGCTCTGAGCATAGATTGGACAGGGATGTATGCCTACGCATTTCCTCCCCAATATTGATCCATCGAGTCCTTCAGAAGGTGTCACAGGAAGGATGCATTCTTCTTCTGGTAGCCCCACAAGCTCCACGGCAGTCGTGGTATCCAGTCCTTTTGGACCTGCTGATAGACTTCCCAAGAGAGTTACCAATAACACCAAAGATGCTAACTCAGAGGCGGGGCCAGATAGTACATTCAGATCCAGAAAGTTTGAAGCTTGTTGTATGGAAAATATCCAGCTTACCCCATCTAAGGAATCTCTTTCTGGAAAGGCTCAGAGTTACATCAAAAATAGCAAAAGGCCTTCCACCAGGAGAATGTACGAGGCTCGACAACAGATATACTGTAGCTGGTGTCTTGAACGAGATATTGACCCATATTCTGCCTCTATAAAGGATGTGGTGGATTTTCTGGTTCATTTACATGAAGTCAGGGGTTGCAGAGCTTCAACTATTGCTGGATATAGAACAGCGTTAGCAGCTATTCACAACGGTTGGGAGAAGAGTTCTATAAATTCAGAGAGTCTGCTATCAAATCTGGTTAAAGGAATTTTTAATTCAAATCCTTCAGTAAGACCACTTCTCCCTAACTGGGACTTGCTGAGATGTGTTTTTTGACATAAAACTATTTAGGAAAAAAGCCTTTAGGTGGCAAAAGTTGATTTGCTCTGCTTTAGTATAATAATAGAAGATATATAATACCATGCCTGGCAAGCATAAATTAAGGATTTAGCATGCTTAGAGGATGTTCACTTGGAATTTTATTTAGCAGTAAATAAGGTAACAGATGTAAAATATTTTTCTCTATTCTGGATACATAAAATATTCCTGGGTCATTTTTTTTGTATTATGGCCAGTAATGAAATAAATAAAAAAGAATTCTTTATTAAAACATCTTGAGAAATAATCTATTATGAAAAAATTCTAAAATGTGTTTAATCTTGAAACAGTAAATGAATTTTGATAAATATTTTTAATAGGTTGAAAGTAATTTTATTTCTTATGTTTGTATAAATTTAGTCACGTGGTTCTTATTTATTTATTCTTTTTTATGTAGAACATGTTTGCTCAGCGTGCTGTGGATATCCTATCAACCCACAACCCGAATACTCAACCTGTCTTTCTTTATCTTGCCTTCCAAAACGTGCATACCCCACTGCAAGTAAGTTAAAAAAAAGTTTTTTGATTAAAAAACAACAAAAAGAACAAGAGGTTGGGGTATCAGTATGAAGTAGCTGAGGTCAGGTTGTTCAAAGTGCCCTGCATTTCCTAATGTGTCCCTGCTTATTTGCAAATCATCTTTTTCTTACACGTACATTATATATACTAGCAAATATATGCACCCTCCGTGTGCAAGTATTTAGATATTTAAATATTTAAATATTTAAATTTTAATGTAATAAAATATTATACTAAATTAGAAATGCAAATTAAACTAAATAAGAATGCAGATAAAAAGATTTGAAACAGAGGGGGGTATAATTAGAAAATGGAACAACTGAAACTTTCATTGCTAAATTTTCCTAATTTAACTAATTTAGTTAAAATAAAAGTAAAGAATAAATATACAGTTATTTTTTCTTGTTAATGGATTTCTTTTAAGATTTATCCCCAAGATTTTTGCTCATATTCATTAAGATAAAGCCAAACTATTAGATCAATAATACTAAGCAGATATTTATTAAAATCAATATGCAAATTAGCCTTCCCATTCACACTGTAAACCGCTATTTTATTGTACATATAAATACAATTTCATGTTTTTAGTATGCAGATATGGTCAACAGTATTAATAAATAAAAATAATTTTTATCAATAATTGAGTTTTAAATAACAAAATCATGGAGAA
>CM042141.1:87500-160267 GCA_023376005.1 Doryteuthis pealeii
GTAGGTCACTATAGCCCAACATATGAGCTGCTTCTTTAAGACGTCTTGTTTTCCATGTCCTTCACTATCTATTATTTCAACTTGAAAATATAATTTTAATATATGGGGATGTTCAAGGGCTGCCAAGGAAGATAATAATTTTTTTTTAATTTCTTAATTTTAAGACAACTACCAAAAATCAGGGAATTGTCCAATTTTAATGAAATTTTCACCAAATTATTTTCCAATGACTTAATTTTATAACGATTAGCTTATTTTATTGAAGAAACTTGAAAAAAAAATTTTTTTATCAATTCAGAATTGACCATTTGAAGAAAGAAAATTCCCGGTCCCTAATTTTTACATTTTTTGAAAGATCATATCCTGAAGAATATATAGAAAAAAAAAAAATTCAATACCCTAAAACACTGATTTTAAAATTTAAAAGTTATTTTCTTAAAACTCAAAAAATAAATGTAGCATGTTTTTTTCTTCGTAGTTTTGAAAAAAAAAAATTTTTCTTTAAATTGATGCAAAAAAATTATTTTATCCAAGTTAAATTGAGTTTTTTACTACCTTAAAAATTTCAAAGTCAATTTTACATGTCTGTCAATATCCATGACTAACTTGAAAATTTAACAAAAGATAAATAATAAAAATAATAAAAAAATTTAAGTTAAAAAATATGTGATGATATGCTGCATATTTTCTGAGATTTAAAAAAAAATCAATCGTCAATTTCAACTATGGATGACAAAACAGGCTGAATTTTCTCCCAGTATAGATAAATATCTCAATCTCAGAACAAAGTCTTTTTCGCTTCACTTCCAAGAAAAATTATTTTTAAAGATAATGGAAAGAATATTCAATATTCATCTTTTACTTCAAAATACCCGGATGTGAAAACATACAAGATAGTAAAAAAATTTCAATGTTCTGTCCACCATAGATGTGGACTCGGCGGCAAGGGACAAATAATGAGTTATCACCTCTTGGAATACGAATTTATCTCCCTTATAGCCCAAAAATTGAACATGATTATTAATATACAATAGTATATAAAATATGATGCAGATATAAAACGAGGGGTGGTCATTGTAAAATATCTTCATATATTTGCCGATAAAAAAGTGAGAAACACAGCACAGTAAATATCTGAAAATTGTACTAATTCAAAAAGAAAAACAAACAAATAAAACATTTATTTAAAATATTGGGTGAGGGTTTAAAATTGATTGCCTAATGAAAAAATAACCCATTAATATTGATCATGGCTAAGCAAAAACAGGAGGCCAGACAATTTTATTGTACAGGGTGTCTACAGGTTTTATTGTACAGAGTGCACTTAAAATAATTTATAACTTTAAAGTGCATATGGACTTTGTGGACACTCTGTGTCATTAATTGATTGATGTAGACATAAATATATAATAAACCCAAGATAATTCATTAACCCTGCAATATAAAAAAAAGTAACAATAAAACTGTCTAAATGTGTCGATATTTGACTAATATCGATTAAATTATTAAATTACCGTGAACAAGTGCTGTCCTGGAAAATTTTGAAAATTTCCTAGAAATGTCCTGGAAAATGATTTCCTAAACCGAGTGGGAACCCTGTTTTAACTGATGTTGTAGTTTTGGTTCTGAGCAAATATCAAACTATCTTTTTGGTACAAATAATGTTAAATATTTGTGAAATAATAATAGAAAAAAAATTTGTCATAGATGCAGTGCCACATCTGAATATTGATCTTGCTATGAAAAAATCAGAAATCATCAATAACTTAAAATTGGTTAACTTTAAAACTTGTTTGATAGTATTTTTAGATTTGATGGGTAAAAATGCTTTTATGAACCAATTTTTAGTAGTAGGAAAGCTCTAGAACTCATTTTACAGACAAAAATAGATTACAAAACGTCACCATTTTTCACCAACCCCACCACATTTGGAGAGCTAAAAATCAACATAACTCCATCAATATCTGGAATTGGTGTAGAGTAGTACAACGGACTAGATATTGGACCGGACGCCCTTGGACAGTCACCGGTAGTCACCTGCAATAATAGACTCTACCATGCACGTGCGGGGCATGGGAGGGAAGTAATATAAGCAGGCTTCCTCCTCGAAGCCAGCAGTTCGCGTTTCGTCGTCAAGCTATTTACATGGCATTGTCGATAAGGAGAGTTTTGTTTTTGCAAGGAATTATTGATACAACTCGAGAGATGGAGACCAAGGAAGACATGAACCAACAGTATCTACAGCTCACACAGCAGCTGGTAGAGTTACAGAGAGAAAACAATGCACTACGCATGGAAATGCTTTATAAACAACCAAACAAGTGTTACGGCAAAAACCGGAACGACCAGTAATAAAACTTCAATCAACTGACGGTGACTGGGCGGTGTTTCTAGATGCATGGAGCCGCTACAAAGAGATGTGCGACATGACGGACCCGGTGGTAATCAGAAATGAGCTTCGCGTTACCTGCACCCCAGAATTAAACAGGTTGTTATTCGATCTTATGGGTCCAGAAACTCTCAACACCGCTATGGAGGAACAGCTATTACAACAGATAAAGCTGATAACAGTCAGAGGCCTGCATAAGGAGGTTTACAGGCAGGAATTTCATTCAATGAGGCAAGAGGAGGGCGAAACGGTTACACACTTCTTAGCCAGGCTACAAGCAGTAGCAAGGTTTTGTGGGTTTGTAGTCATTTGTCCCAATGAAAAGAATTGTGGTTGGCAAGTTAATTATTCTAGTGACATGGTGGCCGGCCAGATGGTGGCAGGGCTTGCTAATGCCGAACACCAGAGTAAGATATTAGCAGAAGCCTCGAATCTGACAACTCTGGAACGAAAGTTCGACAGGCTGGTCAGCCTAGAAGCAACAGCCAAGTCAACACCCCATCTATATAACACCACGCACCCATCGCAGTGTCTGGTGTGCAGAAGTCTGACCAGAAGCAACAATTACAGAACGTTAATACCATTCGGACCCCACGATATAATTGGCCTTGTAAGGGATGTGGAAGGTATTCACATCCCAACGGGTCAATGGATCGGAAGGACTGCCTGGCAGCCAAGATGGCATGTTTTTTTTGCGGACGGATCGGACATGCGAAGAGGGTATGTCAGCAACTAAATAGGCAGTCTGTGAACAGGGCAACAACAACCAGATCAAAAGAATCGTGCATCCTTTCCACCAAAGGGCACACAGATGATTTCAGCGGGATGGCGTGTCAAAAGACACAAAGGAAATGGAGGGGTAAAGTCAACCCGGCACAGGCGAATGCCGTTCCTCATCTCATTTGGAATGGAAACAGGTTCCGAAGGGGACCTCCGGATCCACCACCATCCCTGACAATAGAGGTTACTTTAATACCTGAAGCCCATGCTGAGTTTGGACATGCGTCCAAGAAAGTATTGAATCTCCGCACCCACCAAATTACTGCGGTACCTGATACTGGGGCACAGACATGCTTCAGTGGACCGGAATTACAAAAATTTCTAGGTTGTCCAGATAGATTCCTGGTGCCAACTAGACACCGAATCCGAGGCATTACGGAGGCTCCGTTACAAATAAAGGGTATAATATTTGCCAGAATCAGAGTTGGATCACGAGAAACTCACCAAATGATATAAGTGTCTGAAAATACTACGGGGTTCTACCTGTCTGAATCAGCTCTAAAGGACCTAGGCAACTTTCCAAACCCACCATTGAAACAAAGCGTGGCTACTAGTGATAATGGAAAAGCTCCGTGTGGATGCCCTCGAAGGACAGCTGTTCCACCAAAGCCGGCCAATATTCTATTTGCCCCTACGTAAGAGAATAAAACCCACCTGAAACAATGGATATTAAAGCACTTCAGTTCCAGCACATTTAAAACATGCCCACATCAACCACTTCAGACGATGAAGGGAAAACCGCTGGATATTGCTTTCATTCCGGGGACAAAACCAATAGCGGTTCATACACCTATCCCGGTTCCTCATCATTGGAAGAAAAAAGTTAAACAGGACATCGATCGGGATGTGGCGCTGGGCATCATTGAACCAGTACCAGTTGGCACATCAACAACTTGGTGTTCAAGAATGGTGGTTGCACCAAAAAAGGATGGCTCCCCTAGGCGTACGGTAGACTTGCAAAAACTAACCGCTGCTACCTTGAGAGAAACTCACTATACGCCTTCCCCGTTTAATCAGGCTTCATTAATACCTGCGCACACGAGAAAAACCATATTGGACGCGTGGAATTGTTACCATAGCCTTCCTCTCTCTCCAAACGCAAGGGACGCGACAACATTCATCACTGAATGGGGCAGGTACCGATATCTTAGGGCCCCACAGGGATTTCACGCATCGGGAGATGCATATACACGCAGGTTTGATGACATAACTATCGATATGACCCGGAAAACTAGATGTATAGACGATACTATACTATGGGGTGACTCCATAGAAACATCATTCTGGCATACAATAGACTACATTACCCACTGTGGCGACAACGGTATCGTCTTTAACCCTGAAAAATTCCACTTTGTGGAAAAAGAGATAGACTTCAACGGGTTCCGGATAATGGAGGACGGGATAAAACCCACTAAAAAAATGACAGAAGCAATATCGAACTTCCCTACACCTACAAACATAACTAATATCAGATCGTGGTTTGGACGTGTGGACCAAGTATCATACGCGTTTTCGCAAGCCGAAATAATGGCTCCCTTCCGAGAACTACTGAAAACAAAGGACAGGAAATTCTACTGGGATGACACGCTCGATCAGGCTTTCGAGGAGTCTAAACGTAGAATCGTAAGAGAAATCGAGGAAGGGGTTAAGACATTTGAAGTCAACAGGCCAACATGTCTATCAACGGACTTCAGTAAGACAGGGGTAGGGTATTTTCTTTTTCAGAAGCACTGCCGATTTATGGTAAGGACCACTGGAAGCTGATTTTAGCCGGGTCTCGTTTCACCAGTGATGCTGAGTCACGTTATGCACCAGTTGAGGGGGAGGCTTTGGCACTAGTATACGGATTAGAGGTGTGTCGAATGTTCATGCTGGGATGCCCGGAATTATTAGTAACGGTAGACCACAAGCCTTTGATAAAAATATTCTCAGACAAGGCTCTAGAGGATATAAAGAACCCACGGCTGTTCAGCCTCAAGGAACGCTCCCTCATGTATAAGTTCAACATAAAACATCTCCCTGGCAAACTCAACGCAGCACCAGACTGCACATCAAGATACCCTTCAACACCAAAATTAGATACGGCACTAATAATCAACAGTGCTATAAAAGCATCATTTAGTTCCACATACGAACAAGATCCAAAATTAAGGGCTATTACATGGGACCGAATCAGGGCGGCAGCAGCCACTGACGAAGAATGTTGGTCCCTGGTGGAATATGTACAAAAAGGGTTCCCTAAATCTCGGCATGAACTACCAGAGTTTTGGCCCATGAAGGAAACCTTATACAGCCTGGAAGGAGTGGTTATAATGGACAAAATACTCATACCTAGAAAACTAAGGGGAGAGGGTGTTAGAGTCGCTACACTCCACACATCAAGGCGTCAACAGCATGCTGGCGAACACCAGACAGCGACTATTCTGGCCAGGGCTAGACGCAAGTATTCGTCAGACCAGAGCCCAATGTAAAATCTGCAATACAATGGCCCCATCACAGCCTAGGGAACCTTTAATGCCACCGCCAAATCCTGAATTCTCGTTTCAGATGACGGTGACAGACTTTTTTGACATGCAAGGGAAAAATTATATGGTCTACGCTGACAGATATACAGGATGGATAGAAGTTGCCCGTATGTCGTCTGGGAATGCCAGGGCAACATGTGACGCCCTACGAAAGTGGTTCTGTACATATGGTGTTCCAGAAGAAATATCGTCTGACGGAGGCCCGCCATTTGACTCCCAAGAATATAACCAGTTTCTGAAGAACTGGGGGATAAAAAAAACCGCATATCATCAGCATATTATCCTCAGAGTAATGGGCGTGCAGAACTTGCCGTCAAAACTGCTAAGCGGGTGTTGGCGGATAATATTGACAGCTATGGACGTTTGTGCGAGGATTGTGCAGCTATGTCCTTATTAACGCACCGGAACACCCCTGTCCAAGGCTCGGACATGTCTCCAGCAATGATGCTGTACGGCCGAGTGATAAAGGATCACCTTCCAGCCTTTCAAGAGAAATACCGAATTCACAAACGGTGGAGTGAAATCAGTCGGTATAGAGAGATGGCAATTGCAAAAAGGCACCTTACAAATGAAAATTATTATAATCCACACAGTCGCCCACTCAGAGAGTTAGAAATTGGACAATCAGTCCAAATACAAAACCAGATAGGTCCATACCCACGTAGATGGACAAAAGCTGGAAGAGTGGTACAGAGGCTGGGTAACAGACAGTACCACATACGCGTCGACGGAAGCAACCGAGTGACCCGACGCAATCGCCGTTTCCTCCGGGAGATAGACCCAGTGGTAGACACCAAGTGCCTCCCGTCGTCAGAGGATATCCCTATGATATCGGACCAAACAAAAAGACCCGAACCTCTAAATACCTCACAAGAGGAAATGGAAATGGAAGTGGACAAGGTAGATTGTCAGGACAGAAAAGAACTTCCAACAAAGATTGACGAAGACCCATATGAAATGCCACCAGACCGGGGCCTACGTCGCAGTACAAGGAGGTCGCGACCACCCATGAATCTATCCCCACAGATACGGGGTATGTCGCACGAATACTCAAGGATGTCCCAACAAGTGACCACAAACTGAACCATTTGTGGTCCCATGAGAGGGGGGGCATGTAGAGTAGTACAACGGACTAGATATTGGACCGGGATGCCCTTGGACAGTCACTGGTAGTCACCTGCAATAATAGACTCTACCATGCACGTGCGGGGCATGGGAGGGAAGTAATATAAGCAGGCTTCCTCCTCGAAGCCAGCAGTTCACGTTTCGTCGTCGAGCTTTTTACAATTGGAAGCTCAAATTTTGACAATTCCAAAAATTTGAAGGGGGTGGGTGACAATTTTACTTTTTTCTGGATGATTTGACATGGAATTATTCAGTATCACTTCTCCCTTCCGGTAGTTAATCACAATCTCTTCTTGCTTCCTTGAAGCTGTGGATCTATTGGTCAAATCCATTGTAAATTTCTGTATTCAAAAGTGGTCATACGCATTACAATATTTTTTAAATCATTATCTGCATCAGTACTCTGCAATTGTCTTTTATATAAATCTTTCACAGGTACCAAAGCGTTTCCTGAAACTTTATTCCAATATTCAACATGAAAACCGAAGGGAATACTGTGGTGAGTCAACAGCTGTTTTTGTTATTTTTAAAATTTTACCTTTCTACAATCTATCATTATTTTTTTGGTATCTTCCTTTTTTTCTATGTTCTCACTTCAACATTTAAGAATATCACCTCTGCACATACAATAACTGAAAGAATACCGTGATTGTAAACCAACCATAACCTTCAAGCCACATCACTCTTCATGCTGGTGAACAAAGGGTGTGTTCCACTGAAGTCTGAAAAAACATCCGCTAGAGAATGCAACATGATCAAATTCCTAAACTCCACTGCTCTTTGCATGAACAAGGTTCACATTTCTGCTGAGGATATAGCACTGGTCCCAGTGTTCAAAAAGTCAGCTACAGAACCCAAACACAAAACAAACCTACTTAAATGCAAAAATACTTTTAACTTAGCAACTTTATATGTATACTTCTACTTAGATGAATGATAGAGCCTTTATGATTTTGGAAACCCTGCACTAATTGGTGTTTTCACTCCAGGCTGTCAGATATATCATATTTTATTGCATTTAGTCCACTGATCAGATTCTAACCCCACAACCTTTATCTCTTCTGGCTGCTCGCTTTTATTTTGTTTACTTATGTATTTGCACCCAGTAGCCACTTCACTTTAGCATTCGTTACACTTTTGAATAAATAAAGTCATTATTGAACAAAAAACTAACCAAGCAAATGTTTAGTTATACAATTTGAATAGTCTTCAGGAACTGACTTTAAGTATTTATATGGCTACTGCTGATTGTGAAAACATGCTGAAAGCAGATCAAATGACAAAGGGATTAGAGTTAATTACAATTCACCAGTTTTTATTAATTTTGGAGCTGGATAGTTGACATAGAGATAAAAAATACAAATCAAAATCAGTGGACACATTCAAGCTCATTAGCAGCAAATAGATAATGCTCTCTCTCTCTCTCTCTCTCTCTCTCTCAAGCAGACATGGACTTGAATTTTCTATTTATTGGACAATTATCGCTGTACAGACACTGCACAAATTTTTAAAAGACATTTTTCCATCTTCTCCATTACATTGAAAAAAGTTAACAGCAAGCAAAAAATTACCAAAAAATTAGTAAGCCAAAAAAGGAGAATTATGATGGAGACAAATTGTAATTTGAAAGAATCCATTCAACTAACAATAACAATAAAAACCTGTGGCTTTGCATAATTTGTCCATTATGCTGCAGTTAACAAATTATGGCACAAGGCCAAAAGAGAAAAAAATACAATATTCAAAAAAGATGGTTACACAAAAGGTTTGTACTTACAATTTCTAAGAATTAAAACAAAATAAAAGGAATACACAAAAACTGTTAATTTCTTCCTCCTCTCCTCTCCGTCAGACAAATTTTCTTTCCGGGTAATGATATGAAGTTGCCCTCCTTTTCTTTTGAGTACTGCTACTATGTTAGCCTGGCCAACTTCCTCTGTTGTGTTGTGTTCTTTTTCAGACATAAAATAATTTAAAGCCAAAATGCCTTGAAATTAAATAAGCTTCTTACTTCTTTTTTATAAAATGGACAATTCTATCCTGCACAAATGAGATGTGATATCTCTATCATAAAATAATGTTGGCCTTTTAAGCCAATATTCAATAATATAAAATCTAAATTTCACTCTCTTCTCTGAAGAAAGCTAAATTCCTTGACAAAATATAATTAACAACTTCTATGTTATTTTTAAAGAAAAAATAACAAAATAATGCTTTTTTTCCTCTGGATAAAGCTAAAATTCTCTCAAAATGAATATCGGTTTTATATACCGACTTCTAATTAATACAATGCACAATAATTCTTTCTTATCCTGGTGAAGAAATAAACTCACTCTGTGAGCCAAAATGTAATATTTGGGTTCTTCAAATATACAAAAAATAAATTCAGGGAAAAACTATAGTAGAACTTTCTCTAGTTCTACCAATTCTCGTCTTATCCCTGTGCACAAAAATGACACTGACTAAGTCAGTGGAGATAGAATTAAACCTGACTTGCTTTTACCAGGCTAATTTCTAATCTGAGGAATTTGGTGCCCAAATTTTCAAAACAGGGAACCAGCCTCACTTTCACAAAACCCCAAAATTCAGCCAATCACGGGCCGACATAGGAAAATTCCAGAATACTATGGAAGTTGCTGGAAAAAGACAGAACTTTTACAAAAATTTAGAACACTTAGCCTCTATTAACAGAGTGAATCTAAATTGTTTTCGTATTTGTGCTATATCCTTTTCAAATGTTATGTAAAAATGTGTATGTTAAATAAATTTAAAGTCATCTTTTTAATCCCTATTTTACTTTAAATTTTATTGTAATTAAAATTATCAAACCAGAAGATGAGTGTGCTACACCATATATCTCAATTAAAAAAAATATCTTGATAATGCTTAATGTAAAATTTCTGGGAAGATGCCTCTGAGGTTTTGTGTTAATATTACAGTTTTATATTGATTTCAGAGTCAGAAATGCATTTAAAGATTTTAATGTACTTTTTATTTCTTTGTATAGCCATGGTGTCTGCTCTTGATGAAGCTGTTGGCAATGTGACAAAAGCTCTTACAAAATATGGATACATGAATAATACTTTGTTGGTTTTCACAACAGATGTAAGTTTGTTTTTTCAGGGTGTTTTTTTAATTTCTAGAAATCCACTCTGGTTATCTATGTCAATTGGGGAAGAGGGGGGGAGATCAAAGTTTATGTATCTCAAAAAGGGGGATCACCTTAAGAAAAAATTGGGATATTGTAAAAAGTTCCTAGCACCTCTAAGGTATTTCTAAAATAAGTTCCCTGTTACTATTAGTATTTTTTGTAATTTAACCATTATAGACAATAAAAAATAAAAATTATTCTAATTGATTATTATTTTGATAACTCCATTGCAATCTATTAAATTCCCATATGCCACGGTTGAATGAGCGGTCTATCTTTATTAAATTCTAAAATTAATAGAAAAAAGGACATGATGACGTGCATTTAAAAAAAATTGAAATAATTCATTATAAGAAAGTTATTTTAATTCATTATCTATCTATCTATTTATGAGGACGAGTCAAAAAGTACTGCCATTTTGTTTAGGACAGGTATAATTACCAACACATCAACCTGTATCATACATCAAAATGAAGCTGGTTCTCTGTGGATCACATCCCTACTTCTCCACATAGTTACCGTTTCTCTCAATAGGAATGTTCCACCTTCAAATGAGATCATGTATCCTTGCCCTGTAAAATTTTGTTGGTTGTTCTTTGAGCCAATTCTTCCCTACAGATTTACTTCCTCGTCACTGGAATAATGTTTACCTCTCAAACCCTCTTTCATGGGCCTGAAGAGATGATAGTCTGAAGGTGCTAAAACTGGTGAGTATGTAGGATGCAGTAAAGTTGTCCACCCAAATAAGGTGATTTTCTCCCTTGTCCTGATGCTTGTGTGTGGTCAAGCATTGTCATGCAGAAGGAGGACATTGTTGATTGGCAAGTTGGGTCTTACTTGTTGGATTCTTGCTCTGAACCTCAGAGTTTATTGTTTTTCCATTTGGCAAAAATCGACTGGAATGATGCCTTGAGCATCCCAAAAGAGAGTCGCCATGATTTCTCCCGCTGACTTTTGTGTCTTGAACTTTTTCAGTGGTGGTGACGAAGAGTCATGCCATTCTTTTGACTGCCTCTTTGTTTCCAGTTCATAATGATGAACCCATGTTTCATCACCTGTTATGAGTCTTCGAAAGAAGGTGTTGTCTCTTTGACTTTGTTTGAGAAATTCAATGTTGGCATTAACCCTGTCAGTCTTGCGTTCGGTAGTCAGCTCTCTCAGTACCCAATAGTCACACACTTTTGAAAAGCCAAGTGATTTGACAAAGTTGTAAGTACTTCGATGGCTCACTTCAAGGTTTTCTGCCAAAAAAATTGCATGTCTGGCCGGACATGACTATCTGGAACCCCTACCATCTAAAATTTTTGTTTTTAATTTTTGTTTTTTTCCTTCAATGGATTATTATCGATTGCACACCAATCTATCAGATTGTAAAAAAAAATTCTAAAAAGTTCTTTATTTTTCGAGTTCCCCGTCGTAAATATTGGAAACGCTACAAATTTTTTTTAATTTTTTTCCTTCCTTCAATGGATTATTATCCTTTACACACCAATCTATCAGATTTTTTTTTAAATTCTTAAAAGTTCTTTACTTTTTGAGTGTTTTTTTGTCAAAAACCGGGTTTTACGTCAATCAAACAACACAAAAAAGTTAAAAATATTATGGCAATTATGGAATACCATACACGAAACGTAAATAATATGCAAATTTTATTTTCAATGAAACTAAATATATTTTTGATTTTTTTACATACAAAAAACGGATTTTACTTGGTTAAAAGTTAAAACGAGTGTGAAGAATTTCAGTAACATTTAATGAATATGTATTTAAAGTAACGCTTTAATTATTTCTAAAAAGAAATGTTTATAAGTAGGGATGTGCAGAGATTGACTGGAACGCTACCCATAAAGATGATAATTCTCCTGTTTTATTTTTACGATAGGTGAAAAAAGATATGGAGGCTCAATGTTATTTAGAGTGACATAATTCTATTTCGTATGTTTCAAATACCCAGATTTGAACTTTGGTTAAACATTGTTGAATAATGAATTTCAAAAGTATTGCGTCAATTATGATAAAAAATAAAGATTCATTTTTAGTTTAAGAAAGAAGCGCTAAGTGTTAAAAAAACAAACACGTAAAATAATTTTTTTTTTGTTGTCGTCTGATTCTTGTAAAAAATAAATATCCAGCTACACGATGGGAAAGTGCAAATTTAAACACGCGATTTGAAAAAAAGTTTCCATCATCGTATGTCACCCTGCCAAAAGTCAAGGAATTAACCGAATTTAATAAAATTGTTAATATATAAATTAATAAAATATATTATAATGCATTTTTTATTTCATTTAAAGACTTTTGCATTTTTCACGTAAGTTAACCACATACCTTTCAGAAACTGTTTTACGCCTCGAAGATACGTGACAGACTTTAAAAATTGTAAAAAAGTTCTTAGATAAAATAACTGGTCCATTATCTTTTATTCATTAAATATATAAACCCTGAAAATTTAATTAAATTCTATTAATTCCCTGAGTTTTGGTATTTTTTATTTCTTTCTGCGAGGTGAAAAAACGATGGTTAAATTTAGATTCTTTGAGTTCGATTTAACCCGAAAACGTTTTAACTTTTAAAAAATTTGTCCTAAATTAAAATTGTAAATTGATATTTATTTAGTATTCAAAATAAAAATTATGGTTTTAGTACCGGAAAAAAATTCCAATTACAGAATAAACGATATTAGGAAACTTTAAAAATTTCAATAATGAATAATTTCATAAACAAAAAGAGAATTCATTTGCCAATAATTTCTGTTAACGCGAATGAAAATTTACATGAAAACAACCAAAATTTCACGCGTCTAACAAAACTTCAAGTCAAAGTTTTATTTGTTTATTCGTTCTAAAACCAAACTGTAAAGAACGTGGGAGATAATCAACTCTTTTAGGCTTCCATACTTTAAATTGACGTTTTTTTTAAAATCGTTTTAATTCTTTTAAAATATGTTGCCAGGTTATGCATGGTTTTTAACTTAGATTTTTTAAAAGATAAAATTCTGGGCTATCTTTGGTTAAAATTGCTAGTTAGTCATTAATAATCCTGCACATATATAATGGACCTTGAAATTTTTAAGGTAGTGAAAAACTCAGTTTAACTTAGATAGAATAATTTTTTTTTGCATCAAATAATAATTTTTTTTTTACATTTTTTAATACTATGAAAAAAAAACTTGTTACATTATTTATTTTTTGAGTTTTAAGAAAATGAATTTTAAATTTTAAAATCACTTTTTTAGGTTATTGAATTTATTTTTTTATTATTTTTAAAAAATAATATATTCTTCAGGATATGATCTTTCAAGAAATGTAAAAATTAGGGACCGGGATTTTTTTTTTCTTCAAATTCTGAATTGATAAAAAAAGTATTTTTTCAAGTTTCTTCCATAAAATAAATTAATCCTTATAAAATTAAGTCGTGGGAAAATAATTTGGTGAAAATTTCATTAAAATTGGACAATTCCCTGATTTTTGGTAATTGTTTTAAAATTAAGAAATTAAAAAAATAAAAAAAATTACTTCCCTTTGCACTTCTCTGCACATCCCTATTTATAAGTATTTTAAAAATATTTTAAAGCCATTGAACACGATAAATCAAAATAAATTCAACGTAACTTTTTGTTGAAATTCAGACGATTTTTAATGTATAAAATGTATTAAAAATAAATTGCATATTGTAATAATATTTTTCTTTTTTAATGATGGTCATTATGTTACTACTTATCGATTTAATCAAAGTTTGACCTTAAATAATAGATTTAATTATTTTTAATTCGCTTTTAAAACTCCTAGCAGACGACGTTAATGCCAGTGGCTAGTTTAATTGAATAAAATGATTTAATATTTTAGCAAGACTTATAGCAGGAATATTTTGTCTGTAAGTCAGTCAAATAATTTTCACAGAAATTTGAAATAAAAACATTTCCACAACTGAATTGACATAATTTTAATTTTGTCATTACAAATACCATTATTTAGAAGAAATTTTGCCTAAAATGCGTTATTTTTATTTGAAGAAGTGAGCTAAAATCCTTTTTTTTTTTTTTTTTAAATAGCACTCGTGTAAAATAGTTACTGAAAATCAAAGAATGTTTTGTACTTGAATGTATAGAATAGCGCGCATGCAAAATTTTGATTGAAAATGATCAATTAAACAAACAATAAAAAAAAAGACAATACGCAGTAACATAATACTAATATTTAAGAATTACATAAAATTAAAGTTCATTTAAAAAAAGTTTTTATTAAACATTTTTGAAAGCGATCAAAAGTGAGTTTTTTGGGTTTTTTTAAGACAAACGTTGGTCCCCACCCCCAGACCCCTAAGTAAGGCTTCAAGCATATGTCGCTTCAACAAAAGTTTTGTTTTTTTGTTATTTTTGTTTTCATCAAATGTCAATTTCATGTTAAAAAAATAACTGTCCTTTTTATTATGTAAATAGCAACCCCACCACCACTCTCTCCTGGAAAATATTGGTAATGTTAACATTTTGCCACCCGGACTCCTGACCTAATTTACTCTACAAAACAGATATTTTCTGAGTCATGCAATTTATGGGTAAATTAATGTAGATATTTTACAATATCTCCCCCCCCCCAGCTTTTTATCAGCAAGTCAATTTAGATATTCTAACCCCCACCTCACCCCATTTAAAATATTTTTCGATGAATTTTTACAAAACACAAATTCAAATTTCAAATATTAGGTACTACAAATTTTGACCTCATAGACGTATTTTTAAAAAAAATTTAATCCCTTCGATTGGAGAAGAAAAAAATGAGGGAATTATCATATTTTAATGACAATTTCAGTGTTGATTTATCAATGAATGAATTATTTAAAACTCAGATTTTTTTCTGGTCACTTTTGATACCGCCCCCTATTTCTTTTGGCCCCCACCCCCAAAAAAAATCAACATATCTTTTGAAACTAATTACAGTATGAATAAAAAGACAAAAGACTGTTAATAGAAGAAAAAAAAATATTTTAAAGGAGCATGTCTTGTAGAAAATAAGTACTGAAAATTAAATGTAAAAAAAAACAAAACTAAAAAAGCTTTGGATTTTGTTTTTTTACTCTTTTGTTATATATATATATATAAATATATATATATATATATATATATATATATATATTGTCACGTTATTTGCCGAATTAGTAATAATAATAAAATATATATATATATATATATATATATATATATATATATATATATATATATAAAGGAATTAACCCTTTATTTGCATTTGGCTATGAAAGGGAGATAATTCACAAAAAATGAGTTATAGAACGTTTTAAAAAATTTCCAGCGTCTCGAAATTTAATGAATCAGCGTTTCAACAGTTGGGACAGAAAAATTGCCGGGTGAAGGACCATCTGCACGAATCTCGCATCTTTGAAATTAATGAAGAGGAATAAAACAGAATATTCCGAAATGAGAAAAAGAAACAAGAAAAAAGATTATTAAAAATTGAAAACAAACAAACAAAAAACAAGAGACTGAAACAGATAAGTAAAAGCTGAACTGTATTTTTCCAAGAAAAATCTCTATTTCTCGCTATCTACATATATTGGACATTCTTAATTCTCCCGCTTCTTCTTATTTTTTTTTTGACTGAACAAAAAAAGGAAAAGATTATCTATGAATGAATAAATTAAATTATAAATTATAAAATATATTTTTGTTTTCACATTATTCTTTCTGTCCAAATTCATATATATGTTTTCTCTCAATTATTGTTGGTTTTCTCAGAAGAATTAAAATCCAGCGTATCACACGCTTGAATAGACAAACATAGCATGGGGGCTTCGTCCATGGATTTTTTTCTTCAGTGATGCTACGTATATATTCCCCGGTGAAAAGTCAATCATCAGCTAAACAAATATACAGACAAATCCACATGTAACGTGGAGATTCATTGCTTGTATATTCTCGGTGAAAAGTGAATAACCAGCCGAACAAATATATGTAGACAAACCATCAGAGAAACAAACAGAGAGAGAAATTGGCAGAGAATAAAATAAACAAATAAAATAAAATAAAATAAAAAATTCATAATGTCGTCAGTAGAACATTTCTTGGAATCCCCAACCCTAGAAGGATTAACCAAAATGAAAAAAGACGACCTATACGAAGTGGGAAGAAACCTAGAGCTAGATGTGAAGAAAGTGCAGAGAAAAGCAAACTTAATCAGAATGATTGCTGAACACATGATTGATAATGATATATTTGATGAAACCATCCTAGATCAATTACCAGCAATTAGTCAAGAAATAACGCAAACTCAAATGGAGTTAGAAAAGATAAAATTACTGACCAGCACAGAACTAGAGAAAGTTAGACTTGAAGGGGAATTTAGACTCAGAGAAATAGAGGAAAACAGGCATAGTGCTGAGATGAGGAGACAGGAATTTGACATCACCAAACAAGCGAGACTAGTACCACAATTCAAGGAGGAAGAAGTAGACGAATATTTTTCACACTTTGAAAAAATAGCATTAAATATGAAATGGCCAACAAACACATGGTCCATGCTGCTGCAAACAGTGCTAAATGGAAAAGCACAGAAAATATATGCGTCAATGTCGCTAGAAGACTGCGCCAACTATGACACAGTAAAAGCGGCTATAGTGAAGGCATACCAACTGGTACCAGAAGTCTATAGACAACGGTTCAGGAGTCATCGAAAGACAGAGACGCAGACATATAAAGAATTCTCATGGCAAAAAGAAATACACTTTGACAAATGGGCTACTGCGAAAGGTGTAGAGGGGGACTACTGGAAACTCAGACAATTGATATTAACTGAAGAGTTCAGAAACTGTATCCCTGAGGAGATAAAAATATATCTAGATGAACGCGACACAGATAATTTGTACGATATGGCGAAGATTGCTGACGAATACACGCTAACACACAATAAGAACCAAACTAATGTCAGCCAAACAAAATATCCTAGTCAATATCATTCAGCGAATCCGAAAACCAGAATGGGACATGACGCAACAAAACAAATACACGATAGACAGATGGAAGATACCTATCCGAAGAATGAAAAATGGCCAGTAAATAACAGACAATCTACATACAGCTGGAGAAAACCGACTGCATTTTGTCAATATTGTAATAAGTTAGGACATGACACAACCGACTGTTGGACGAAGCAGAATGCAGAGTCGAGACACTGGAAACCAAGCAGGGAATGGTAATCACCAAAAAAATGGCAAAAGGGTACAAACCATTCACATCGAAAGGATATATCTCCGCAAATGAAAACACCAAAAACGAACAAGCAATAAATATATTGAGGGATACAGGAACATCACAGTCCTTACTGCTCTGACAATGCCTTCCAAAAGGAGAAATAACGACCACAGGGAGATATGTCGAAGTACGAGGAATTCAGAACAAATCAATGAAAGTACCACTACACCAACTGAACCTCAAATCGAAATTAATATCGGGACCAATAATTGTGGGACTCGTGCCACATTTACCAATGAATGGGATCCAAATGATATTAGGAAATGATCTGGCGGGAAGGAAGGTGAAAGCACACCCGATAAAAGCAAACAATATAAAAACAGGATTACAAGAGAAGGATAATAAACTACCCACCGGAGTAATCACACAAGCACAAGCGAAAAGAAATGGAAAGCTGAAACCTGACACCCCACGAGAAGAACTAATAAAAGAACAAAGAAATGATCCGGATCTAAAACCATATGCGATCACCAGAAAAATAAGTGAACTAAATTACGTTGTGGCAACACCTGACTGCAGGAAAGCCAAACAATTATGTCACATAAACATGATCAAGCCATACAAAGAGAGGGAAGAGGAATATCCAATACTTTATTGCCAAAGGCATGAAAAACAAAGAGAAAGAAAGGAAGAATCATATACATACAAAAAGAAAAAATATATATATCCATGAATATAACAATGATGCATATATGAAAATCGATAAAAACACTAGGAAAATTAAGATTAAAATTAAATAAAAATAAAAAGAATAATATAAATAATGATAGGAAGAGGAAAAAGAAGAAGAAGAAATAAAAAAAAGAAACTTTTTTTTTAGTAAACGGGGGGAGATGTCACGTTATTTGCCGAATTATTAATAATAATAATAATAATAATAATAATAAATATAATATATATATATATATATATATATAATATATATATATATGTAAAGGAATTAACCCTTTATTTACATTTGGCGATGAAAGGGAGATAATTCACAAAAAATGAGTTATAGAATTTTTGAACGTTTAAAAAATTTCCAGCGTCTAGAAATTTAACGGACCAGCGTTTCAACAGTTGGGACAGAAAAATTGCCGGGTGAAGGACCATCTGCACGAATCTCGCATCTTCGAAATTAATGAAGAGGAATAAAACAGAATATTCCGAAATGAGAAAAAGAAACAAAAAAAAAGATTATTAAAAATTGAAAACAAACAAACAAAAAACAAGAGACTGAAACAGATAAGTAAAAGCTGAACTGTATTTTTCCAAGAAAAATCTCTATTTCTCGCTATCTACATATATTGGACATTCTTAATTCTCCCGCTTCTTCTTATTATTTTTTTGACTGAACAAAAAAAGGAAAAGATTATCTATGAATGAATAAATTAAATTATAAATTATAAAATATATTTTTGTTTTCACATTATTCTTTCTGTCCAAATTCATATATATGTTTTCTCTCAATTATTGTTGGTTTTCTCAGAAGAATTAAAATCTTTCATACACACACTTTTATATATATATTGTTACGTTCATCTACTCAAGCGTGTGATATGCCGGATTTTAATATTATTGAAAAGTCTTTTCTTAAATTACAATACCCTTTAAGAAAAGACTTTTCAATAATATTAAATTCTTCTTCTAAATATTTCTTATTGCATATCCTAAGTGCTCTAAAAAAGAAACCTATTATGATACTACTTTTTATCTTATTGTTATGGTGGGAATAAAAATAGATGTAGTCATTTTTGTTGGTATTCTTATGATAAACATTAAATTCTAAAATGTTGTTATTGTTTATAATAAATGTGTCTAAAAATGTTCAATTTCATGAGTAAATTTAATGGAAGGTTCCACATCATTTAGTTCGTCAATGATATTAGTTAAATTACAGTTTTTCGAGTAAATGAATAACATGTTGTCAATGTAACGGAAAAAATTAGTTATTAGGTAAAATATATTGAAAGGGACCGGATTCTAAGAATTCAAGGAATAAGCATGCCAAAACGCCACTCAAAGGTGATCCCATAGGCAACCCGAACTTCTCTTTGTAAAAAGTTCCATTATATTGGGAAAAAAACAATTTCTTGTGCAAAGTCTGCAAATTTGGACTATCTTGTTAATAGGTAATGGAAATGAAGTATTAATTTTGTTGAGATGGTTTTCTAGACGAGTAATGCATTTGTCACCCGGGATACTTGTGTAAAGTGATTTAATATCTAAGCTTGCTAGACATTTGTTGTTCATGTTTATATTTCTTATTTTTTCAATTAAGCTATTCAAATTTTTTATGTTAGATTTGCTAACTGTACCTAAGAGGGGGGTTAATATTTTAGCTAGAGATTTAGCAATTTTATGAGGGGCAGTTCCAATTCCCAAAATTATGGGTCTTAATGGAATGCCTGGTTTGTGTGTTTTGGAGAGACCGTAAATGGTGGGGACAATAGGGTTGTAGTCTATCAAAAAGAGCCAAGTTTTTATCTGTGTTGCCTATTAGTTTTTTATATGTTTTGTTGAAAATGATTGTGCTGTTAGTAATGGTTTGTGGAGAGATTATTTCATAGGTATTACAATCATTGAGGATATCAAGCATTTTGTCATTATATTGTTTAGAACACATAACAACCACTCCTCCTCCTTTGTCAGATAGGGTATGTTGAGGATATCAAGCATTTTGTCATTATATTGTTTAGAACACATAACAACCACTCCTCTCCTTTGTCAGATAGGGTATGTTGTTGTTTATATCTCCTGGGTAGGGTGGAAGCATTTTTTTGGTTGGTGGTGGCTGCGATAATTCCTTGAATGAATCCACATCTTCAAATTTTGGTTGGTGGTGGTGGCTGCGATAATTCCTTGAATGAATCCACATCTCCAAATTTTGGTTGGTGGTGGTGGCTGCGATAATTCCTTGAATGAATCCACATCTCCAAATTTTGGTTGGTGGTGGTGGCTGCGATAATTCCTTGAATGAATCCACATTTCTAAATTTTGGTTGGTGGTGGTGGTTGCGATAATTCCTTGAATGAATCCACATCTCCAAATTTTGGTTGGTGGTGGTGGCTGCACTAATTCCTTGAATGAATCCACATTTCTAAATTTTGGTTGGTGGTGGTGGTTGCGATAATTCCTTGAATGAATCCACATCTCCAAATTTTGGTTGGTGGTGGTGGTTGCGATAATTCCTTGAATGAATCCACATCTCCAAATTTTGGTTGGTGGTGGTTGCTGCGATAATCCTTGAAGGAATTCACATCTCCAAATTAAAAGACAAACTTAAAATACTTTGCAACATATATATGTGTGTATATAATTGTCTTAGATTATAAGTGAAAAAATTATACATCGATATTTGTTTTGTTAAAAAGGGCTAACTTTTCAACTGAGTTTTTTCCAAAATATATTAGATAACAATTCTAAATAAGCTTGTTATTAAATTGATATTTGTTTTTAGAATCTATAATTATGAAATTTAAAAGTTAAATTTAGGCATTTCATATTTCAAATTAATTCTATCTATTAATTATGTATATGGATTGTTTTCAAGGCGCATATAGGTGGCATTTATTTTAAAGAACTTCAATTTATTTCCATTGAATCAATTTGATTGAAATGATTCAGTAATTTAAAAGAATTCATTGATTAATAAGTCAACACTGAAAATTTTATTAAAATCAGATAATTCTCTGATTTTTGGCAATTTTTTTTTCTGCAATCTGTGCCTCCACATTTTTTAACATATTTCTTGGTGAATACAAAAATTCACCAAGAAATATGTTAAAAAATGCGGAGGTGCAGATTGCAGAAAACAAAAACGCCAGATTTTTTGGAGACTCTTTAGTTTTTCTGTGTGTTTTGAACAAAAAAAGATATTTAATTTAAATCAATATCAAAAAGTTAATCATTTTTCTGTACATAGTGTATTTAATGTTTTTCTATTATTGATTTCTAAGAAGAAACTATTATAAGTCTTAAAATCTTAAATGATGTGGGGATTTTTAGTCTGTAACTATTTCCCACAAAGGGCCCATTTTGATCAATTTTTTAGCTGAATTTTTAAAATGTATTAAAAATAAATTACATATGTAATATCTTTAAAAAAAATTTTTTATTGATTCTCATTATAGCATAATGAGCATCAATTAAAAAAAAAGAAAGCAAAATGATATTACATATGTAATTTTTATTTACGTTGAAAAGTATGATGATTATACTTTTCAAATTAAACAAAAACTTGACCTTAAATAATCAATTTAATTTTAATTTGTTTTTAAAATGAAAATGAGCACTCAAATTGTTTGTATCTATCAAATATGTACTGTGATGTGTTTTTTGCTTTTTATTGACAAATTTAAGTAGATATTATACAGATATTGTATAATATCCACTTAAATTTGTCTCCCCCTGCGATTTTTAACGGCACATCGATTTAGATATTTTACATCCCACCCCATTTAAAAAAATTTTTATTTATTTATTTATTTATTTTTTACGAATTTGTACAAATTTCAATTGAATTTCTACAAAACACAATTCCCAATACCTCCCACCATTGAAGTGTAAAATCCTTCAGTCTTTTTCAATATTTTTATTTTTAAAATAATCTACTTAAAAAAAAAAATTTGATTTAGCCTTTTTAATGTTTATTGTATTCATATCTGTATTTAGTTTACTCAATAGGTCACTACAGCCCAACATATGAGCTGCTTCTTTAAGACGTCTTGTTTTCCATGTACAGACATGTAAAATTGACCTTGGAATTTTTAAGGTAGTAAAAAACTCAATTTAACTTAAGATAATTTTTTTGCATCAATTTGAAGAAAATTTTTTTTTTAAACTACAAAAAAAACAAAAAACAAAAAACAAAAATAAAAAAAACAAAAATAAAATGCTATATCATTCATTTCAAGTTGAAAATATAACTTTAATATATAGGGATGTTCATGGGTTGCAAAGGGAGATAATTTTTTAAAAAATTTCTTAATTTTAAAACAATTGCCAAAAATCAGGGAATTGTCCAATTTTAATGAAATTTTCACCAAATTATTTTCCAATGACTTAATTTTATAATGATTTAACTTATTTTATTGAAGAAACCTGAAAATTTTTTTTTAATTGATTCAGAATGTGGGGAGTGGGGGAGGGGCGTTTTACCATTTGAAGAAAAAAAATCCCTAATTTTTACATTTCTTGAAAGATCATATCCTGAAGAATATATAGAAAAATAAAAAAAATATATAAATTCAATACCCTAAAAAAGTGATTTTGAAATTTAAGTTATTTTCTTAAAACTCAAATGAATGATATAGCATTTTATTTTTGTTTTTTGTTTTTTGTTTTTTTTGTAGTTTAAAAAAAAAATTTTCTTCAAATTGATGCAAAAAAATTATCTTAAGTTAAATTGAGTTTTTTACTACCTTAAAAATTCCAAGGTCAATTTTACATGTCTGTCAATATCCGTGGATAACTTGAAAATTTAACAAAAGATAGCCATGAATTTTATCTTTGAAAAAATTCAAGTTAAAGAATATCCGATGATATGTTGCATATTTTCTGAGATTTAAAAAAACATTTTTTAAATTGTCAATTTCAACTATGGATGACAAAAGGGGCCGAATTCTCTCCCAGTTTGTCAATCGCAACAGAGAAAAATTTTTTTGGCTTCCAGGAAAAAATATTTTTAAAGATATTGGAAAGAAAATCCAATATTCATGTTTTACTTCGAAATACCCGGATGTGAAAACATACAAGATGGTAAAAAAATTTCAATGCTTGTCCACCAGTGGCAAGAGACAAATAATGAGTTATCGCCTCTTGGGATACGCATTTATCTCTCTTACACTCTAAAAATTGAACATGGCTATTAATGTACAATAGTATATAAAATATAATACAGATATAAAAATGAGGGGTGGTCATTGTAAGATATCTACATATATTTGCCAATTAAAAAACGAGAAACATAGTACGGTAAATATCTGAAATTTGAGTTTATTGAAATTTGTACTAATTCAATGAAAAGATAAACAAAAAAACATTTATCTAAAATATTGGGTGAAGGTGTAAAATTGATTTGCTAATAAAAAAATAACCCAGTAATGTTGATCATGGCTAAGCAAAAACAGGAGACCAGACAATTGTATTGTACAGGTTGTCCATAAAGTCAGAGTGTGCTTAAAATAATTTATAACTTTAAAGTGCATATAGACTTTGTGGACACTCTGTGTAGTTAATTGATAGGTGTAGGCATCATCTATAATAAACCCAAGATAATTAATTAACCCTGCATCATAAAAAAAGTAACAATAAAACTGTTTAAAGGTGTTGACATTAGATTAATATCGATTAAATTATGAAATTGCTGTGAACAATTTCTGTCCAGGAAAATCTTAAAAATGTCCTGGAAATGTCCTGGAAACGTCCTGGAAAATGATTTTCTAAAATGAGTGGGAACCCTGAGTTTGGTGTTTGCCCAGAATCGAAGCTACAACACCAGTTAAAATTTTGCAAATCAGAAATCATTAATAATATAAAACTGATTAACTTTCAGACTTTTTTGATAGCATTTTTGGATTCCTTGGGCAAAAATACTTTTATAAACCAATTTTAGGAGTAGGGAAGCTCTAGAACTCATTTTACAGAAAGTTGTCATTTTTTGTGATCGACCACCCAAATTTGGAAAGTTAAAAATCAACCTAATTTCACCAATTTTTAGAATTGGAAGCTCAAATTTTGAGGATTGTCTAACTTTAAGATAGTCCTTACCTGGACAAAATTTCAGAAAAATTGAAGTGATAAATTTTAACAAAATTTTGTAACTTCGGTTCTGATCAAAAACCAAACTATGTTTTTGGTACAAATAATGTTCAATAGATATGAAATGATAATAGAAAAAAATCTTTGTCATAGATACAGTGCCTCATCAGGATATTGATCTTGCTATGAAAAAATCAAAAATAACTTTAAAATGGTTATCTTTAATTCCCTGGACAAAAATGCTCTTATAAAACAATTTTTGAGGAGTAAGGAAGATCTAGAACTCATTTTATAGACAAAAATAGATTTTGTAATCACCATTTTTTGCGACCCCCCTCAAATTTGGAGAGCTAAAAATCAACATAACTCTGCCAGTTCTTGGAATTGGAAGCTCAAATTTTGGATAATGTCTAACTTTAACATAGTGTCCACACCTGTACAAAATTTCAGATAAATTGAAGGGGGTGGGTAACATGGCCTGGATGATTTGACATGGAATTACCCGGTTATTAATAGTGGGTCTTTAGTTATAAAAGACATGCCAAAAATACATGTATGTTGTGGGAATAATAGCAACTTTTATCATGCCATCGTATTAAACTTCTCAGCATAAGAACCCTTTGAAGCAAAGTAAGGCATAAAACTTTTGCAATTATATGCCTATGACTTGCTTTAATTCCATAGACCAATTGGAAAGTTGCAGTTATTTTAATTTTTATTATGAATTTAGGTTATTACTTTAATATGAAACTATAAATCACTGAAATCTTTTTAATCAATTTTATGTGAATTACTTACCTAATTTTTTTATAGCTCACTTCCATTTCATCTGATTTAAGCATTGAATACAACATATTTTTTGGTAGGAGACCAAAAGTATTATGCTGAATATTTTTGAATGCAATCTCCTGAATTTCAGGTGGTAGCTCTTTGATTCTTTGCAGCATAGTGAAAAAATACAGTTACTGGTTATGAAATTTATTGTCTCTTTTAATTTCAAACCAGCTAACTGCATACACTGCAACAATAAACTGCATTAGGCTATGTAGTTTTTATGTTTTCAGGGTTAATACCTTGAGTCCACAAATACATTAGTCTGGTGGCTAACATGAACAATCTTGCCCAATTTTCCAAGCTGTATATCTAGGGTTGACTTTCTCTCGTGTAATCACTACTGCATATTCTAGAAGAAATATTTGATCACTATTCAGATCATCTGTCTGTTTGATGCTAGAATATTGGCTCTCCCTAAGGACTAACTATTGGTTCAAATCTTATATGGGGTAAATTATGATAGTCATTTGTACAAAATCTCCCAATTGGACCAATAAATGATGTTGGACTTCTTGTGCTGCCATCAATGTGCTTAAAAACCACTCTGAATGGAAGCTCATTTTGATGTAGAGAGCAACCAATGATGTGCAATTTCCTTTTTAGGGAAAGCTTCACAGCTAGTATTTGTATGGGTGTTGTCCAGTAAAACAGCTTTTAGGGTATCAACACATTCATACACCTCCAAAACACAAACAACCTCCTCTGCTAGAACAACACTAGTTGCTCCAATGGTAGGGATAACTTTATGAGTGAGGTATTTTCCACTTTCACCACAGCCCATGTCCTTTGTGAATGTCAAATGGTGTTTCTGCCAATCACTGCTGGAAATTTTACTTTCTTAGTAGCAGTAACTTTAGCTCCGTCTCCAAACTTAAATATTGTCTCGGTAGAAAAATATTCAACTAAGTATTTGTCTTGATCAGACAAAGCATCAATAAAAACGTTCAGCCATGTTTTACCGGTGACAGTTTTCGTACAGGTACTATCCAATTATGCCCATTTCAAAAGTCTCTTTAGCCAACCTGGTTGCATGGAGTTATGTGTTAAATAGTGTTATGTGAATCTCTGGTATTTTATTTTTATTTTTTTGGCGTTGTCTGCAGTCTCTTAAAAAGTGTTTTGTAGAGTAGCAATTAAAGCATTTCATAATTTGTCCTTTTTCTGTTACAAAAACTGGTTCATTTTTAACACCTGGTTCTCCCATCAGGCTATTAGTTGTGGCAGGATCCAAAAAAATCTTTTTAATTGTACATTTCATATTTTCATAAGTCATAGACACACACGTAGCACGATCCAGTCACTCGTTCTCGTCAGACATATTTGCAGCTGTTAATAGAAAAAAGGCGCTTATACCTTCCGGCAATTGAAGCTTATAACTTTGTGATACAAATATTCAAATTTGATCAAAAAGTCGATCATACTTACTTTGGAAGGATGCCTGTGATTATAAAATTCCTTAAAGGCTAAATAAACACGAATATTTTCGTCCTTTAAGAATAGTGTATCCAGTTTGTCTGTTATTTTCTGCACCCCGTTTTCATGACCAATTTCCTCGGGTTGTAGGTCTCTAATACAATCTCTTGCTCGTCCAGTTAAAGTGAGAAAAACTGCTGGATCCTGTTTAGTCCTAGGCAAATCTGTATACATTTGCCATACTGTTAAGTTGTGCTTCCATTCTACGTAGAAATCCTCATTTTGCAAAATTGGTTGCGATTTTAAAGCCTGTTGATTCGCTATCTTGAGACGGAGTATAGATGGCAATGTGTAAAACACAAAACAATATAAATTATGCCACAACTGGGTCTTGATCCGCTACCAATGTCAATAGGCTGTTTAATGGCAGTCACTCTAGTGGTGGACAACTGTCATATATATAGTCAGTTGCCAACCAACTTTCTAACTCTTTTGCTAAAGAGCTCCTTCAACTGAAACAGTCCAAGGGAGATAACTCATAATCAACAGTGTGTATCTGTATATCCGGAGGAAACTTCAAAAATAAAACAATTAACGACAAAGTAAATATATATACACATTAAATATCACCAGGGCTTGGTTTTTGAGCAAAAATAATAGAGATTTGATTTATATTCGTGAAGATAATTAAAAAATAAAATTTAAATGATAACAGCATGGAGTTTGTTTTTTTTCATTTAATGTTTTAGATAGTAGACATTAACATTTCTTTTCAGAGTAGCTGGATCAATGTAAGGTCTATTTTTTTACAGAGGGATTTAAATGGGGCATCCTACGAGGATTCAACTCACGATTCAGTAATAATGGATCTGTGGGACTAACTTTAAAAAATTCCCCTCTACCCAGGCGAATGCCAGGTAGCCACTGCTAGTATATATATAAAGGGCAGTTGTGTGCATGTTTACGTCCGGATGAAACTACAAAAATAAAACAATTGACGACAAAGGAAATATATATACACATTAAATATCACCAGGGCTTGGTTTTTGAGCAAAAATAATCAAGATTTTATTTATATTTGTGAAGATAATTAAAAAATTAAGATTTAAATGATAACAGCATAGAATTTTTTTTTGCATTTAATATTGTAAATAGTAGACATTAATTTTTCTTTTAGAGTGGCTTGATCAATGCAAGATCATTTTTTTATGAGGGGATTTTAGTGGGGCATCCTGTGAGGATCCAAAGCAATTACTGAATCATGAGTTGGATCCCCGCAGGATGCCCCATAGACCTGCAAGACCAACTTTTGAAAAATCCCCCTCTACCCTGGTGGCGCCAGGTAGCCGCTTCTAGTACATATATAAAGGGCAGTTGTGTGTATATGTATGTCTGGAGGAAACTTCAAAAATAAAATGATTAACAACAAAGTAAATATATATGCACATTAAATATCACCAGGGCTTGGTTTTTGAGCAAAAATAATAGAGATTTGATTTATATTCATGAAGATAATTAAAAAATAAAATTTAAATGATAACAGCATGGAGTTTTTTTTTTTTTCATTTAATATTTTAGATAGTAGACATTAACATTTCTTTTCAGAGTAGCTGAATCAATGAAAGGTCTATTTTTTTACATAGGGATTTAAATGGGGTATCCCATGAGGATTCAACTCCCGTTTCAGTAATAATGGATCTGTGGTACTAACTTAAAAAATTCCCCTCTACCCAGGCGACGTCAGGTAGTCGCTGGTAGTATATATATATATATAAATAATACCTTATATATATCATGTTTTTATCTATTTATCTATTTTTTTAGAATGGAGGACCCACACGTATTGCATCAAATAACCTCCCTTTACGTGGAGCAAAGGACACTCTTTGGGAAGGAGGTACAAAAGCTGCAGGATTTGTTTATGGGCCTGGTGTTTTACAAAAAACTGGCTATACTCATGCTGGGTGAGTTTTGTTTTCATTGCCAAAATTAGTGCTCTTTTATTGTGTTGATTTCAGTAATTTTAAGTAAGTGATTTTAGTAATGGACCTAAGTTAATTGCAATATTGAAATGACCTTATTTTTAAACTCAGATAATACTACCAGACAGTTTCAACATAAAAAGTAAGGACTAAAGGAAAGAAAAACAATCATCTGTGAATTTTATTGTGTATATTTGTGAACTTAATTTATTATTGTCTGAGTAACATGTTTCACTTTCACAATAATCTCTCCTAATAGTCATTAACCTTATGTCAATATGAACAACTCCTTATATACACAGTATCTTGTGCATATTCATAAGCAATAGTAACATAAACTTGAACCTGTTCATGCACATGAATCACATTACAAATGGCTGCTGTGACATATCGCTGGTACATCAATCAGTATACATATGCTAAAATCATAAGAAAATTTTATCTGAAGGAAAAGAAACCCCAAAGAGTGCATGGGCAAGCAAAAGAATTAAGGTCCAACCAGTTTTGTATTTTTACAAAGGAATGCTGACATTCCTATTACTATCCATATGCTTAAAAGTTTGTACTAACCCCCCCCCCTGAGGTGACCTCACGACCCTAAGAGTACACCTAACCCCAGGATTGTCGCCATGACAATGCTTGAGATGGCTTTTTCACACCAGGAATTCGCGCACGTCAAGACACAGTTGAAAGATTCGTTCGACAGTCAGCACATGAAGTTTCTCGCTCTGCAAAATTCGATACTTGGATCGAAAGGATTGGCGGATAGAAAAATTGAAGACATTTTACTACGAATTAAAACTAGTTTACTTTTGATAGGAAGAAAGAACCACCGATGATAAAAAAAAAGAGCAAAAAAAAGGGAAATGAATAATTGTCTTTTGAAAATAACTTTTTGGCGAATTCCAACGGCACAGTGAGTTAAAAAGCAAAATGTATCACATTTTTTTGTATTCTGTGAATTCCTATTGTTTGCTGTGCATTTCATGTAATATTGATATGGTTGATATTTGTATCTGTTCAATTGCTCGCCCACTCATTTAACAATAAGAATTATATATTAATTTTATTCCCCTGATCCCGTGTAGGTGTGTATATATGCTCTTACCCCTTTTTTTATACAAACAAATTGTAATCAAATGTGAATAAATTCTTGTGTGTTTATCTGAGATTCTGGTCATCCTTTTCATCATTCAGTGTTGTTGCCTTTCATTCGGTCTCCTCCCCACCCCCTTTCACGGGAGCAAAGAGAAAAGTTTGAAAATCCCATCCCTTATGTATTATTTTTTTAATTTTTTAACATCTGGGACCTTTCGCATTTTTTTATTATTATTTCTAGCTGGTCGATCCTAATGAGTGTGTGTGCGTAACACTGCTTACACAAAAGACATGTGAAGCAGCGCATTCTTTTTGTTTCAGGTAAGTGTAGGTCATCACACTCACCCACTGATCTGTTATATTGTTTCATGTATACTTGTCTAATGCTAATAATTTGCAAGTATTCCCATCAAATAAAAATGATTTGCACACAGTTTATATGGTGGCAAGTATTCCTATTATTGGAAAAACTATAGATAAATTATCTGCACCCGGCACCAGAGGGCGAATCACCAATATACGATATTGGCACCTGAATTAAATTCCATGACAAAAGTCACTTATAGTGTTAAGCAGTCTACCAGCAAAACATCTAATTCAGTCGCTCCAGTGAAAAACAAAACAAAATAAACAACCCTAAAACAACTGAATGTCCTGAAAAAAACAAATCCATTTTTCAACACCCACGCACACCCAAAAAAAAAAAAAAAAAGAAAATGCAAATTTGTATTCGTACCTGACAGAAAAAACTGCTCTACTTACAGAAAGAAAAAAAACATATTTGTTCATTTTTCTATTCTCTTTTATTAATGTTATTGTCATAAGTATCTGCTGATGTTTTCCCTGTTTAAATGTTCTGCCAAATTATTATTTATGGAATAAAAAAAATAACAAAACAGGGGATAGTTTAATTTCACAATTTAAGGTAATTGTAGTGAGATAGCCAATGGCGTGTTATCTCATTTACATATGTGTATTACTGCAGGACATATATAGACACTTTAGGGGACTAATGGTCAGCTACGAGAAGCCGAACCCAGTGCTAAGACTAAGCACGAATAAATACTATTGTAACAAGGAACACAAAACTACACCTCACAACACATGGCGTCGTCGATAGGCATACTTGCAAGTTTAGAGCAGCCTGATTATGTTGAGATGTGGATAAAATGTTTTTCAGCCTTTGCAAGAAGCAAGACAAAAAGAACATTGGAGGACAAAATGAGATTACAGACTTATTTTTAGCGTCCGCTGGATGTGAAGCAAACATGAAAGTAGCCGTTATGGCGTATCCAAAAGATTTGGAGGATCTCACCTTTGAAGAAATTACACACATCATAAAGAACAATGTAAGACCTAAGAAAAAACTGGTTATTGCTGAGAGGACTAAATTCCTTTCTACGAAGCAAAATCCCAACGAACCAGCAAGGAATTACATTCAGAGACTAAAAAAGGCCGCGAGATTCTGTGAATTTCAACAGCTTGGAACAGGAGATTTTACCATCGAAGAAGAATTAATCCAGTTACGGTTCATAGAAGGAATGCACGACAGGAATCAAAAAGACAAAATTTTAGAACGTCTACAGTCAAATAACATGACATTAGAAACATGCGTGGAATTTGTACAGCAACTGGAAATGATATCCGAATTCAAGGAAGATACTCAAAACAACACAATGGTGTTTCAAATAGAAGAAAATGCAGCAAATAACACTGACGTGTTACAAGTAAAAACAAGGCTAAAGAATTGTAAGTACTGCAATTTTCAACATAATATTGACAAAAGAACAAATTGTCCTGCTTATGGACAAACTTGTTATGTTTGCAAAAAACAGAATCATTTTAGTACGGTATGCAGAGTCAAGTCGAAATGGACAAATTCGATAGAAGACGTGTACCAAGTACGGGTGAACAAAAAAATGGAAGTTGACAGTAAAATTAAATGAAATACCATTTGAGATGCAAGTCGATACAGGTAGTGACGTGACTATTATTCCAAAGAACTTTTGGCAACATATGGGCAAACCCAAGTTAAAGAGAAGTCACTTGAAATTAAGACAATTTGATGGCTCGTACATCACTGCATTGGGACAATTCGACGCTACGTTTGAGGCTAATAGAAGATTCGAAGTGGTCCCTATAACTGTAGTGGATTGTTTAAAAAATCATGGACTAATAGGCACAGATATTATAAACATAGATACAGACAATTTAATCGACTGCATAGAAAGTAAAAAGCAAAAAAATAGGAATCTTGAGAGGTTATAAAGCCACAATACGAGTGAAAGAAAATAGCCCCCCTCATATTACGAATCGCGTAGGATACCTATACATTTGCGACCTTTAGTAAAAAAGAAATTGGAAGATATGGTAGCAGAAGGAGTGTTAAAACAGTATCGGTCGGTGGTAGTAACTGGGCCTCCCCAATTGTAGTTTTACAAAAAAAAGATGGGGATTTAAGAATATGTGGTGATTATAAGATTGGTGTGAATCATAAAATCTGTTCAGATTCGTATCCTATTCCTGAGCTTGAAACTGTGTCGCATACATTAACAGGCACTAAATATTTTACGAAAATTGATTTAAAGGCAGCTTACAATCAAATACAAATTGACGATAAATTTCAAGAGATAACCACTATTAACACACCCCTGGGATTGATGAGATGGACGAAAATGCCATACGGAATAAAGACAGCGTCGGCCATATTTCAACGAGCAATCGAAAATGTCTTAAAAGGAGTAGTAGAAAATATGATAATTTATCAGGACGATATTTTAATAGGGGCCACCAGTATAAATGAATTGCAACAAAAAACGCAGCGAGTTATGAACAAATTAAAAGAAGCCGGAATGAGCATAAACTACGATAAATGCAAATTTAATTGCGAGAAGATAAATTATTTGGGATTTCAAATATCCAAAGAAGGCATTTCGCCTGACCCAAATTTATTAATTAAAATATCGCAGGTGGCATCCCCAGCCAACAAAAAAGAATTAGAATCGTTTTTAGGATTGGCTAATTTTTATAGCAGATATGTGCCCAAATATTCCGATTTAACTGAAGCATTTGCAGAATTACGAAGAAAGAATAGTGAGTTTGTGTGGACACAAAAACAAGAAACGGCTTTTAACAAAATAAAAAAAGTACTTATGGAAAAACCTGTTATTAAAGTTTTTGATCCCAGAAAAGAAATAACCTTAACTACGGATGCCAGTGAATATGCTGTGTCTGCTATATTGTCACAGGACGATCATCCGATTATGTACCTGTCGCGAAAGCTAACCAAGGCAGAATTAAACTATTCAAATATAGAGAAGGAAGCTTTGGCCATAGTATGGAGCACACAGCGCGCCCGACAATTTCTATTGGGTCGAAAATTTTTACTAAAATCTGACCATCGACCCTTAGAATTCATTTTTAATCCAAGGAAAGAATTACCCAAGGTCACATCCGCCAGGTTAATGAGATGGGCCATACTGCTGATGGCCTTTGATTTCGATATCATGTACATCAAAGGAAACACTATTCCGCATGTCGACGCGTTATCCAGATTAGCATTTAACAAAGAAGACGACGAAATAAGCGACACTGAAGATGTATTACATTGGGTCGAAACCGATGTAATGCCGATTAAACAGCTTCAAGAAGAAACCCTTCTGGACCCTATTCTGAGCAAAATATCAAATAGAATAAGGAGGAATAAATGGAACGACTGCTCTAAAGCTGAAAGGCCTTATAAAGAGGTTAAACATAAACTAACTATGGACAGAGGGTTATATGTAACGGAGATTTGGTTGTACCTCCGCAAAAAATGCGAAAAGAAATAATTAAAAGTGTACATGACGATATACATTGTGGAATAGCAGCCACACAAAAAAGACTCAAATTGGAGAGCTGGTGGCCAGGATATTCGTGTGACATTGAAGATTATGTAAAAAAATGTCCCAAATGCATGGAAATCAAAGACTTTCCACAAAATCGACTCATTCGTGGCCAAAGGAACAAGAACCATGGAGTCGAGTACACATGGACCATGCCTATGCCAAAGGCGTAGGACTACTATTGATTTTAGTAGATTCGTTCTCGGGGTGGCCAGAGATTATTCAGGTGCGTGATAGAAAATCTGCAACTGTCATTCAAATTTTGAGAACTGTATTCTCAAGGATCGGCGTACCGAGAACCCTGGTATCGGACAATTCGTCCGAATTCTGTGATGAAAGTCTATGTTCCTGGTTGAGGAAGATAGGATGTAAACCTATAAAACTCCACCCTACCATCCACAATCAAATGGGGCTGCGGAAAGGATGGTTAGAACGGTTAAATTAGGATTAAAAGCATTTGAGCCGTCACGTGAGACCATAGAATCTTTTCTACCTAAACTCTTGATGAGTTACAGATCCATTCCTCATGCTGATAGAACACTAAGTCCTTCTGCCTTGATGGGAAGACAGATCAGATCCCCATAACCATGTCTTTTTCGACTAATGAAAAAATGTGGTACAAAAAGAATAAGGACGCGCAACCTGAAAAAGCGTATTTTATTATGCAGAAAGGGAAAACACCGCTATAATAACAACACAGGAGAGAAGTGTGCTGGCCCACACTGATCAGCTAAGGAATAGATATGAGGAAGACATGAGTGTGGAGGAATCTGAAAGAAACGAGGATATAAACCAATATGGGGGAGACGTTATAGAACCCATAGATGAAAGCGAGTCGGATTCCGAGGTGCCATACCAGGGATCCAGTAGTGATGAAATGAGACCGCGGTCACCATTACGAAGAACACCCCCAAGGATATTTAGGAGTAGCAATAGATCAACGAGGGGAATAAAACTTCTCCGTTTCAGGGAGGTGTAGTGAGATAGCCAATGGCGTGTTATCTCATTTACATATGTGTATTACTGCAGGACATATATAGACACTTTAGGGGACTAATGGTCAGCTACGAGAAGCCGAACCCAGTGCTAAGACTAAGCACGAATAAATACTATTGTAACAAGGAACACAAAACTACACCTCACAACAGTAATAAAAATGACTAAGTATAAGAATGTAAAGGGCATCAAAATCCTAATAAATACCAAAAATGCAGCTAAAATAAATGTAGATGTCCAATTAGAGGGACTTGATAATAATCAAAATTTATTGGAATACATTTATATTGAAATAGAGCATAGAATAAAAAATTTACTTGCTAGAATAGCAGACTCAATAATTCCTTTCAGGGAAATTTCAATAAGAGGAATAACTATTATAAAATTTAAAATTAGCGAAATTAAAATTAGAAAAAAATGAACAAAAAGAGATAAATTATCTAAAACAACTGAATTGGAAAAGAAAAGGTCAGAATGGACAATCAAAAAACTAGAGGGCTGCATAAAATGGACAAAATCCATGTGGTTGAAGTACAAATCAAGACCCCACCTAAGCCTAGGCCATTTTGACAGCTAGGCTGTGTCCTTGAATTTCAGTCGGGAGGAGACTAAAAAGTTAATTCAGTTGGAATGGAACTATATAGCTTCAAATCCCATCCCACTAGAGTTATCCATGACCCACAGTTATGACGCAGAAGAACCTCCAGCCGATGCATCACAACATCAAGGTCTAAAAGAAAAAAAATGACGATGAAGACTGTATATTATTGTTAAAATTGTAAAAAAGTATAATGAAAATGAAGATGAAATTTGATGTATAAAAATCTTGATATAACAAGCAAAATGGCTAGAATAATACCAGGGGAAACCTAGGGCAGTCTTCCCGTAAGGATCCTCAATCTTTTTTTTTGTTACTTGCCTTTCTTATCATTAAGAATTTAAATAAATTGACCTTATGTAAATTCATATTAAAGTAGCTAACATGCACTGATGCTCACTGCATGTTTTCTTCTTTGTTGGGAGAATATCATAGATAAATTGTCTGCCCATGGCACCAGAGGGCAAATTGCCAATATACAATATTGGCGCCTAAATTAAATTCCATGACAAAAGTCACTTATAGTGTTGAGCAGTCTACTAGTGAGACTTCTAATTCAGTCGCGCCCTATACCTTCCAAAACCCTCAGCATGATAAGTCTGGTCGCAAGCGCCATTAAGTTGCAACTTTTTGTACCTTTTTGAATATATGTTTTTTTTATCTTCAATTGTTGTTGTCTTCTTCATCTGAATTTAATTGCCTACACCCTGGAAAATTATGAGTCCCACAGAAACATCATACTATCTGATACCAATAATTTTCAAACAGATCTATTAGACCCATATATAGGATCCTAATAGGTACTACCAGTCTGGGTCAGAGTGAACCTGGGTGTAATCCCTATGTAGAGATTTCTTCACACTACCCAGAGCTCAGGACACCCCTCTTCTTTTTGACTGGGGTTGTAGATGGATGGGGGATCTTATCACTCAGTATTCTAGGACCAACTAACAAAGCATTAAAATGAATTTATATATCTTTTAGAACATTTATGCATCTAAATCATATATATTTAAATTTTAGATGAAACAGACCATTCGTAATAACTTTCATTCTCACTTCCAATGGTCTACTTCATCTAAAATTTGAATTTGAATTCCATTCTCACTGATAGCGTCATACATCTGTGTTCAAAATTAAGCAGGATGCCTCCACTGGTATAACAGGTAGCTTAGCAGGCTAACTGTTGTTAATGAATTCAGTTTTCACTGGGTACTCCATGCTTCTGACTTGTGCCAAACTTAGTAAATGACAACTGTAAAATGTTCCTAAAGTGTTTGCAACTATCTGTGATGTTATGAATTTGAACTTCATTTTTCTTTGTTTTTTTTTTTCTTTTTTTTTTTCTTTTTTCTTTTCAATCAGTATGATCCATGCAGTTGATTGGTATCCAACATTTCTCAATGTTGCAGGAGGAAAAGTTGGTGAGTATTTATCTATTATCTTCATATTATTATTATTATTACTATTATTCACACCAGCATTAACTGATGGTCTTTCACGGAAGTCTGAGTGACAAAATGTCTTCTCAGGTCTCCAGGACTCTTTTGAGTATTCTTGCTGATTTCAGCAATGCAATTGTCTGAATGGTCTCAATTGTTCCTCTGATTTCCAGTTCCTCCAGTCTTTTTCCAAGCTTTTTAGGACAATTTCAAGTACCAAATACAATTGGTATCAATTTCACCCCTATATTCCACAGCTTTTTCAATTCTCTGGCAAGGTCCAGGTATTTGTCTATCATTTCATTTTCTTTCATCTTCACCCTGTAATATGCTGGAACTGCAAAGTCTACCAGTTGATAAGTTCTTTTTTTTTTTTTTAGTTAATCAATACCTGGCTGGATACTTTATCTCAAAGTCCCAGAGAATTTTGTGTGTTTCATTCTCAAGAACAGATTCTGGTTTATACATATACCATTTTGTTGTATACTTCTTGTGAGTTTATTATTATAATCATATACTCATTAGTGTTGGTCAACTTGTACACATAAGTGGTGTCTATTTGTAATGCTTTAAGGGGTCTTAATTGTTGGACAGTTCATGGAAGATATGGGGTAATACATACACTTTAACCCACACAAGAGTTATTTATAATATGGTGTCAGTGATACAGGGTTATAACAGAGTGAGTACTACTTGATTTAATGCAAGCTATAAAATTATGTCAATTAACCCTCCTCAAAATTTTGACCCCTGAGAAAAACTTTCACTTCCGCTTTTAAACGAATGGCTTGAGTAAACCTATTTTTTTAATTTCAGACACTGAAGGAGAAGGGTGGTATAACATTGTTAAGGGTGTAAATAATGTAAAAAAGAAAAAGAGCCTATTTATCTACCTACTAAGAAGAAGAAACCAACAAATATATAGAACCATGACAGTTAAGAATGCAGAAGGATAAACTATTGACAATGACAAAGAAAGAACACATGAAATGTTTATACAAACATTTAAGGACTTTTGTAAATGCATGAAAACACTGATTATCGACTGAGTATACTTCCTCAGAACATGATGAAGATGAGAAAACAACATAATCAAATTACAAATAATAAAAGTACTACACAACAGAAACACGAGATGTTCTTCTGAGGGAACCAGATTTAACCCTGACGCTATGTATTGATTAATGCAGAGCTGCAGAATCTAAGCAAAATCTAGTCACACAAAATCAAACACAATAAATTAAATCTTGACAATGACACATATGCGGACGATATCAATGTGTTATATACCTCTTTTATTCTTCTGGCCGGATCTGCTTCTTCTATCTTCTAATGATCTGGTATATCTTCTACAGGTCTCGTCTGGTCTTCTTGTATGGGGATTCCGTGTCTGGTTCTGCTGGGGACCATTTCTTATGAGAAGCCTTGTGTCATTGTTAGCTTTTAGTAATAACAACAAGACTTCGATTTACTTTGGATGTTATTTTATTTCGGAACCCCAGGACCAGACAACTGCGCGCTGAGAGTCACATCTTGCTAGCTTCTAACTCTGCAACTGACTAACTGCAACTCACTACTGCAACTAACTTACTCAGTTGCCCACCTTAAACCGGAAGCGGGCTTTCTATCGGGGTTCCGTTCTCACGATTCTATCCCCAGAAAGCAAGGTGAGAGTGAGGTCAAGCATTGTCACTCACTCTCAAGGCCATCAGCTGTACTGATCGCCATAAGGATTTCCATACTACCTTAAAAAGTAATAGGGATCCAATTAATATGTAACATCCCTCATAATCATACATTTTAAATTCATAATTAATTATGAATTTACTTTTTACTTGCCTCTCCATTTTGAGGCTCTACCGTATTCTGGTACTTTCTAGATTACTTCGAATTCTATTCTCTCTTTCTGCGCGGTTGTCTGGTTCCCCCCATGCATACATCAATTTTACATGATAACAAGTTTTCAACAAAAAAAAACACTGCAGGGCCATTTACAATATCCTAACAAAAATCAAAACACAACTGGACCAACGTCTTGGTCCCAAAATCCTGGTCACAAACCAACGTGACCCTGGTCACTCCAGCAATACATTCGCTTGGATTCCAATGACCAATTCACCAGCTTTCCACTCCACAGGTCACTTACCTGGAGACTGGGAAGGCAATTTACATCAAAAATACAATGATACCGAAAAAAGATTCAAAAACATTGCACACATGGTCCCTACAATACATTAAACATCACATGCATGGAGAAAACAACAACAATTTTATCGCGCAAGAATAAAAAATCTACAACGGCTATGCGTTACTCATAATTTCTTAATATAGCATACACGACACAACACACCAATACCATTAAGTATTTTAAATTTTCTTAAAAAAAAATATATTACTATGCCAAATAGTTTCACTTTGAGGGAAAACTGTTTTATCCTGATTCCACACTCGGTCACTGCCAGTGGCTTACAAATTCTCCAGGAACCCTCCAACACAAAAAGTGGGTACTTGTCTGTTCTTAACATCTAATTATTCATTGACCATGCTATCCGTATCCAGACTCGAGACATCCTTCTCAGCCAAAACGTTCTGGAGACCATTCCAAAATCATAATTCCCCCCAAAAATTCAATCCACATAAAACAGGGGCGGCCTCTTCTCCTTTCTTCTTATTCTGCACTTCAGAACCCCTAACATTCCGAATCCGTTGGAATAATAAAACCCAAAAAGCGCGGATTAACCTTCCGTAACTACGGTAACCACATGGGACGCTCATCAGGGAATCTCAATACGTGAAATGGTGGGCCCTCGATAGACCACTTTCATTACCATATCTCCACCGATTCCCAAAACACCGGAAAAAATTTCTCCAAATAGTCAGGCATGAGTCCAGAACTCGATCCATACTACAGCAAGGTCACAAAATTCACAAATAAAAATTTCAAAACTATTAATAAAAATTTGGCACTCATAAATCTCACTAAAATCAACTTTTTAACTATGTCAAACTTTCGGAAAAAATTCAAAAACCGAATTATACCACTGGTCACTGACAAAAAATGCAAAGTACAAAGTCAATTATTAATTTCTTTCTTTTAAAATATTGTCAATCAGCCTCCAAGGCTTTTCTCACGACATCAATCCAAAGTTTTTTTCAAAAATCACCAGTGTGAAAATCCACAATTCATCAATATTAAAATTACTAAGTTACTTTTTTTCAACAATCTCTGATTAAATTTAAATCTGACTTTTTTTTCTAAAAACTTTAACATTCAAAATGGCCGACATGTGGGGAAAATTACCCGCTTGACTCAAAAAAACATTCATTTCAAAGATGGCGGCCATGTCTACGTGACTGGTTATTCAAAAAAAAAAAAATTTCCATTCATCCTTCAGCCAACGAGAGACAAGGAGGGGGGGGGGTAAGTTGGTTCTTCTCTCAAAATCAATCCCAAGGATTTTACAATTATACGCCAATTTATTTTTCCTCCAAAATTCAAATAATTCACCAGCTTCTTAAAATTATCCAATTAATCAGGGTAACAAACCTTAGTACTTCTAAAATTCAAACTAAAAAATAGGCACTTGCTCTTTCTGGAGTTTATTCATTTATCTGTTTATCTACGAAAAATTCTTAATCTCTCAAATCACAATTTATGTCTTCACCCCACAACCTGAGTAAATCAAAGACATCAATCAAAGATCAAAAATTTGAAGAAACTGCCCAGAATTGCATTCCCGAAAAAAAATTTTTCTAGTGTCGTGCGGAGCAGGGTAGGTTGCCTTTTCTTCGATATTCCGGCATAATCGGAACTCCTAACACGAAGACGTATTGGAGCATATTCAACTCCAACACACAGGGAAATTTAGGCTGTCAGTACCTTAGAACATTTCCCAAACAGGATCCAAAAAGATCCAAAAACATACAACTTAAGCAAATTTCCAACAATTGACCCAAAATCAGACCTTCAATCCGAATGAAAAACAGCATTGTGATTCAAGATAAAAAAAATACATTCTCAACTAAAAGTTTCAAAATTACTTCTTTAAAAATTAACTTTTTCCTTGCACGGATAAAAACTCACTAGAATTACAAAATTATTTAAATCCATCATAACATTATGAGTACAAATGACATAAATGCATGGGTAATCTAAAAAAAAAATACAGCTTCAATCGAAAAACGAAAAAAATCAAAAAGAAAAAATTCCAAAATGGCGGCTGAAATTTTTCTTCTAAAATTCACCACGTGTTCTACCGGTCAAAAAATCTTCCCTGGGGGGGGGGGGTGTCGTCGTTGGTGCACATGAATTCTGCAACAATTACTGCTAAATCACTTGCCTTCAGGGTGGGAGCACATATTCTTTAGTCTTTCTCTCTCTCTTTTTTCTCTGTGGCATATACTTCAGTATCTCTCACTCTCTCTCTCTCTCTCTTTATAGCATACACACTCTTTTTTTTTTTTTTCTATCTTCAAAACAATTCAAAACTATGGCAAATGACCTTCCACAATTCAATCATACAGCAAAAAAAAATTTCCTCTTTCTTTCTGTCTTTCCTCACAAAATTTCAACTTATACATATCAAAACAAAATATCCTTTTCTCTTTTTCTCTTTCTTTGGCATATACACTCTGTCTCTTCCTTTTTTTTTTTCATAGCATACAAACTGTCTCCACTTTTCTCTATATTTTAAACAATTTAAACAATCTATTAGCATTTTTGATAACATTTTTTTTTTAAAAACAAATCTAAAAATTTATGCAAAGTTCAAACTTATACAACAAAAATTAATTGTCTCTTTCTTCTTTTTTCTTAAAACAATGTCTCTCTTTCTTTCTTTCAGTCAAGTTTCGGATTTCTTTCTTTTTCTTTCTGAAAGTACTTAAAACAATGTCCCTTTTGTCTTCTTTTTTTCTTTCTTTTCAACATTCTATCTTAACTTCAAATTTTTTTTTTTTTTTTTGACAAATCTAGATAGATCTTTGAATATTAGTTCACTCTTTTTTTTCTATTGTCTTTTTCTATAGTCTGTTTCTAAAAACAATGTGTGTGTGTGTGTGTGCGTTCGTTACTTACATTTTTCTTTTTAAGTTCTATCACGTTTTTTTTTTCTTCTTCTTTCTTTTACCTTTTTCTCTGCTTCATATTTCTGCCTTTCTTTTCTTCTCTGTCTAGTGGCACGTTGTCCAGGTTCGAATCTGATCACGTCTTGATGGCGTGACTGGTCTCAAGGCACCAAATATCTATTATGTTATATACCTCTTTTATTCTTCTGGCCGGATCTGCTTCTTCTATCTTCTAATGGTCTGGTATATCTTCTACAGGTCTCGTCTGGTCTTCTTGTATGGGGATTCCGTGTCTGGTTCTGCTGGGGACCATTTCTTATGAGAAGCCTTGTGTCATTGTTAGCTTTTAGTAATAACAACAAGACTTCGATTTACTTTGGATGTTATTTTATTTCAGAACCTCAGGACCAGACAACTGCGCGCTGAGAGTCACATCTTGCTAGCTTCTAACTCTGCAACTGACTAACTGCAACTCACTACTGCAACTAACTTACTCAGTTGCCCACCTTAAACCGGAAGCGGGCTTTCTATCGGGGTTCCGTTCTCACGATTCTATCCCCAGAAAGCAAGGTGAGAGTGAGGTCAAGCATTGTCACTCACTCTCAAGGCCATCAGCTGTACTGATTGCCATAAGGATCTCTATACTACCTTAAAAAGTAATAGGGATCCAATTAATATGTAACAAATGCGACAGGAAAAGATAGAAAAAATTTGATTGCAAAGACTCTTAGAGGAATCATGTGAAAGGAGAATGTTTCAGAAGCAACAGAAAAAAAATTGTTAGGCTAACGACTGGGAACAGAGTTAATGAATGTTTCCACATTGAAAAGGGAACAATTCTTAAGATTCATGCGAATTTAAAATCGAATGGGCAGCCCATTGACTTCATGCTTAGACTCTAGAGCAATAGTAAATGTAGTTCCTGTACCATTCGTAAAGGACAAAATGGAACTGAATAAAGAAAGAAATTAGATATTTCACTATACAGAGGAAAAAAAATTAAAACTGAAGAAACTATGAGAGTTGATCAACCCTGCCAACAAAAGAAATGTGATAGCCTCAGTCATGGTTGTGGATGAGGACATGTAACCAATTTTAAACTGTGACCTTTGCCAAAAGCTTTAATTTGAAAGTTTTGGTGGCAGAATGCAACAACTGTTAGTGTTTGGAATTATTCTATTATTTACTTTTTCTTAGATTGACAACAGGCTAAAATAAAACTAACTAGCATTTGTGAATTACATTGCATGCTGAACATACATTAACAAATGATAGGAAAGTGTAGTTTGATTTTTTAACAGACAAAAGATTTGATGAGTGAGAAAAGTAAAAAAAATAAAAGAGGAAGGAATCGTATTGAGTGAAACTTTTAAAAAATCAATCATACATGATATATCTGGGTTAAGGGATATATTATGAAGTTGGTATTTGGTATATTATCGCAGTAGTAGCTGGTGCGTCGAATAGCAGTATGTCTTTCGAGCAGTTATGGTGGTATTCTGACTGGTAGGCGAGTAAGCTTAGACTAGTAGGCTTAGGCGCTTGTACCACCACAGTGTTGAATATTTATAGATGACACTGTCCAATCAGATTATAGTGAGGGTGTACCAAGGTATTTACATATTCATTACATCACCTCCCCCTGAGCTAAATTCTCTGTGAAATTTAGCTTTAATATTTTTTTCTTTTTAGGGTCTGGATTTAATCGGTTGATTTCTTTCCTAAGTCTTTTTCGCCTCGATCCTCCTTGCAGTGGTGGCATTCTACACCCTGGTACATCTGGCCTTGTGTTCAGAGATACATCCATTGGCGAATGTTGACTTGCTGGAACGGGAATTTCAAATGAGTCATACAAGATTTCCATTGAAATCTCTTCGGTATTTTCCCTGACCTCTGTAGTGTGTCTGGGTCTCATTTGATTCCAATGTTGTTTGCACTGAAACTTTTCACATTTTATGTCATATATGATCTGTCCAATTCTTTTGGTTACCGTTCGTTCTTCCCAATGCATTTTTCCAGCCCTAAAGTCTGTCGAACACAGAGCATATTTTTCTTGCGAACATTAACTCTGCTGGTGATAAACCTGAATTTGTATTCTGGTTTGGCGTGATTCTATAAACTGCCAAAAATTTTTGAATACTTCTTTCATTAGTGTCCACATCTTGATTTTTCCTCAGAGCCCTTTTCAAAGTGTCTACAAATTTTTCTGCCTGTCCATTTGATCTTGGGTGATATACTGCCATTTTCACGTGATCAATGGACAATCATGTACAGAATTCCTTGAATTCTCTCCCGGTAAACATTGTTGCATTATTGCTGACTGTAATAAACAGGGTTAGTATGAAGCGTATGGTGGCAAGGAAAAACAAACACAGATTTTATGTTTTATCAATTGTATTGTTAAAAAGGAACATGAAAGGCGAGGAAAGGCTAGAAGTGAATTTTAAAGAGTAAGGTGGGAATGTTGACCCAATATCAGGCTCATATTTAAATTCAGATAGTGAATTTGAAATTCCTTCAGCCGAAAAAAGAATCTGGTTCTTTGGTTGACCTAGATAATAATCCTGTTTTATTACTTTTTTCCTGTTGTTCGAATAGTTGTTGCATTAATTTTTGTTGCTGTTGTTGCATGAATTGTAGCACCTTTGTTAATTCTGTAGTTTGTTCCATTTTAGCAACGTCTCAACAAGAAAATAATTTTTGTTCCAACTGTGTACACAATAAAGTTTTCAAAATCCAAACTTTTACCTTCTGTAAAATGTTTCTCGTTAAGAAAACAATTACTTACTTTTCGTAATTGTTAAACAAGTGTAATGATCTTCATTAGCAAGTGTTATAAACAGTTACTTACTTTCTGTAAGTCTTGGACAAAAGTCTAACTTGTTTTGTTCGTGAGTTGTCCACTGTATTTTTTTTTTGTCGATTAATTCTTGGTCAGACATTGGTTCAACTTGTGATTTGTTCTGAAATCCTCGCCAAGGGATATATTATGAAGTTGGTATTTGGTATATTCTCGCAGTAGTAGCTGGTGCAGTCGTGGCAGTATTCTGACTGGTAGGTGAGTAAGCTTAGGCTTAGGCGCTTGTACCACCACAGTGTTGAATATTTATAGATGACACTGACCAATCAAATTATAGTGAGGGGGTACCAAGGTATTTATATATTCATTACATCACCTCCCCCTGAGCTAAATTCTCTGTGAAATTTAGCTTTAATATTTTTCTTATTCACTTAAGTATTTAATGTTGAACCTGGACATGTACAAAACAGAGCTGATAGTAAAATTGAAAAACAATTATACCATAAGTGAATAAAAAACTCTGAATATGCTTAGACCTTAAACTACTAAATCATGGACAAGTTAACAGTTACCACTGCCACATAACTAGTGTTGATGTAAAAAGTGAATTTTGGCACTGCAAGCTGATTGACAATGCAAAAGATATTTGAGATATCCCAGGGTAATTGCAGATTAGGGTAGGTCGATTTTCAACTCTTTTTAAAAATATCAAAATGGCACAATCAGTGAAAGTTGGGTATTGGTATGATAAGTACTGACACCAAAAAGTAGGCCGCCTTGTCGGCTGGGGCGTTAGAATGCACTGACTGCACTTCTGCAGAGGGGTAAGACTCCCCCAATGGGGCCATCTATTGACCGTGGGTGGCGACCCATGATGCTTAAGGATAGAACCCAGGTGGCTGAGCAGTTCATGACTTGCAATATTCCACTTTAGGCTTTTCTTGGGTTAGACGGTCTGGCCACATCAAGCCCTAGCACCTATATGATTGCCCCAACCCTATTGCCCTTATGGCAACCCCCAATCCTTCTTATCATATGGGTACTAGAAGGCGGCGGTTGAGGGTCTACATGTCCTGGGAATGACGTTAAACTCTATCTGATGGTGAGGTTCCAGTTCTGAAGGCTTGGGGAATGTGGAGCACCCCTTCATCACCATTGCTCCCTGGTCCACTCTGACCCAGAGTGGTAGTACCTGTTAGGGTCCCATCTATGGGTTGAATAGAAAAACATGAGTTTATAAACAAAATTGTATTATGCATTAAGAATGAATGTTTTTCACAACTTTGTCAGCATTAAATGACCCACCGAGGTTGATATGCAGTAAAACAAAATAAACCAAACCAAACCAAACCAAACCAAAAAGTAGGTTTCTAACTGTTATGACCTGTTTAAGGGTCAACAAATAATAACTCAACACGGGTATAAAATGTAGGGAACAGATTGTATTCAGCCATATATATCAACGTACAATGGAAGGGTTTCCTTGTTTCAGCTTACACGAAGAACTGTATCTGGTACTACTCGTTTGAGTAGCTTTACTCTGTTAAATATATACCCTTTGGGTAAGTCCATGTTCGTGTCATAGGTGAGTCACCTACAACACCTCTTCCCCAAGCCTAAACTCCGAAGGAGTCTCAATATTTTTTCTTTTTTGGTTTAATATTGATTAATTCAGTCCTTTTCCTTTTTCTATTAGACTGACGTTTTTCGGGGGCAGGTTGCGGAGATGGTAGATCAAAAGTGTCAAAAATTACGTCCATGGTCTCCTCTTGTTCTGGTGGGCCAGTGTTAATGTCATCTGACCATCACTTTCTCAGCTGGTTCAGATGTCTCGTGCGAGAATTTTGGTCCGTAGATGATATCCACCATATTTCCAATTCTTTTTTTAATGGTGCCTAATTCCCAGAATGTTTTATTTTCTTTATAAATTTTAAGATAAATTTTTTTCTCCTGGAACGTAGCATTTTGACGCTGTTTGATTTCTACTGGGTTTGATTTGTCTGGGAAGTAGTTTTTCAAATACAGATCTTACTTTGCGTGCGAACATTATTTGTGCGGGAGGTAATTCTGTGTCTTCTCGTAGCAGTAACTTCACTCTCACACCTCGTTCTTCGTGACTAGATTACTGCCGCCGTGGCAAATAAATGAGCTCCTTTTATATTGTCGGTGTAATTTGCATAGGCCACGCTCACGCCATGAACGAGACATAATGAGACCACACCTTACAAATTCGCTCGTCAACGGCGACCATGCTTCTTCAGCTAAATTCAGGCAGAACCTGACAAGCTAAGCAGATGCGTTTCGCCGGAGGTAAGTAAGCTTGTTCATTACACTCCCCCCTGATCTCATGATCACACACATGGCAGTGAGGGGGCGACCGCCTTCGACGAGTACTTCTTCAGAGAGGAGGGGGCTCCTCAGGTGGCAACATTTCCGCGTCGATATCGTGCGGATCAGAGTCATTCCCTGTGTCATCACTGCTGTTGTCTGGGTCTGTCTCTGCATCTTCTGATACAGGAAGCGATTCTTCTGACCACCTCACGTACAGCATCGGTGTCTCCGATTCACTGCTAGAGGACATCTCTTGATGGCTTTCTTCCGAAGCAGTAGATTCTCGCCGTGGGCGAAGATCCCTCACATGGCGTGCCACGCAATTGACCTGGACGGTGTGGGAGCTGATCATTCCGTCAACTCGTTCTCTACCAAATCTGGTGGTGCATCGTATGTTTGGGGGTTTGACCCAGACGAGATCACCTATCTTATACGGTTCCTTCGTATCTCTCGGAATCTCTGACACTTGGTCTATCCCCTTTATCCGCTGCTCGTAACTGTATATACCGTTGGCTGGCGCAGTTGATATTGTTATATCGTCTCTGGGTGTGACGTTGTACCAGTACACAGCCTCCTGGATGGAGCACTGAGTCTTGGCTGCTATTCTTTTAACGGTGTGGTGACACCGTTCCGCTATCCCGTTACCCTCTGGGGTGTATGCGCCTCTGTACCGCACTCGCACTCCCCATTCGTCTGCGAAGTCCCGAAAGTCTCAACTGCAGAATGTCGGGGCATTGTCTGTCAGTATCTCAACGGGGGCATCGCACTCACAAAAGACAGATTTCAGTTGTCGTATAACTGACAATGCATCCTGGCGCACTAGTGGGGGCCACACGGTGAAATGCGTTGGGCCACAATCTGTCAATGATAGGAAATGACTGCCGTCGTAGTGGGTTACATCCATGCCCAATCGCCACCAGTTCTTGTCCACCTCGAGTTTACCCTTCTTCCACCGTATTGGGGCAGGATCCAATGCACAACACTCCTCACAGTCTCGTATGGCCGTCCTGACCATTGACTTGGTGATTGCGGGAGACACTCTTCGGATGAAGTAAGTTGTGCACCGAACGCCAGGGTGTCCGCTCTTTTTATGTATGGCGCGGATCTCCTCGTTGGTTAACTGGCTCATCAGGGTGGCGCACGTTGGTGGTTCTGCTCCTTCCTTCAGCATATTAAGCCATCTCTTTGGCACTCTAGTCAACTTGTCAGACAAATTTCTCTTCAATGTGGTCAGTTTGACGTCGGCTACCAGACCGTACTCCTCAATTATTTTCTGGAGCGTCGACAATCGTCTGCGCACGAGTATCTCACTCGCGACTTTCGTCCTCACTCTGGTTTTACCTGTCAGGGTGTTTGTCAGCCAGTGGTATACACACAAAGAATTTGTGTACAGGTGCACCACCTTGGCTTGCCACTGTAATGCGAGGTTAACATCTTTCAGCATGGCATCCAATTCTGCCAGGTTAATATGCTGAACATCGTCTGTCGGTCGAAGCCAGCATGCATCTTCTAAAATAGTACCACGGCTTTCTAGCACCACGCCCATCGCCAGGGAGCTTGCATCACCCCACACGTTTATTTCATTCCCTGCCACGCACCAATTCCCTCGGGCGGGGTCGTCTTGGTGTACTCTGGTCAGTAATTCAACCATCATGATCTTGAGAGGGGCATCCTTCACAGCATCTGTCCATCCATGTGTCACCATACTCGCCCGTCTCTTTATCGTTCCTGTGGCTGCACGGAGCCACCCGCAAACAGGAAAATGTCCCACCAGCTTCCCGCACGTTGAAAATACTGAGCGTCGCGTCAGTGGAACAGGGAGTTCTGGAATTATGCTCCCACACTTCCACCTCCGTGTGTCGTGCTCCCCCCAGACCTTAAGTCCCAGTACGAGGGTTCCATCTTTCAATCGAGCAGAGTCCTTGCTAGCCAGACTGAAGGATTCCAGCCTGCTCTTGACTTCGTCAGCTGACAGTATGTCCTCGTTAACGTATATGTCGTCAACATATGCTGATGTAGCTCTCATCATCAGCTCATCTTGCTCCAACACTGTCTTGACAATGGCTTTCATAATTAGGGGCGCCACATTAAGGCCAAACCCAAGACACGTCAAGCAGTATCTCCTTCCTTTGACGATGAGTGATTGAAATGGCCACAGCGATTCATCGATCCGTATTTGAAGATACGCCTTCCGTAAATCAAGCAATGCCACATTGGCTCCCTGCTGTCGCCATTCCCTCATTTTTTCGGCACACACATCCGCGTTTGCGGTGAAGGCGTCCACATATCTTTTCACCTCTCTATAATCCATCACTGGCCGTACCTTAGCCTTGGTGGGTTGCGTGACGGCCATCAATAGGATCAATCCCCTAGTGGGGGGCCCAGTCATTTTTGGGGATATGGTATCAGCCAGCTAATCGCGATCCATGTCCCCAATTGAGTCTCATATGCAGCTCTACTCTTATCGGACACTGTATACTCTGCGATGGTGTTATGCAGTCGATCTGGTGCCTCGTTCCCTGTCCACTTCCACCTCGCCGTCCAAGCCTTCTTCTTGTGGTCAAAATCAGCAAAGAAATCCTGTTCATCGATCGTGATAGCTGCACACGATTCGCGTTTACCCCGAGCCGCACTTCTCCAGTAGGCCCGATCTCCATACCGCTTAGTGCACGTATAGCGTCGATTCCGAGTAGCAGATCGTATCCAAGAGGCTTGTCGTGCACTACCAGAGCGTCAACCTCAGCACAGTCACCCTTTTCCGTAAGAATCGCAACAATTCCAACTCCACAGCATGCCTGGGACGTCCCGTCCATTGTCCTAATCACCATATGTCGCCTAGTCCAGGCCCGACAGCGATTTGCACTAATTATAGTGTGGGAACATCCCGTATCTACTAGAGCCGAACACTGTATGCCACCCACACATATGCTGACCACTGGCAAAGCCGCATTCACTGACTGGAAGGGAACAAGGGTGGCGACAGTACCTTGTCCCCAGACCCATTTCCCGGACAATTGCGTGCAATGTGTCCCAGTTTGTTGCAGCGGTAGCAACGCGGTTTGTTCCGACTTGTACCCCCTGTATTACTCTGACTCCGGCACTCCCGGGAGAAGTGATTAGCACTTTAGACCACGGAAATCAGCAGCAGCACCTTCCAATTTAGATGGCATTTGCTCTACCCTTGCAGCTGCTACAGTGTGTTCAGCCTCCTTTACAATGGCACGGGCCCTGGCAAGCTGCTGGTCAATACCCATCTCTCCCGGTTTTGATGATGCTCGCATGAGCCGGCTGACGTCCTCAGGCAGTCCTTCCATGAATGCACATCCAAGTACTCTGTCGCTTACGCCTCCAAATGCTACCGACAGCCTCCGTAAATCAGCCAGGTACACGTCAACAGTTTCACCTGGGCTGAGTCGTCGTCCAATGAATTGCTTCCAAGCAAAAGATTCATCCATGCCGAATGCTGTGTACAGAGCATGTTTTATCTTGGACAGCCTGCAAACGCGCTCCGCTTTTTCAAACTATTCAACAATAAACGGACCAGTGGGAGATCCATCAAACTCGGGTATCAATTTTACATCGAAACCGTTCATCATGGAGTAGTAGCCGAAAATACCTTGTGTCTTCTTGTAGCAGTAACTTCACTCTCACACCTCGTTCATCGTGACTAGATTGCTGCAGTCGTGGCAAATAAATGAGCTCCTTTTATATCGTCGGCGTAATTTGCATAGGCCACGCTCACGCCACGAACGAGACATAACGAGACCACACCTTACAAATTCGCTCATCAACGGCGACCATGCTTCTTCAGCTAAATTCAGGCAGAACCTGACAAGCTAAGCAGATGCATTTCGCCGGAGGTAAGTAAGCTTGTTCATTACAAATTCTGCTGGTGTATTTGCGTTAGGTGTAATCCTAAATACTTGTAAAAACTGTTGGTGTGCCCTTGGCTTTTTTTAGGGCACGCTTTAATGTGTCAAAGAATCTCTCTGCCAATCCGTTAGATCTAGAGTGGTAAGGGGGGGGGGGTCGTGATATGGTTTACTTGGAAATCCTCACAGATTTCCTTAAAATCCCTTGATGTGAATTGCGTACAATTGTCAGACACGATGCAATCCACTATACCGAAATGAGCAAACAATTTGTGTAGTGCACTGATAACCACTTCAGTGTTGGCGTTTTTACATTTAAACACTTCTGGCCATTTGGAATAACTGTCCACTACTATTGAATAGTAGTATCCATCCAAAGGTCCCGCAAAATCCATGTGAATGCGTGACCCGGGATGGTCCGTTTTCTGCCAAGGACTAAATTTAATAGGTGGAGACTTTGCCGCCAGGGCACAGCCCGTACAATTTCTTACCATATTTTCGATGTCCTTATCGAGGTTCTTCCAGAAAATGTAGGACCTCATTAGGCTTTTTGTCCTTGTTATCTGTGGGTGTCCGACGTGAAAATCTTTTAATATACGTCTTTGGAGAGTGGCTGGGACGACCACTCAATCTTGATACAACAATACATCATCGCATAATGTATAAGAGTTAGGTACTTGTTGGTCTTTGTTCACGATTCTTTCCTTCATTTGTGTGATGAACTCATCTTTCGTAGACTCCTTTCTGATTTCCTTCAGAGTGACCGGTAGCTCCCTTACTATATTGCATAATACGGTACTCATGTCTCTTTCAGTACGTAGGGATGCAATAACCATATCTTAGGAATTAGTCTAGATAGTCCGTCTGCATGGCTGAGTTTTTGTGATGGTAGGAACTCCATTTTAAAATCGTAGTTAAGTAGGATAGCTCCCCATCTTTGCAACCTGTTGGCTGTGTGAGTCGGCAGACCCTTCTTCGAGCCGAAAATGGTTAGTAACGGCTTGTGGTCCATTTGGAGTAAAAAATGTCGACCATGTAGATAGTGGTGAAATTTGGTAACGGCAAATATGATTCCTAAGGCTTCTTTTTCAATCTGCGAATAGTTCCTCTCAGCATGGAGGAGGGTCCTTGACGCGTATGCGATAGGTTTGTTTGTCCCATCCGGCATCTTGTGTAAGATTACTAGCGTCACAGGCAACGATTAATTCCAGGTTAGAATCAAAAAGTCTGACTTTTTTAGAGTCTGACCAGTTTTTGCAGTCATTTATGTATATTTATGTATATATCCTCGTAACGCCTAAAATAGGCTTCAAAGCTTATATCCTCATTTGGTCGGTATTTAAATGTTTCAACTGCCGACCAGACTGCGCCTTGGGTAAATGTGTCGTCATCATCAAGACTTTGCAGATTTTTATTTATGACTTGGGCGAATAATTCCGGTTTTTTGTCAGACTGAATTTACATTTCCGCCAATTGCAGTTGAAATTGTTGCTGTTGTTGCTATTGTTGTTGAAATCTCTCCTCTAATTTTAGTTGGTGTTGTTGAAATTGTTGCTGTTGTTTCAACATCTCCAAAATTTGAGCCTGGATATCTATCTTTGTAACCGACAAAAATATTCAACCGAATCAAACGCTTTTTCTCTTATCGCAATAAAAAGAAACTCAGAAATTACGAGTTCTAACTGAGAAAAAAAGCTTTGTTCTTTTACAATAAGGGAAAATCAAAAATTAAGATTTCATTTACTTGCAAACAAAATCCATGCGTATCGAACAAAATGTTTGTCTTTCTGACGAAAATAATTTTTCTTTTCTTTAAAAATGGATACGAGCTTCGTAATCCTAACGCGGTGGTTTCAAATGGCAGTGTCTCTTTGTACACTTTTTTTTTTCGGTTCTGGCTCAAATCTCGAAGTCAGATAAGGTCTTTTTGAGACTGTATCGTTTCAGTTTTGTACCGTGACTGTAGTATTGTGTAGGTCCTTATAAATCTTTAGATGCTACTGCTTAGGGTTCCGTGAAAATCCTTTTTCCTCGTCGCCACTGTTATGACCTGTTTAAGGGTCAATAAATAATAACTCATCATGGGTATAAAATGTAGGGAACAGATTGTATTCAGCAATATATATCAACGTACAATGGAAGGGTTTCCTTGTTTCAGCTTACACGAAGAACTGTATCTGGTACTACAACTTTTTGAGACTGTATCGTTTCAGTTTTGTACCGTGACTGTAGTATTGTGTAGGTCCTTATAAATCTTTAGATGCTACTGCTTAGGGTTCCGTGAAAATCCTTTTTCCTCGTCGCCACTGTTATGACCTGTTTAAGGGTCAATAAATAATAACTCATCATGGGTATAAAATGTAGGGAACAGATTGTATTCAGCAATATATATCAACGTACAATGGAAGGGTTTCCTTGTTTCAGCTTACACGAAGAACTGTATCTGGTACTATAACCCGTCAGTCGTTACTGAACTTAAAGGGCTCACAGAATTTCCGAAATTGGCCGTCAAGATCGGATTTTCTGCATCAACCATGCAGGGTCTCTATATTTGCCGAAAGTCTAGCCGAATGAAATCTGCTATAGAAACTGATTTCCAAGGTTAATGGCGGCCTAGTGGTCACATAAAAAATCAACGACTTTTTCTTCTTCAAACTCAACAACATTCAAATAACAAAAGAATACAAACAATTATTTCTCAAGACTGTGGGGGTGATGGACCCGTAATTAATAACTTCTGGTCTTCTGCAAAGTATTGTGCAAAACAGTTTGCAAAGTTGACTAAGTTTTCAATGGTCTTAGCTGAAGTCAGTTTCTCTCGGCTCTCAGTATTTGCATTAATCTTCTCCACTATCCCAGTCAGCTCGTGTGATTCTCAAGCAATCACTTCATCTCTCTCAAGCTCGGTTTGGCTTCATCTCTGATTCTCAAGCAAAAACATCTCAGTTAAATAATATTTCAATCAGAACATTTTTATTTCCGGACGGCATGAAGATATTAGTAACTCTCTCTAGACATCCTACTCTGGAAAAGTACCACCTCCTCTAGTTCTAACCAGCCAATAGAATTTACTTCCGCTCACTAATCCAAGTGCTATCTCTTCTGGCTACTTGAGTGTTTCCCAACAAAATGTTTACAAAACAAAAGAAGTTATCTCTTTCCTAAGTGGAAAAGGAAAATAATAAAAATATTCTTTCCAAGGGCCCAAGACAACCGGGAAGTCGGCTGACTTGTCTTCTGACCCACTTGAGATTCCACCCCCGACACGGATATCCCAATCGCTCTGTGCGGCCTTATCATGGCTACCATCTGTTTCGATTCTCCAACCGAAGCCACCCGGCGATTTACATTTCCGCTTTTTTTTTCTTTCTTTCTTTTTCTAATTTCAAAACTTGAATCAGGTCATAGTACTACTCGTTTGAGTAGCTTTACTCTGTTAAATATATACCCTTTGGGTAAGTCCATGTTCATGTTATAGGTGAGTCACCTACAACACTAACAATTTTTGATCATTCAGTTTTAAAGATCATCTAATATGAAGTCCCTAAAAGATCCTTGTTTTTGATACATTTACATATGAAATTGCTTTAAAAATTCTTATAATTTCAGTCCAGAAAAGTTTGTCAATTTATTTTATTCAAATATAATGAATAAAATATATCAAAAGTAACATTTAAATTGAAATTATAACCTCCACTCCTCCCTGACAGCTCAGACAAGCTGCATTTTACCCTATTAATTCAGATACATCAGTAATAGTATTGTAAGATATTGTTGTAGCTTATTTTTTTCTTTTATCAATGGAACAAAAGCAAACCAGTATGAACTCTGCTAGAAAGAAATGAATGGATGATGATTTTGATATAAGCTACCATTGTAATTTGAAAACTACTCTAAAATGTCTACTGGTCACTAATAGTGTGTCTTTTAAGTTTCTATTTTATATAATAATTGTAAGGCATACAGTTATAAAAGACATGACAAAAATACATGAATATTGTGGGAAGAATAGCAACTTTTATCATATCATCATATTAAACTTCTCAACATAAGAACCCTTTGAAGCAAAGGAAGGCCTCATTTCATAGCATAAAACTTTTGTAATAATATGCCTTGCTTCAATTCCATTGAGTGATTGGCAAGCTGCGGTTGTTAATTTTACTGCCCTTTCGACACTTGTGAGTGTGAAGGCAAATCAAGCAACTCTAATTTTGTCCCACCCTTTGATCACTCCAGAAGTTCATAATCTGAAAATTATTCTGTCAATCCAGGCTCACAAACTCCATTTTGAAACAGGTCAATCAATTGAGACCAACGTGTGGCATCAAAATTTATTTAACTTGTCTTAATTTTTAATTTTTATTATGAAATTAGGATATTACTTTAAAATGAAACTAAATCAATGAAATCATTTTAATCAATTTTATGTGAATTGGCTAAAAAAATTGTATTGCTTTGTCCCTGACTTCCAGTTCATCTGATTTAAGCATTGAAAACAACATATTTTCTGGTAGGAGACCAAAAGCATTCTGCTGAATATTTTTTAACGCAATCTCCTGAATTTCAGGTGGTAGCTCTTTGATTCTTTGCAGCGTATTAAAAACATGCAGTAGCTGGTTATGAAATTTATTGTCTCTTTTAATTTCAAACCAGCTAACTGCATACACTGCAACAATAAACTGCATTAGGCTATGTAGTTTTTATGTTTTCAGGGTTAATACCTTGAGTCCACAAATACATTAGTCTGGTGGCTAACATGAACAATCTTGCCCAATTTTCCAAGCTGTATATCTAGGGTTGACTTTCTCTCGTGTAATCACTACTGCATATTCTAGAAGAAATATTTGATCACTATTCAGATCATCTGTCTGTTTGATGCTAGAATATTGGCTAACTATCGGTACAAATTTGACCTGGGGCAAATTATTATCGTCATTTGCACACAATCTCTTTAGTGGACCAATAAATGATGTTGGACTTTTTGTGCTGCCATCAATGTGCTTACAAACAGCTCTGGACGGAAGATTATATTGATGTAGAGAGCAACCAATGGTGTGTAATTTTCGTTTTTTTTTCTTTTTCTCTAGAACTGAAACTAGCCCAGCTTCACAGCCAGTATTTGTATGGGCGTTGTCCAACTTTTAGAGGATAAACAGATTCATACTCCTCCAAAACACTAACAGTATCCTCTGCTAGAACAGCACTAGTTGTCAAAGTGTTCTGTTCCCTTTGTTTTCTTTAATTGTTTCTTTCCATATGCCCTCATAGCATTTTCCACTATCAATTGTTAAAAACATAAAATTGTAACCCCAACCCTATACCTAAATCTAACCCTAGCAAGATGAATTCTTGTTTTAATAAACAGGGTTAGTATGAAGCGTATGGTGGCAAGGAAAAACAAACACAGATTTTATGTTTTATCAATTGTATTGTTAAAAAGGAACATGAAAGGCGAGGAAAGGCTAGAAGTGAATTTAAAGGAGAAGGTCTGATTTTTGGTGATAGTTGAATTCGGCTTCGCCCGCAGCACTTCAATGTTTTCCATCCGCTGTTAGCACCCTAGCTTCTCCGAGCCTCCAGGCATGGCACACAAATCTGGTGACCAGCGTCCACGTGCATCCAGTGTCCACCAAAGCTGTATATTTCCTCCTGTTAACATGTATATCAGTTGTTGGCAGCACCTCATTCTTCCTTTCCCTGGGGAGCAAGCTGAAGCTGATCACTTCTCCTCCGAAGCGTTTTCTCTGACACTCCGAAGCAATATGGCCGGTCTCTTTACACCAGAAACATCGAATCATCCGGGGCAACTGACGCATCCTAGTAAGCAATCCATGGACAAATGGTTGGGACTGGAGCACTTATAACAAATAAATTTTGTTCTTTCGGGTCCCAGCTGGCATGAGGGCAGGTTGAGCGGCAGCAATGATCTCTTCAGGCTGCTCAGTGTCGATCATAATGGCTCGTACCCGTTCCACGAGTTCACCCATTGTCATATTATCCATGCACGATGACACTCGCAGCAACCGTCATATGTGCTGCGGCAGTCCAGCAACAAATGCGCAGACCATTCGTCGGTCCCCGACAAGCTGATTCAGTTGTTGCAAATCCGCCAAATACTCGTTTACAGTCTCCTTGGGCCGAAGTCACCGCGCTACGAATTGATCATACACACTGAACGAATTGGGAGTGTAGGCAGCCTGCTTTATCTGCTGCAAATCTGGCTTTCTCCTCCTTGTTCAACTGTTGGTACTGTAACGTAGCGGGCTTTTTACCGCTACACTAAATCGTATAGTATACATGATGTCGTGGGGCCCACCGCGTCTTCAAAACACACGGTACTATTAAGGCTCGTACGGTTGTGTATCAGGGGTTGACTACGCTCATTCGTTTACAAGCACACACAGATCTAGTAGTCAGCCTTCAAGCCCAAAATTCTTCCACACCTCCTCGCGTGGTCAAAGGAAAGATATCACCTTACGCACGCCTCGGGCTCTTAGTCACGGTCAATTGACTTTCTATCTCCACGGGATATTTTTGGGCAAGGGAATCTCATTCATAAAAGACCTTGTAGTATTTCTTGTAGTAGAATAAAGTTGACAACAAACTTTTCGTTTCTTTTTTAATGACTTGATTTATTCAATTTTGGCTTCTTAACTCTGAGAGAGAGAGATTCGGTTTCATTAACACATATGTTTTTTGTAATGTCCTTAACTTCGTTCCAACGGTCAGTACCAATTATCAGGCTTCATTAATAGGTATGTTTTTAACTTCGTCCAGTGTAAAATATTAAATCTCAGGTTTCACACCTTAGTGACAACATATCTCCATTCCAGGACCTCAGTCGCTCGCCTCTCACCAACTCGGTCAAACCAAACTCAACTGACCTTACTCCTTCGGTCTCCAGAACTCAACTCCCACAAAATCTAAGGTTCCCTCATTATATAGAAATGGCTAATGAACTTTCTAGAATGTTCTCGAATCTATCAAAGGTTCTAATTGTTCTACCAAATTGCGTGTGTCAATTAAGAGGTCAACAGGTCAACCATCCTTTCTTCTGACAAACCGATTAAACTAAATTTTAATAGCAAAATCCCAGACTCACTGGCTAGAAATCAACTCAAGGTGATAATTAGAATTTCATATTATTCTTGCTCGCCCACTCCCGTAAGGTCTGAGAATCATGCTACATCCTATTAAGGTTTCTCCATGTCTGGCACAAGGCCACAAATATGGTGTTCCTGGGTCCATTATGCTACAGGTACACAGTGAGGGCACCACCTCGCAGGCGCAACAGTAGTATCACTTCGACATCCGTTCTCCTGCAAAGGTCGCAAATCATTTGAATCCATTGGATGACGGGCTTGTCAGAAGGAGAACCACCAAACTTCGGAATCAACTGGTAGTCAAACATTCTGTCCATGATAAATTTCAATTTTAGCCGAAATAGATTGAAGATTTTTCACCAGATTTTCTTTGGTGTTCACACCCGGGATTGAACCAGGGACTGAAGAGAAATATGATTTAGTCATTCAGGCAAAAATGGGTCGCTTTTATTGCTAAACTGACTACCCATAATGCATTACAACTTTTATAAAAGTCTACCCTCTCCAACTTCTTGTTACTTCAAATTTCTTATTCAGTGTGGGTACAGTGGCGTACCGCTCCAAATACATTACTTCTCCTTCTACCATGGCTCATTTTGCAGGCCAGGCATTGAGGACGTTTTGAGTCAGGTAAGTTCGACCCTTCACTACAAGGAGTAAACAAGTTTAAATCTTGAATGTCCCTTTGTACCTGTTGCATGAGGAACTAAGTCAGGATCGTCACCATTTTATGGCGATGTCCACCGGTTTCCCCCTGTAGTAGTTGTTGTTTATAAAGATGGCGTGAACAGAACCAGTGTGTTGTAGTGAGTTTTAATCGAGGGTCATCCAGTCATAAAGGAAATACACATGGTGACAGCGAGAGGATGAAGAACGTCCCGACAGAAAGAAAAAAACGAACAGTATTTTTGGAACACACACGATGTTAAGTAAAGTTTTATTGTCAGTATTGTTGTGTTTATTTTCAACCACATCTGCCGTGGGAAAAATGGCGGAGCATGATACAGAAGGCTTGTGCAGGCTGGTGGTCGGGATTAGACCACCACAATCTCTTTGTATGGAGGGAAATCTATAAAAAAATGGAAGCTTTTTAAGCTGAAATGGTTTAACTATACCATCATCACATATTTAGTTCGGCAGCCGATACAGTACCAAACGTCTTTACTGCTTCACACGCTCAGAGATGAAGCATTACAAGTTTACAATGGCTTTCATGTATGATGCAACATGGGCTGAGTAGAGAGCTGTGCCCTGCATTTGGAAAAATATGTTTTAAATGCAATTGGAATAATCACTTTGCAATTAAATGTAAATCCACAAAGAAAAAACATGTTCAGATAGTCGAGGCCCATCTAAGTGACAGTGAGAGTAGTAGCAGTAGTTATGGATATGGACACATAGACACCGTCACAACAAGGGAGAGAGTAAATAGTGTTCAGCAGGACATGATAAAAGCAGAAATTATGGTAGAAAGAAAACCGATAGCATTTCAGCTAGATAGCAGAGCTTTTGTAAACCTACTTTATGTGAAGCATGTCACAAAGAAAAACCTGGAACCCTCAAGCAAGAGTCTTGTGATGTGGAATGGGGCAGAAATGAAACCATTAGGGGAGTGTCGGGTTAAAATGATAAACCCTAAAACAGGACTATTTCTGAAGTTTCTAATCGTACAGGAGGACTTCCACCCCCTACTTGGTGCGATGGCAATCCAGAAGATGAACCTAATAATAGTCAATAATGACAATTTCAGGATAATTGCCAAAGTATTGCAACTGGAAAAGCTCAGTGACCAGGGTCCGGGCAACATCCTAGAAGAGTTCAAGGATGTATTTGAGAATGAGTTAGGACAACTACCAGGGCTGGTACATACAACAGCATGTGGCAGCAGCGCGTAGAATCCATGTGGCTATCAAAGGAAAACTGAAAGCTGAACTGCTGACTAGTGGAAAAGAGGGTGATCAAGCCAGTAAATGAGCCAACCATGGGTTAGTGCACTAGCACTGGTGATAAAACCCCCCCCCAGGAATTTGCAGGTATGTATAGACCCAAGACCACTAAATAAAGCTCTGAAATGGGAACATTTTCACCTGCCTGTACTGGAAGATCTGCTCTCAGAGCTGGCTGACAGTAAAGTATTCTCAACCCTGGATCTATGATAGATTTTGGCATCTGAAAATGGATGAAGCAAGCAGTCGGCTAACAACATTTGCCACACCATTTGGCCAGTTTCGATGGAAAGTGTTGCCATTTGGAATTGATCCAGCTCCTGAGATATTTCAGAAGATTATCTATAACAATGTTGCTGACTTGGAAGGGGTGGTCAACAAGGCAGATGATCTTCTGGTGGTGGGCAAAGGTAAAACCATGGAGGAAGCTATGGGGGATCATGACAGAAATCTTAGGAAGCTATTACAGAGATGTCATGAGCATGGGATACGGCTGAATGCTGAGAAAAGGGACTTAAGACAAACTTCTTTATCGTTCATGGGGCATATGCTAACCAGTGAAGGTTTGCATACTGATCCAGAAAAGATAAAGCCCATAAAAGAAATGCCATCTCCAATGGATGTAAAGGGAATACAATGCTTGGGTGGGTTTGTGAACTATCTGGCAAAGTTCCTACCACACATTTCTGATGTGATGGCTCCTATTCGCAATCTCACAAAAACAGATGTGCCCTGGACGTGGTCCCAAATCCATGAAGAAGATAGTGAGTGAAGTACCTGTGCTATGATCACAGAAAACCTCTAGTCATCCAATGTGATGCAAGTGAGAAGGGCTTGGGAGCGGCACTGCTGCAAAAAGGTCAACCACTGGCCTATATCAGTTGGGCCCTTACAGACACAGAAAACCAATCAAAGATTGAAAAAGAACTGCTTGCTGTAGTCTATGCATGTGAATGTTATCACCATTGACATTTGGTCAACACATCACAGTGCTGAGTGATCATAAGCCTTTGGAAATGATAATGAAAAAAGAAAAAAAAATGAGGCTTCTGGGATATAACACTATGGTTCTGTACCACCCAGGCAAGAAGATGTACCTTGCAGATACACTATCAAGAGCATATATCCATTTAGTGAGCGCTGATGAGGATGATGATGATGTCTGGGAAACCAAATACATTCCTGTTACAGAGAGAAGGTTGTGCGAGCTGTGATCAGCCATGAAGGAAGACAGAAGTATGCAGCAGTTACAGAAGGTAATACTGGAAGGATGGCAAAGATGACAAATTGCATCTAGACCCAGAGGTGAGACCATACTTCAACATTTGAAATGAAATGAGCATACAGGATGGATTCATTTTTTGAGGAAACTGCGTGATAGTTCCGACAAGCCAGCAGGCTATCTTGAAAGAAAAATTGCATTCCACACACTTGAGAGTAGAAGGATGTTGCAGAAGAGCCAGATAATGCTTGTACTGGCCAAATATGAACAGTGATATCAAGGACTATGTGGCGAAGTGTCCAACATGTAGAAAATATGAAGTTGCTAATCCGGCAGAACATTTAATGGTCCATGAAATTCCGGAGAGACAGTGGGCAAAAATTGGAGTGGATCTGTTCATGTTTGCAGATAGGGACTATCTCTGCACAGTAGATTACATGAGTAATTTCTGGGAGATTGATCATCTCCCAAATACACAAGCAAAGACTGTGATCACTAAGCTGAAACACCATTTTGCATGATACAGGATTCCAGATCAGGTTGTCACGGACAATGGAACACAGTTTAGTGGTCATGAATTTGCTACCTTTGCATAAAAATGGTGTTTTACACATACACCTGTAAAGTCCTTACAACAGCAAAGCCAATGGCAAAGTGGAATCTGCGGTAAAAATGGCAAAAAACCTTTTCCGGAAAGCAATGAATGATAAGGCTGATCCATACCTAGCGATGTTGGATCACAGGAATACACCAGCTAAAGGTCTCCTGTCACCAGCACAGAAGCTGATGTCAAGGAGAATGAAAACGCTTCTTCCAACCAGAGAATATCTGCTGAGACCAGAAATATCCAGGAACCTGAAAATATTTTGTACATCAGCAAGAAACAAGAACAGTACTTCAACAACAAGGGGAAATCACTTTAACCTTTATTTCCTGGAGATGTAGTGTGTGTGAAACCACATGTGAAAGGACAGAAAGAATGGAAAAAGGCAATTGTGGTGCAAAGACTGGATACAAGGTCATACCACATCAATGTTTAGGGGCAGCTGCGTCGACGTAATAGAATAGACTTGAAAAAAACACCAGAGACATCCCCGTTAACATCATTGGGCCACCAGTCATACCGCGTGAATAGTGAGGCATCAACAACCACCAAACCTTGTATAGAGGTGAGTCCTACTGTGTCTTCTCGTTGCAGTAACTTCACTCTCTCACCTCGTTCTTCGTGACTAGATTGCTGCCGCCCTGGCAAATAAATGAGCTCCTTTTATATCGTCGGCGTAATTTGCATTGGCGACACCACGAACGAGACAGAACGAGACCACACCTTACAAAATCGCTCGTCAACGGCGACTATGCTTCTTCAGCTAAATTCAGGCAGAACCTGACAAGTTAAGCAGATGCGTTTCGCCGGAGGTAAGTAAGCTTGTTCATTACACATACCCCACAAATACCCCAGGAAAATATATTAAGGGAAACTGTGAGTCTGGCATCAAGCCCAACAGAATGAAATCCGGAGACAGAGGAGACAGTGGAGGATGCAGTGAGGAAAACATGACCCGGAAGGATAGTCAAGACCAAATAAATCAAATCCAGAGTGAAAGGGCAGAATAATCCCAGTTAGGCAATGCCTAGGTCACGAGGACATAGTTGTCTACTAGTAGTTTAGAGACAGTTAGAAATATGAAACAAACAAAAGACTTGAACGGTATATCTCTCTAGTACCTATGCTTAGTTAAAAGATCCCTTCTTCTTCAGAAGAGGGAATATGTTGCATGAGGAACTAAGTCAGGGTCGTCACCGTTTTATGATGACGTCCACCAGTTTCCCCCTGTAGTAGTTGTTGTTTATAAACATGGCATGAACAGAACTAGTGTGTTGTGAGTTCTAATCGAGGGTCATCCAGTCATAAAGGAATTACACAGTACCCACTAAAATATGCTTTAGGATTTTGATTAAATGTACCTATAGCATTTGCTACTGTGTCCAACAAAAAAGAACCTATAAGTTTAATTTGATTTTTTATGCAACAAAGCTTCCAATATTCCTTTTTTGTAGTTCTAACTGTAGTCATAATTGTTTCTTGACTGTAACATGCAACCTTTTTTTCCTGAGCTTCAAAAAACTTTGAATGTTATGCTGGTATCCCCAATTTTTTTTTTTTTTTTGAGTTTGTGCAAAAACTCTTCCATTATTATGTTCGTGCATAAAGTTATTGGTCCTAATTTATGTGAATTCTTCATCTCCAACTGTTATGTTCTCAGATAATCTCAGGAAAAGAACATGCAGAGAAATAAATTGCAGTAAACAGTTGGAGGTCAGGAGTCATATATCTGGTATACTGAATGTATCATCCAATATAGCAGCAACATATAGATACTGCTTAGAAAAGTTCATTCATTAATTAAAAGGTATAACCATCTCTCATATACAACAACTGTTTTAACCAAAGATGAAATTATATATATATATATATATATATATATATATATATTGTGGTGAAAAGTGATTCTAGAACTCGAAAACCCATAAAGGAAAAAGGCCCAGCTTCATTTCGCAGGGCTGGGTCTGTGTTTTCGTAGATCCCTTTTACATTGATGTCGCGCACGCGCTCAGAAAACGGAAGTGAGCGAGCAGAAAGGTAAACAAGCAGTGGCGAGAGGAGAACGCGAAAAAGGGGTGTCCGAACGAGTGAACGGAAACGAAGTGAATAAGAGTGAAGGAGCGATAAAAGAGAAAACTGAAAAGGATAAGGAAGGGAAGAAGGAGAGAAACGAACGAAAGAAAGAACACATACAGAAGCTCAGAAGAAGGAATACAAGGATAAAAGAGACAGACGCAGGTTGTAACGAATTCTTTGTTTTACTGTATTTTAACTTGTCATTTGCTGTTTTATTTTTGGCAAAATAAATCAGTGACTCTTAGTAACTGTTAAGGCACATATATATATATAAAGTAAAGAAATAACAAAAGATTTTTTATATTGTATATGTGTGTATATATATATTTTTTTTGTATGTATGTTGGTTGTATGTTTATGTGTTTATATATATATGTATGTTTATGTTTTTATATATATATATGTGTTTAGGGGTATGTTGTTTAATGTATTTATAGGTGTTTGTATTGGTTTATGTGTTTGTGTGTATATGTTTTTGTATGTGGTATGGATATTGGTTTTAGTGAATGTATTTATATTTATATGTATGTATTTGTATATGTGTTAATGTGTATATTTGATTATATGTATGTGTTGGCCCACGTGTAGTAGCCCCCAACTTTGATTAATATAATGCTTACTACTGTTTACTAATATTTATATTTGTATATGTTGTTTTATATATATGTATGTATGTATGTATGTATGTATGTGTGTAGATATATATATTTTTTGTATTATTATATATGATGTATATATATATATATATATATATGTATATTTTACGCTTTTGGTATTTATATAATAAGTAATCTTACTGAACTGGTTGTTTTTTTTTATGTATGTATTTGTGTCTGTATGTTGAGGATATCTTTTAGATTAACCCTGACCATTACAATTGAAATTATATAAATCTATTCCATCTCACGTATGTCTATTTGGATATGTTGTTTTATATATTGATGTATTGATACTGTGTGTGTGTATGTGTGTGTGGATACATGCATGTGTATGGACATGTGTGTGTATGGATGTATGTATATATATATATATATATATATATATATATATATTTGTTTTTGATTTAGTTAAATTACTAAGTAGATATTATTCTTTTTCTTGGATCTTCATATATGTTTATATGTATGTATTTGTATATGTTTATGTACGTTTGTGTGTGTATATGTGTGTATGTATGTATATGTGTATATATATATATGTATTTGTCACTTAGAAATTAAAATATATTAAAATAGATTAATTTATATTTCACTTTAAATTTATATTTCAATTTATCCTAAAATTTAAAAACTTTACTTCTTTCTTAACTATCTTACTTTATATATTAAAAAAAATATATATAGATTTTAAATAATTATATTACAAATTTTAAAAATCCTTCCTAATTTCCGTTGCTGTTTATTTTCAAATTAGTTGAATAGGGAATTTCGCCTGGTGACGAACTTTGAATATGTCTTTCTTTTTTCTAATCTGTCAAAATAATGGACACAGTTAAGAGATACATTTTTTGCTGACCAAGTTTTTTTGTGGCGGAAGTGAAACTACAACATAATTTTTTTTCTTTTTTTGCAACATCAAGGATTTCATTCGGAATTCATATCACAGGACTATAAAATTTTTAAAAATTAAAAAAATATATAAAAAATAAAAATCTGTTTTCAAATGCCTTTAATAAAAAATTTCATCATTCGCATCTGATGAGTCGGGAGAGTTAGACAATTTTTCTAAGATCCCTGAAATAGACTATATTGCTAAATCTCTAAGTCTTTTGTTATTTTTTTACTTATATATTTGCTCTGTGACTCTAACAATAAGAGCACACTTTACTTATATATTTGCTCTGTGACTCTTACATTAAGAGCACACATTGAGCTCTCAAACTGCGACTTGTTTTTTTTAAATAAGACTCTTGTGTCGTAAGGAAGATTTCTTCTCTGGACTTTTGGATTATATATATATATATATAAATAAATAAAAGTTTTAGCTTACATTTATTATCATTGGAACAATTTTGCTACCATTGGTTTCTTGCTCTGCGGCAGTCATCAGGCAACAAAAGTGTTTTTAAAAATGATGCAAATGATATAAATATGGTCAAATATGTGCGTTTGGTTAATTGTATTCGTGTGTTACTTGTTTGTTTATGTGTTTGCGTGTCTAATGTCAGATGCACCTGTTCTGTTTGTACGTGTGCACATGTTGGCAGAAGAAGAAAAACGACACACCCCTCTACATACACACCTCTTCAAATCACCCATCATCTATAATCAAACAAATACCAAAATCAATTAGCCGCAGACTATCTGACAACTCTTCTAACATCAGTATCTTCAATGAAAACAAAAATATATACGACAATGCACTAAAAATCAGCGGTTACAAACAAAAGTTAGAATACACACTACCAAAAAACAAACCAAGACATAGACAAAGAAATATAATATAGTTCAACCTGCCATACAACAAATGTGTAACATCCGACATTGGCAGGGATTTTTTAAACCTCATTAACAAACACTTCCCAATACACAGCCCTCTAGCTAAAATTTTCAACAAAAACACCATAAAAATCAGCTACAGTCGCACAAGAAATATATCACAAATCATAAAAAGCCACAACAAAAAGTGAGAAAACCACCCAAACACCACGCAATCTAACAAACAGTGCAACTGCAGGGATAAGGATTTTTCTGCAAGGAAACTGTCTACAAACAAATGTAGTGTACAGAGCCACTGGAAAAGCAAACACCTCAGTCAAACAGTATATAGGAGCCATGGAAGGAGCCCTAAAACAAAATATTTACAATCACAAACTTTCCTTTTCAAACAAGAAATATTCAACCAATACATTCCTATCTACACATATCTGGAACTTGAAAGACATGCACATCTCACCAAACATTAGCTGGGAAATCCTGAAAGTCACTCCCGCCTACAGCAAAACATCTAAAAGATGCCTTCTTTGCCTCCACGAAAAAAAAACTCAATTATTACTCATCCACCACAACACACCCTACTAAACAAAAATTCAGAAATTTTATCTAATTGCCAACATAAAAATAAACACTATCACACTTCAACCCATACACATAACCTATATACACCTACACCATCCAACTCAACTATTGAAAATAAAAAATAAAAATAATTGAAAGAAATAAAAAATAAAAATAAAAGAAAGAATAAAAATTTACCAAACCACAATAGAAAATATCGCAATAGATCCGCCAAACCATAAGTACCTTTCCCTCTCCCACAAGTACCCTTATTATTATACATCATTATGCACACTACAATTCCATGTTTATCACAATCTCCACTCACTGTAACACACCAACTAGCCATTTTATTTATCATACCATTATATTACATCCAATAGCACTACACTGATACAATGTTCACATCATAATACAAACGCATTACATAACACAGTCACTACATGCACACATAATTGTTATTAATAATGTAGTAATAATATACTCTATTAATCACACAAAACCTTATACGTCCCCAAAAATACCAAACACAAATATGCATATTAATACACACGCGCGCGTGGATGTGATCATGACGTCACAGTCCTTACATACTTTCATGTGTACGCGCATGCCAGCATACGCACACATACAAACAGAACAGGTGCATCTGACATTACACACACAAACACGTAAACAAATAAGTGACATGCGAATACAGTTAACCAAACACACACATCTGACCATATTTATATCATTTGCATCATTTTTAAAAACACTTTTAAGAACCCAATGGTAGCAAAATTGTTCCAATGATAATAAATATAACCTAAAACTTTTATTTATTTATTTATCTATTATATCACAGATATTGAGCACTCTTCTAATAACATTGTACATTGGATTTCTTCAAGTGTAATAGTGCCAAATATACACACACACACACACGCACACATATATATATATATATATATATTTTTTTTTTTTTAATTAATTTTTTATCCATGAAAGATTTTTTCTTCTTTTCTTAAAAATATTCTTAAAATGTTTTTTTTATAAATTCTTGTTTAACTAATTTAGAAGCATATGCTTGATTCTAACATATATTGCATATACATGGTCTTACTATAAGACAAATTTGCATTTTGATATCTATTAGATTTTAGAAATTACTAACAATATATATCACCTAAATATAACACAAATTGTTTCCTATGTCTAGTAATGTAACAATTATTTTTTACATTGCTGAGGCACCTTGAATGAGTGGTATTCGAGTAAGCCTCAAAACCGCAAATCTAGTTCTGGGTTTCAATCTGATGAAGATATTGGAATCTCTGCCCTAACATAGAAATATATTCTAACCCTTACCACTCTATTATATTTTTTCTTATTATTATTCATTTGGAGATCTCAGACACTTAAAAACTAATACATATTTTGAATAAATATTTTATTTTATTATTATTTTCCACACTTGAATCGGTAGTATTAACCCTATTTTTTGAAAAATAAGGTTCATAAGCTTTTTCTTATGACTCAATGCCTGGTTGCCTCTTGTAACAATTATCAAATTAGTTGGTAGACATTGTGACATGTATACCCTTTTACAGCAAGTAAGTCATTGCAGATAAGAGAAAGATCCTATCTAAAAACCAATCTGAGCTAGAATTTCTGCAATAGTTTAAAACCTTTTCAGACATGACTCTAACAGTTCCTGAAAGCTTGGTTGAAATGAGACCAAAAATGGCAGAGCCTTAGCTGTACGAATGGATGGACATTTAGTTAATTATAATAAGATTGTGTAGACTGTTTCTGGAAATGTAAATTTATACAACTGAGGAACTCTCAGTCTGTCTTTCCTCAAACCTCTGCTAACTATTGGCTAATATTTGATTAATACCACTCCTTTGCAAATTAGTACAATTGCAATCCAGATTTTGTTAGCTCCACCTATAGTGGCAGTCCCTCTTCTAACATTTAATTGCAATCCAGATTTTGTTAGCTCCACCTATGGTGGCAGTCTCCTCTTCTAACATTTAATTGCAATCCAGATTTTGTTAGCTCCACCTATGGTGGCAGTCTCCTCTTCTAACATTTAATTACAATCCAGATTTTGTTAGCTCCACCTATAGTGGCAGTCTCCTCATTCTAACAATTTAATTACAATCCAGATTTTGAGGAAGACAGACTGAGAGGTTCCTCAGTTGTTAAATTGTACATTTCAAGAAACGAGTCTACACATCTTATTAGTATATTACTAAAAATGTCCATCCCTTCGTACAGCTAAGGCTCTGCATTTTGGGTTCTCAATTTTCAACAAGCTTTCACAGGACTGTTATAGCAGGTCAATGTCCTGAAAAGGCTTTTACTATTGCAGAAATTCTAGCTCAGCATTGGTTTTTAGATAGGATTTTTTTATCTGCAATGACTTTACTTGCTGTTAAAGGGGTATACATGTCACAATTGTCTACCACTAATTTTGATATATTGTTACAGAGGCAACCGGCATTGAGTCATAAGAAAAGCTGTAATGAAACTTATTTTCAAAAATAGGGGTTAATACTACCGATTCAAGTGTGGAAAAAATAATAAAATAAGAGTATTTATTCAAACTATGTATTTAGTTGATTTAAACAGTGTCCCTGAGATCTCCAAATGACTAATAATAGAAAATATAATAGAGTGTAAGGTTAGAATATACTTTTCTATGTTAGCGGCAGAGATTCCAATATCTTCATCAGTTGAAACCCAGAACTAGATTTGCGGTTTTGAGGCTTTTATCGAATACACTCATTCAAGTGTGCTCAGGCCAATGTAAAAAGATAATTGTTACATTACTAGACATAGGAAACAAGTTTGTGTTATATTTAGGTTGATTATATATTGGTTAGTAATTTCTAAAATCTAATAGATATCAAATGCAAATTTGTCTTATAGTAAGACCATGTATATGGCAATAGTGATGTTAAGAAATCAAGCATATGCTTCTATAATTCAGTTAAACAGAGAATTTATAACAAAAAACATTTTAAGAAGTTCTTTTTAAGAAAAGAAGAAAAAACATCTTTCAATGGATAAAAATTAAATAAAAAATAAAAAATATAATATATAGTATTTATATATGTGTGCGTGTGTGTGTGTGTGTATGGTTTGGCACTCATTACACTGAAGAATCCAATGTACAATGTTATTAGAAGGTGCTGAATTATCTGTGATATAATAAGATAAATTAAATAATAAAAGTTTTAGGTATTATTTATTATCATTGGAACAATTTTGGCTAGCCATGGGTTCTTAAAAGTGTTTTTAAAAATGTGCAATGAATATAATATGGTGCAGATGTGTGTGTTTGGTTAACTGTATTCGCATGTCACTTTATTTGTTTACGTGTTTGTGTGTGGTAATGTCAGATTGCACCTGTTGTTTGTTATGTGTGCAGTATGCTGGCATGCGCGTACACATGACAAGGTATGTTAAGCGACTGTGGGAGTCATGGGATCACATCCACGCGCGCGTGCTGTATAATATGCTATTTGTTTTGGTATTTTTTGGGGGACGTATAAGGTCTTTGTGTGTTAAGTAGAGTATATGTTTACTACATTATTAATAAATTATGTGTGGGGGCATGTAGTGCACTGTGTTGATGTAAGAGTGCGTTTGTATTATGATGTGAAGCATTGTTTAGTGTAAGTGCTATGATGTATATAGGTATGATGAAATAAAATGGCTAGTTGGTGTGTTACAGTGAGTGGAGATTGGTTGATAAACATGGAATTGTAGTGTGCATAAGTGATGTATATAACTAGGGTCTTGTGGCGAGAGGGAAGGTACTTATGGTTTGGCGGATCTATTTGCGGATTATTTTTATTCGTGGTTTGGTAATTTTTATTCTTGGTCTTTGTATTATTTATTTTTTATTTCTTTCAATTACCATTATTTTTTTTTATTTTCAAGGGTAGTTGAGTTAGGAGTGGTGTAAAGGTGTAGTATAGGTTTTTGTGTATAGGGTGTAAGTGTGATAGTGTGTTGATTTTTATGTTGGCAATTAGATAAGACATTTCTGAATTTTTGTTTAGCGTAGGGTGTGTTGTGGTGGAATGAGTAATAATTGAGTTTTTTTTGTTCGTGGAGGGCAAAGAAGGCCATCTTAGATGTTTTGGCTGTATGGCGGGAGTGACTTTCAGGATTTCCCAGCTATGTGTTGGTGAGTAAACTGTTGATGTCTTTCAAGGTTCCAGATATGTGTTAGATAGGAATGTATTGGTTGAATAGTTTCTTGTTGAAAAGGAAACTTTGTGATTGTAATATTTTGTTTTAGGGCTCCATTTCCATTGGCTCCTAGTATGACGTGTTTGACTGGAGGTGTTGCTTGTTCAGTGGCTCTGTACCTAGCGTTTGTTTGTAGACGAGTTTCCTGGCAGAAAAATCCTTATGTCCATGCAGTTGCACTGTGTTGTTAGATTGCGTGGTGTTTGGGTGGTTTCTCACTTTTGTTTGTGGCTGTTTTTTATGATTTGTGATATATTTCTTGTGCGACTGTGCTGGATTTTTATGGTGTTTTTTTGATAAATTTTAGTAGAGGCTGTGTATTGGGAAGTTGTTTGTATGAGGTTTAAAATCCATGCCAATGTCGGATGTTACACTTTGTTGGTATGGCTAGGTTGAACTATATTATATTTCTTTGTCTAATGTCTTGGTTTGTTTTTTGGTAGTGTGTATTCTAACTTTTGTTTGTAACCGCTGATCTTTTAGTGGCATTGTCGTCATATGAATTTTTTGTTTTCATTGAAGTACTGGTGCTTAGAAGAGTTTGTCATGAAGTCTGTGGCTAATTGATTTTGGTATTCTGTTGATTATACGATGATGGGTGATTTGAAGAGGTGTTGTATGTAGAGGGGTGTGTGTTATTCTTCTTCTGCCAACATTGCATACCGTACAAGCAGACAGGTGCATCTGACATTAGACACGCAAACCATAACAACAAGTAACAAACGAATACAATACCAACGCACATATTTGGTCCATATTTATATCATTTGCATCATTTTTAATAAACACTTTGTTGCTGATGGACTGCCGCAGAGGAAAGAAACATGGTAGCAAAATGTTTCCAATGATAATAATGTAAGCATAAAAACTTGTTATTTATTTATATATATATATATATATCCAAAAGTCCAGAGAACGAATTTCCATTTTTTTTACGACACAAGAGTCTTATTTAAACCAAAAACAAGTCGCAGTTTGAGAGCTCAACTGTGTGCTTCTACAATGTAAGAGAGTCAGACACAGCAAAATATTGTAAGTAAAGTGTCGCTCTATTGTTAGCAGTCACAGAGCAAATATATAAGTAAAAAATAAACAAAGACTTAGAGATTTAGCAATATAGTCCTATTTTCAGGGATCTTAGAAAAATCTGTCCTAAGCTCTCAGCGATCATCACGTGGCGAATGATGAAATTTTTTATTAAATGGCATTTGAACAACAGATTTTTATTTTTTATATATTTTATTTAATTTCTTCAACAATTTTTATAGTCCTGTGATATGAATTTCCGAAGTGAAATCCTTGATTGTTGCAAAAAAAGAAAAAAAATTATGTTGTAGGTTTCAGCTTCCGCCAAAAAACTTGGTCAGGAAAAAATGTAAGTTCTTAACTGTGTCATTATTTTGACAGATTTAGAAAAAAGAAAGACATATTCAAAGTTCGTCACCAGGCGAAATTCCTATTCAACTACATTTGAAAATAAATCAGCAACGGAATTAGGAAGGATTTTTTGAAAATTTGTAACATAATAATTTGATTTAAAATCTTATATATATTTTTTTAATATATAAAGTAAGATAGTTACGAAAGAGTAAGTTTTTACAATTTTAGGATAAATTGAATAGTAAAATTTAAAGTGAAATAATAAGTTAATCTATTTTAATATATTTATTTCTAAGTGACAAATACATTATATATTACACATATACATACATACCACATATAACACACACAACGTACATAAACATATACAAAGTCCATACATATAAACATATATGGAAGATACCAGAAAAAGAATAATATCTCACCTTAGTAATTTAACTAAATAGAAACAAAATTATTATATATATATATATATATAGGTTATATATAATACATAATCCTACACACTACATGTCATACACATGCATGTATCCACACACAGCATACACACACACGTATCAATACATCAATCTATAAAACAACATATCCAAATGACATGCGTGAAGATGGGAATAGATTTTATAATAATTTCAATTGTAATGGTCAGGGTTAATCTAAAAGATATCCTGCATCCGCCGCGGACATACAGACACATATACAATCATAAAAACAACAACCAGTTCAGTCAGATTACTTTATGTATATAAATACCAAAAGCGTAAAATTCATATATATATATATATAATTATATACATCAATAATATATAATCAAAAGAATATATATATCTACACCATACATACATACATCATACATACAATATATATAAAACAACAATATCAAATATAGTATTGTGA